>VXAZ01005123.1:783999-1162682 GCA_013399875.1 Gymnorhina tibicen
TCTGACTGCCCCCCCCCCCTCTTTCCCCCTGGCTCTCCCGCCTTCCCCGGGCATCGCCGCCCGCAGGGGAACAAAGAGCCGCAGCCCGGCCCGCTCCCCGCCGGCGGTGCTTACCTGCTGCAGGGCCGCCAGCAGCATCAGCGCCAGCGGCGGCAGGATCCGCGGCGGCGCTCCCGCTACCCGGCACATGGAGGCGAGGAGGGGCGGCGGCAGGGCGGCCCCCAGCAGTTCCGGAGCGCGGCTGGAGCCCGCGGAGCGGGGCGAGGGGAGCAGCGGGGAGGGTCGGGCAGCGGCAGCTGCCGGGAGCTGCGGTCGGCGTCTGCCCCCGCCTGCCGGAGCCGGCTGCCTCTCTAGCTCATGGGCAGCGATGCAGCGGAGGGAGAGAGAGCGGGGGGCGGAGGATGGGTCAAACTCAGCTCTGGGTCAACCTGCTTGTCTCTCTGCCGAGCCCCCTCCGCGGTGCAGAGGGTGGGCAGGGAAGAGGAGGAGGAGGATGGGCGAACAAAAGGCTGGGAGATAAGAAAGAAGTAGTCGCTGCTGCTGCTGCTGCGAGGCCGGTGCGGCGGCGGCTCCTCTCGGCTGGCTGCCTTCCCCACGCGTGGATCGTGCCCGCCTCGCTCCTCCCGCCGGTGCCCCCCAGCGAGCTCGGGCAGGCGGCTCCTCTCAGCGCCTCAGCCCAGGCACGCCAACACCGCCGCTTCGCCGGCCCCAGCCCTGCTGCATGCTCGCCCCGCACTTTCTCTCTCCCTCTTTCTTCTCCTCCCTCTACCCCTCCCCCTGCAGGCAAAGCCCTCCGCCGAAGCACAATGATAACAATACCCCAGCAGCCTCTGCCTGCCGTGCGCCTGTCTACGCGCTCGCCCGGTGCCTGCCTGCCTGCCTGCTGCTGGCAGCTCCCTCTCCGCCTCCCGTCGTTCCCTGCCGGCCGCACGGCCAATGGGAACGGCACGGCACAGTGAGCGCCGGGGAAATTCGCCACTGAGCCTGTGAATAATGCTGCCCCTCCTCGGTCCCCGGAGAGCGGGCTCTGGGGCAGCGGGGCAGGCGCCAGCGCCCGTTGACCCTGCAACGCCAACAGCTAAAGAGCGGTGGAGCGAAATAAATTCCAACCCACCCACTTGGTGTACTGCAATGGTTTGGGGGGCGAGAACTTGCTGGGGGAGGAAGGACCCGTCCCCACCGTGCTCGGTAGGGGACAGTCGGTGCAGCGAGAAGCTGCGGGGGCGCCGCTGGTGCCCAGCCCGGGGGCCGTGGGACGGCCCTGACCGCCGCCCGATGCTGGCGGCTCGGCAAGTTCCGCTCAGCTGTTACTGCTTGGCTTTCCTTTTTTTTTTTTTCCTCTTTTTTTTTTCTTTAGCCACCCTCCCTCGTCCTCATTCCGTATTTTTTTTTCTAAACTACCTGCTGAATTTTATCAGCAAATGTTTTCAAAAGCTTGGCTGGGGCCGCAGTCCGCAGGTCTAAAAATGTCAGCGTGCGGAACGGAGCTGGGGAGTGCGGCTGAGCGAACAGTTACAGAAGCAAGTACCAGTGCTCGGTCATTTGCGGGGCTGGCACGGATTTTCGCTCGCCCACAGGTCAATCGGCAAAGTTGTTTTGTGTCTATTCATCTGAGCTTCCATCCTGGGACATAGTAAGGGAAGGGTTTGTAGGCATTGGCCCCTAGACAATCTCATGAAGTGTTCATTCAAAATGGTGCATTATTTATTTTAAAGCATCTTTACACCTGAACTTGCAAGAAAAATATTCTTTCCCTCTCCCCCGCTTTAGAAAATAATGCAAACCGTCATGCTCAATGTTTTGAAAGGAAACAGCAGATTTGCTTTTCTATTTTTGTCGGGGAAAGGCGGGGTAAGTACGTGCTTTTACGATGCTGATTTCATTAGCCTGGGAATTGAAAATAGCGGTCACTCGCGAGCTGCGATGCAGCTGCGTACCCAAGGCAGGGAGAGAGGGAGCAAAGGCCCCGCAGCCGCGGGGGTGATGCGCGCCCGCCCGTGCCTGCAGCCGGTGCCGGAGCCGCAGCCGCGCCGCCCGCCGCCTCCGCGGGGCAGAGCAGGGCCCGGGCACTGAGCGAGCCAGACACCACCTGCAAGGCTTAAACACCAAATGAGACTCAGCCGCGCACAGGCGGCCTCAACTAGAAAAACAGGTCCCCCCCCGCCACCTCCCTCCCTTCCCGCGCGCTCTTTAAACTTGTAGCCCGTGCAATTGTACTGATCCCAAGAGCTGTGAAGAACAATGAGAGAGGGAAACTACGGCTGGTCATGAGTTTCTGGATTAAAATTTAGCCAAAGACTGAGGGAAAGTAAGCAAGAAGGGCATAGCTGACGTTTATATCCTGTTACAAGGACGACTTTCCCGGTTTTGCACCTGACGAAGCATGTGTTCGGTTTTTTTAGGCGTTCTAAAGAGAAATGCTTGGATTTGCTTATGAAACAGTAACTTTCCCTGAGTAACAGATTCCTGTTTGTATTTTCTGATAGGTAGGCAAAATATTAGCATTTACTAATGACTGTATTTGAGCATTTATTCACTTTTACAAGTGTTTTACAGAATGCAAAGCACACATTATAAACTACTCCATAAACCAGCTGTCCAATAAGAATAACTACCTGTCACCTAAATGAGCCTGGCCCCTCACATCCTTCAACCCATCTATCCCTAAAGGCCTGCAGCATATCTGGAAAGTTACCAGATCTGAGCTCTGGATGATGCTTCTTATGGTTCTACTGCTGCCTTTAAATTTACTTGGCAGGAGTAGTAATGCTGGCAGAAAAATTGCTCTCACCAACATTATTTTACTGAATCTTCTAGCCTTGAACAAGTTTGAATCAAGCAGTGGGCTTCCCTCATTTACTTAAAACCAAAAGTTTTCTCCGGCTCATAGTTCCCTACTTCTGGGTATTGTGATAAAGAGATAAGAAAGCAAGGGTGGGTAATACCTTTCGAGGCATAGTCTCTGCACCACGTCTCTTTATGGTGAGAGGCATTTGTTTGGGAGAGGAGAGCAGAGGAGAAACATGTGCATTGCTTCCAAACATGAATGACTCCGCAGGGAATCCTTCATCTGTAGCATAAGCCCAAGAGAACACCCTTTTTTTTTCCCCCACAGAAATAATCTAGCATTAAGTAGGCATAGCTGGAAATTCAGAGTTAGTACTGCTACTAGGATGAGATAATCAACGTTTTTTCACGTACATCATGCAAAAGCCAGCAAACAGTGGCAATTTCTGGCCAAGATTCAGACAAGTGATTTAGAACTCAAAGGGCTGGTCTCCTAATTCAGCCCCAGATTGCATTTATGGCTGTGTTTTAACTGGTATGAAAATAGTGGACATAAGTTAATGTTCAAGCTAGGAGATCTCAAGGGCTTCCAGAAAAACCTTGTTAAAATTCCATGATTGAGTTGAAGAGAGGATTAGGGTAATTCCCATGTTAGTCATGGAGTTGAGTCTCTCTTTCAACTTGTCCAAATTAATTTTCATTCCTAAGGTTCATAAAAATTCTGTAAAAAATGAATGGTTTCATTTGGAACACACTAGATTGCTCATGGCTTCAAATATTTTGGAAAAAGAGACCCTTTCCCTTATGGGTCTATTCTTACATTTAATCTGCCAGGTACTGCCACTACTATGCCTCTCCTCAATTCAAATTATGCAAATTAAGTACTTTACTGACAGTTTAGGCCCTTATCTGACATTTATGCATGTGATTTTAGCAAGTTGAGTTACACTGCACACATGCATACCCTTGTTCGTATGTCTCAGTATTTACAAGATGGAAGGATAGATGTATTGAGCAAAAGTACTAAAGGCATATTCGTTTTTGCCCAGTTTTCTTGTATTCTTCATGATATATGAAGAAACACTTTTATTTGTTTAAAAAAACCCCAAGCCAAATCACACAATTAGTGGGTCTGAGGGCATTCAATGCTTATTAACGAGATTTATCACAATAGTGGAAAAAGCAGTGAATGTTTCTTACTATGACACAAAGGCTGCACACACTATGAGCTAATTCAGATAAATTCTTTTAACAGAAAAGAAGGAAGCACTAACAAAAACAAAAACCCAACTTTTTAGGACAGTGCTTTTTAACTGTTGTCATCCTAAGACTCCAGATTTATTTTGAGTAGTCTGTGACAGGCAATGGGGGGAAAGTATATTTGTATATTCTGTATAGTAACTTCACACATGTGAAATTCCTAAGGGGAAGGAGATTTTTCTGAATAGTAAGATTGTTAGTTGTTGGCACCACATGAAAATGATTTATTGCTTTAGGAAGTAAATAATCATGTATGGCCAAGAAGAATGCAGTTTTCTGTAGATAGCATCAAGTGGGTAAGAAAAACTGAGTGGCACAGATACTAAAACAGCTTAAATATTTTAAAAATTAGAATAATTTAAATGTTATTATTAGTGCTGCTGTCTTTCTCTTACTTCAGTAAAATAAGTATGACACTGAACTATTCAGTCTGAGTGTTAGGTTTTTTTAATATGCTTTTTCATGTTGATCACCTATGTGAACTAAACCCCCAGTAAGTTCTAATTGTCATATTATTTAGGGAATATTCTCAGAGGAAAAAAAGGTGATGTTAGCAATATTTGACTGTATCTTGTAATTTCTTACAGAACTTAACCAATTTATCCTGATGGGCTTTTCTGGCCCTATCATTACTTAAGATGCATAGCTCTACATGTTTCTCCACTTTGTTTCTTACATCAAGACAATGAAAGACATGGAAAGATAACTACAGCTGCAGCATTAGTGGGCTGTTATGCTCAGATTTGAAAATCAGCTGGGTTAGGATAGAAGAATGTAGCATACAGCAGTTCTGTTTCTGTTTTAGCAAGCCTCGGCAGCATTAATCTCTTTTTATTGAGATATACATATATGTGTCTCTGTGTGTGGGTATATATACACATATACACATATATATGTGTGTGTGTATACATATATATATATATGATTTGTAGAGAAGGATTTTCTTTTCCCTTTTCTGGTAGCTAAATTGTATCTGTCCCCATAGTTATATTTCTGTTAATTGCTAATGACATTTGTAAAGGATTTCTCTACGGAGAAGGAGCTGAGCATATGTAATCCAGATGTGATATCATATATTTGCATATTGTGTAATTGGCTTCATGTTTATACCCTTAGTGTGAAGATCTGGGATCAACATATTCAAGCTGATTGCTTGTACTTCATTCTTCCAGGAACCTCATTCAGCATCACTGCCCACTGCCTGCAAGGTGTTTGGCATGGAGAGTTTCTATTGAAAATCAAGACAGAGACCTTCTGATCAGCATAGCATCTCTATTCAGTGGGATAGCTTAAAAAAAAAGTAACATCTTTTCCAGAACAAGGCTTTAATCATATGGTGTGATAAAGGATGATCGACTTGTAACTGATGATCGACTGAAAGGATGATGACTTCTAACAAGGGCATATGATGATTTCTAATCTCCACAACAGAAAGTTTTAGAGTTTCACGGAGCTGCTTCATATTGATTAGACCAGTAGGAAGAGGTGGACTTGCTTCTTAAAAAGCTACCTTCAGTGAATACTTTTTTTTTATTATTTATGGTTTGAAGTATTTCCTTTTTCTTGATTGTCTTTTCAGTGATATCAAATAATCATTTTATTGTCTTGGATCAGAAGTCTTGACTTTTTCCTGATTTATGCAGTCTGCAGAGTCCCAGACTCCCTCTTTAGCCATAACCAGAATTCACTGGTGTGCATGAAGCTGTTGACTTCTCTGAAGAGGTATGTGCGTAACACCTACAAAGAAGAAACAAAGACATTTCCAAAAGATAAATCTTTCCATTCTTGACTTCTAGGTAATAAAATTTAAGAAACTGTAACCCTAGTTGTTTGTAGTAAACCAGCTTAGATAGATAATAATTTAATGAAATTTTAATAATTTACTTTAATAAAATTGTAAGAGCTGTCATGTGGATTGTCACTTTCATCATTAAATAGAATTTTTAACACCTGTAGTTAGATTTGCCTAATATTTTCTATCACCAAATCTTATTTTCATTTACTATAGTATTTCCTTTATTTTTGTTAACAAGTTTCAGTTCTCTGGACTGGTTGGCTGTTTCAAGCCAAGTGCTTTTTGAAAACTTCAGAAAAATCCTTTGTCTTTCTAGAAGAATGAGATCAAGGAAAATATGTAATTTTGTTGAAAAATTCTTGCTTCCATCTCAGGGATTTTACTCCAGGCTCTGAAGCATAGAGCTTAACTTCTGGAGAAGCATGATTCTTATGTTGAGGTTGTGCCTTTTTCAATTACTGGTAAAGTTGGCCAAAATCTGGTATTTTTACAGATCTGAAAATTATGCTGTTATAGTTCAGAAGAGTTTCACAGCTATATCCCCCGACAGATCCACATGCATCCGATATACCTCCTATTCCCCCAACAACTGCTGTTTTGCAAAAATTCTGCAAACAAGCCATCTTCATAGAACAAGTCACTGTCCCTTATTTTGAGAATGGAGGAGATGCTCTGGAATCTCCGATACTTTCTGTTGGATTAAGCACGGGAGAGATGGTAGGGACTGTCTCTATTCATGAATTTTTTGCTCCTCTTGAAAGGCCCCAACAGCACAGGGGAGGAGCTGGGTCTGATTGATATTTTAAAGGGTAAGCTGAAGGATGGGCTTGAGACACTACTTCTCTTGGGTGCAATACTGGGGAAAAAATGTAGTGCTTAAAGATTTCCTCAAAAAACAACAGAAACATATGGATTCCTCCATCCAGTGAGGAAACTGTGTTGTCAATATAAACTGTAGATACACTTAATAGATACCTTCCTTTCTCTTGGATTATAATAGTGATAATTATGTTTCCCATTGGAAACCTGAAGGTAGAACATTAAATAGCCCAGAATTATAATATAATTGATATGCTGTTGATACCCTTTTCTGATTCAAGGAAAGAAAGTGCAGTTACGAAAACTGAGTTTTCGATCACAGTCAATGTTCTCAAAAATTGCAGAAGGATTCAGGAAGTTTAGAGCAGTTATAAAGTTAGGGGATTGTGGATTCAAGCATCTGAAAAATTGTTTTTATTGACAAGTAGATTAATAAGAGTAGTTCTCTTATTAAAAGCATTTACAATTTGTCTGCAAAAATTCAGTCCAAGTTAAAATTAGCCATGCAGTAGCCATGCAGAAATATTTCACATACTTGCAGAGAAATCTGATGACTTAAAAAAAATCCTCCTGCTTTTTGAATCATTTTTACATTAGTAGGACTCGAAAATGGCTTTCATCTTTAAAATTACATTTTGGAGATCTTCTATATATTTTGCAGCAATGCAAGCCTAAATCATCCCTAAATGCTATCTGAATTTACATTACCGGATCATTAACATGAACTTTAGGAAGTCTCTAAAGATTTATTCATAGGGGAAGAGTATTCTCCCTTGGTTACATTAGACCCCTGGGAGCCTGGATGCTTGGGTTTTTGTCCTCACAGTGTCAGGTATGTCCTGTGAAAAGTCTGATCTCTGCAGGCACAGCTGTGTCTGCAACTAAGCTCTTCAAACAAAACAAAACCAAACAAAAAGACAAAAAAAAAGGCTTTTCCCTATAGCACCGTGGTTTGCTACTGTTAACAGCTGCCCACCTTATCTCTTCCCAAGAGGTCTCCATGCTCAGAGCTGAGGGGAACGTGTGCTTGTACCCCACCTCACCAGTTTGTCAGTCCAGACGCTTGCACAGCGACACAAGCTGAACAGCCGAGCGCTGCCCCCAGGTAGGTGCCAGGCAGTGGATTAGAAAGTGGCATGGTGACTCTGAGGCCAAGCGTTGTTCGGATTAAGGTGTTAACAACTGTCGTGGCAAGATGAGACAGGGCTCCTTTGTCAAAGCCCTAAATCTACGTTCTTCCTGCTTATAAACACCCCTCTGCTGCATCTCACCTCAGGATCAATGGGAGTTCCTGAGGGCTTGGCATGTTTGAAAGTTGGTCCATTTTTTTCCCAGAGTCTTAAAAAAAGTATTTAAGAGTTGAAATTAAGGATTTTTCTTTTTTTTTAACTGTAGCCTTAATTTATTTTCTGTGTTAAAGATCAGAATTCAGTACATGTGCAGATTCTGAAAACAACTAACTAGCTAATTAAAAAAAATCTATGACTTTAGTTCTTTGGCTTTAAAATAAAATCTCTTTTTCTCTGCTGCTAATGGATCATGTTCATTGTTTTTCTATATTTCGTGAAGTCAGAAGGGGACATTTTAATAATTTATTTTGACTTCATCAAAGCACAGGCTTAAAAATATTACCTAGTAGTTTTCCTAACAAGGCCAAGAACTTGTGCAGAGCAAGGGGATGTTTTTGAGGCAGACACAGAAGCTTGACTTAGAGTGACAGAATCCAGCGCAAGTCTTGCTACAGTTACATTTTCCCAGTGAATGCGGTTCTTCTGTGAGAAGACTTACTTCACAAGTCAGGGACAGACATTTTTTCCAGCTCTGCCTTTCTTTGAACCACTGTGAAGCGGGTGCAGTATGAGCTGCTGCTACAACCTCGTCTGTTCACAGCTCCTGAGCTGCAGGCAACAGCAGGGAGCTCAGCACGGACTAAACACCCAAGTGCTCACTTTGATTTGCTGAAGGATTTTGCGTCCAGCGCTGAGCTTTGTGCTACTGCAGTGGTACCTACGTTGCACCACGGCTATTCCATAGCCAAGAATAGTTTTTGGAGAAAAACAAATAAATACTGAAAATGCTTAAATGGCTCACAGGGTTTGTGGTCAGGCATTCTTTATGCATGCTTGTGATTTACCTTAAAATTGTTACTTTGGAAATGTTATGTGTTGTAGATTAAATGAAGAAAAGTATAGGCTGTCTTTTGACATCATATTACATAAAACATTGCTGCCTAAACTAGATATTTATTATTTTTCTACAGAATATCCAAATTTCATTTAAAAATTAATGGTGATGGAGAGTGAAATGGATGGAGAGTGTAATGTCACCTGTACTAAGTTGTTCCAGTGGACGGTTACCCTTCTCTTTAAAAATGTCACAGATTAATGTCATAGAATCATAGAATGGTTTAGGTTGGAAGGGACCTTAAAGATCATCTAGTTTCAACGCCCTTGCAGTGTGGTCAAGGACACCTTTCACTAGACCAGATTGCTCAGAGCCCCATCCAGCCTGGCCTTAAACACTTCCAGGGAAGTAATGAGTAAGCTACATTTATTTAACTTGTCTAATTTCTAGGCATTCACTCTTGTTCCTTTTTTCAGCACTGAAAGAGTTAACTTTTTCCTGTGTCTGTTCACTGTATTGGAACTACTCACCAGTTACCTTTGATAAGTTGAAGCTTTTCCTCATTAAGCTAACTAAATCAAAGTCTTTGAGTATTTCATTAAATACATAGTTCCCAATAATTTAATAAATGTTCCGGTTCTTCCCTGACCCTCTAATTTTTAACATGCTGCTTGAAATACTGGTACTAGGTCTGCATGCTGTATTTCACTAGCAGCTGCAGCCATTTGAAAAACAGAAGTAATACATGTACCAGACTCCTACTCAGTGCTCCCATGTTAGCAGATACAGTGATCATATTCACCCTTGCATCACACCTTTGGTTACCAGATGACTCCCAGTCAGGACCAGTTTCCCAGAATAATATCCTTTCCTCAGAAACACACCCTTCAGTATTTGTTCTCAGGCATCTGACTTTTACAAGAACAACTCTCATTTTCCTTTGCACTGAAGCTTTTGTAAATACATTCTTTGCAGTTCCACTCCTGGCAATCTTCCACTTCCATCCCACGCTCATCACTTTACATCTCTCCGTATTCTCTCCTGACACTGATTTGGAGTCATCATGACCAGATTGCCTTTGCAAATAAATATCCTTGGGAAGCCAGGAGTGCTGATAAATAATGTTGAGTTTCCATATCCATTAAAGCAGCTATGTCCCCTTTGATTCTGCTTGAATTTATCATAACCTTCTGAAGAGAAGAATGTGTAATTCCACCTGGAGATGAGTCAGTAAATTGTAAACACATACAAGATTTTCAGAACTAGTGAAGAAATCCCTCCAAATATGGGTCCTTGTATCAGTGGCTAAGAAATGGCAACCAAGGAACTGAAGGATGAGAAGAACAGAAGAGAAATGATGATGATGATGAATGTACCACAGTTATGAAGAACCTGGATCTTGGTTGCTTCAAACCAGAGGATTATGTAGTGTTTAGTTATCCATCAAAACCACAATTGATATGATCCATGGCTGTAACTTTGCATTAATGCACTTTGTATGCACTAAATGCCAGGCCTTGGAATGTTTCTGTCATGCTGCAGCTTTCGTAAAGGTGGTACCTCTTCTCCATTGAGAAGCAGACATCTCTACAGGAAAAGAAAGAAGAAAAGATCTGTTTGGGGGATTATTATATTTTCTCTAAGAGAGCCATAAAGAGACAGCTGAGACACAAATAGTTTCTTATGCTAGGACAAAGGAATCTGGATAAAAAGGGCCAGGAAGGGGTCAAAATGGTGAAAATGAGTGCAAAGATTACTCCAATGGAAATCTTTAGCAAAAGGCTGGGCAGTATGGCCCCAAGCTTTGCTGCTGTCACTATGGGGAGTACCCTTTCAAGCACTGGCTATAGGACCTTCCCACAGCAATCACTCACTCCTTCTTTCCTTCCTTCTGAATAAAACACTCCTTTCCACACATTCTTGGGAGAAATTCAGCATTTAACCTTAAGTGGGCCAAAAGCATTTTCCAATTTTAAGCTAAGCAAAATTAAGCCAAACTATTATTTTTTTGCTGTCTGAGGAACACAGAGAAAGCACCATATGCTGGGGAACTGAAAATAAATCAGATATTCCCTAGTGAGGTGTGAATTCTCATGAATTCTCAGCAACATTAATATCTAGTTTATCCAGAGAACAGATTTTCTTTTGGACACTGTTGAAAATGAACTCCAGTTCCTGGCAATGTTGATGTTTCCACATTAATATTAGTGGACCTTCCTTAATAACTGATGAGGCCCTGCCACAACATGAAAAAATACTTTGTCCTGTAGATGAAGATTTTGAAAGATGGAGGCTTGAAACCTTGTAAAGGTTAGTCATATACATACCTATACGAGTCCTAATGGACTCAGGAATGGAATCAGGAATGCAACTATACAATGCAATTCATAGGGAGCCTGTTGCTCCTCTTCTATGAGCCAGATGACCACAATACTGCACAGTGGTATCCATCTGCTGTAAAATTCCAGTTGCATAGGCACAGCCTATTTGTATACATAAGATTTATATTCACAGCATTATTCAAGATTTCTTCAAGTGTCCTGAAAGCAATTCAAAAACAGAAATGGCAAAAGTAATGGGTGTCAAAAAAATGAGGAGAGTGTTAGTCTGAGTCAGAGTTTGAAATTCTTTTCTTCAGGGACTATCCTGCACTGAGAAAAAAACCACAACAACCCAAACACGTAGGCTAGAGGTATGTGGTGGAACACCATCTCATGGTGCATTTTCTCATACAGAGTGGCGCATTTGAAAAAATACTTAACATTAAAATAGTCTCATTAACAATGAGACTGCTCTAAGCTGGTGCCATAATGTAACACAGACCCACTTGGGTTTGATAGTGCTAAATTGCTGTGCTGAAACTGATTTATGGTTTTTAATTGACCATCTTCTGTACAGTCAATTACAGGTGCGACCTCAGAAAGGTGTATGTGAAACATTTCTTCAGATGATTTTACTTGCTATTGTTTGCTAAAACCTGTACGAGGAAGTATTATTATAGTACTGAGAAAGTTTATTTTATTGACTGCCATGGCTCTCCCCTAGCTCATTCTTGTCTAAAAACTGGGCACAGCCCCATAAACCACAGAAGTACAGAATTAAGATTAAAATTAAACTCAATGCCACTTAGTGAGATCATTTAAGCAGTTGGAGTCAGCGTGGTTTTACACCAATTAAGTACTGTTACAAGGCAAAATCCATTGACTAGAATTATGTCAGTGTTTAGTACAAAATAATGTACATTATCCTAGCTATATGAAGTCATGATGGAGTATGGTGCCAATACATTTTAAGAACACTTTGCACAATCCTAGCAAAAAATTTAAATATTTCCAGTGTCAATTGAAGGACAGCATTCATTTTCTTGATGTCATGCTGGGTCTGAAGAAAACACCTAATGCAAAATATTGAATATGATATCAATGAAGGATTTTGTTTGTTTCAAACCAAAAGGAAATGAAATAATAATACTATTACCATGAGGCACTCCACCCAGGTAATGATTCATCTAAATCCAAAATAAAACAAAAGAAGACTAAAACCAAACATTCCCCCCCCCAAAAAAAAAAAAAAGCTTACTTTAAAAATAAAAGAAACCAAACCCATTTACTCTGTTTGTGTTGGATGGAAGAATCAGAAATAGGACCCTGGCCAGGCAATACAGTCATCTATCTACACAACCATAACAGTTTTATAGATCTCTAACCATGTAACAATCACTTCTGTTACTCTTTATTTGTGGAGAAGTGCACAGTAAAGAGATGAGGATATCTCCTCAGTCCTTACAGAGCAAATAAATCTTAAAATAAATCCCCCCCCCAAAAAAATTATTTGTGTTATACTAAAGGCATTAAGCAATATCTTTTTAAGTGTCTTGCCAACAGTTCAAACATGGAACTAACAAAACTACTCCTTTAATCACCATAAAAATTAAAACCTTGAAGCTGGGAAGGTCTCAGAGGCTTGGACAAAGGAGTCTGCACCTGCCTTACCTTTATGACCAAACTTTTTCAATTGGTAATACTCTATTATAAAAGCTTTAAGTCTCCTTACATTTTAAATCAGGCACTGTGTAGAGAAAAGAAATCAGAAATTTTAAATGCCCTGGAAATTAGGCACTTAGATAACCATTTCCTTGACTCACAGAAGAAGCCTACTGTTAAGATGAACTGGCTAATAAAATCCACAGGTCACCAGAAAAAAAGGAGTGGTGAATATTTTGAGCATATACTAAATGGTCACCTTTGAACCCTGCTTCTCCTTGGTGAAGCCCAAGTAACATTTACTGCTAGGAGTACATGCACTTCTATTAAATTTCTTTAAATTTGTCATGACCTGAGAATCTGCCATTCCTCTGGCCCCTACTGCAGGGAATGACCGTGTTGGTCTGTGCAACTCTACTGTGTTGCACTTTAGTTACCCTTTAGATGCTCCTTCACTTGCCTTAATCCTCTGTGTCCAGGATTTATCCTAATTCCCTGAATTCAGCCTAATTTTCATTCAACTCCATTGAAGGTATCTCTTACAGTCTGAGCAAATGTTGCATGAGGAACTCATTGCTACATTATTAAACAAATGCAGCCACGGTGATTAGGTTTAGCTGGCTTAGGATTAGCTGGCTGGTGTTGAAGTTCTTGTTTTAAAGATACCCGTCGTTAATTTTTTCTTATTCAATCTAGAAGCGAGACATTGCCATAGACAATCATTTTGTTTACAGTAGAAGATAAAGTCTAATATTTATTATTCAGTGCTCCAGCCACTTACATATGTGTGTATGAGTTACATATTATACTCACAAAAAAAAAAAAATTGAAAAAGCACAACATGAGGCAATTTTCATAAAAGACTAACAATGCTGGCAGTAGGTGTCCTTTTAACTGAAGACTTTTTTCCTTCAAGTCTCTTCAGTAAGAGGGTAAGTTCTTTAAAATAACAAAGTTAATTGTAGCTAGCACTGAAATGATAAATAAAAGATTTGACTCTCGACGGGAGGCTATTTTTTCAACTGATGAAAGGAGAGAGATGTCTGACAGAATAATAGGATTAATTTTAAAAACATGCTCAGCTTTGGACATTATGTCCAAAAGCAATGACATGATTACTGTTGTCTTTAAAGAATGTACAAAAGTTTAATTTTAGGGAAAACACTGGAAATGCTAAGACAGTAGGCATTTGATTTGCTTTGATGACTTAATAGACAGTTTAGCTACCTTTCCAATTGATGGCTGACAATTGAAAAGGGTGCATTTTAAATAAGTTGTCTGGATTTCACAGTCTCGGCTTCTGCAGGCTTTACTGGAAATTGTACTGTTAATATCTTTGGTAACAAGTCTAAGTTTTCTTGAGTCAGTTATTTTGAGTACCACCAACTTTCCCTGTCAAGCAACATGGGCAAGGAACACACAACTTTACCATACCGATCTAAAAGGAAAAGTCAGTCACATTTTAGACAATTTTCTTTGAAAATGAGATCCAGATCACCTTGAAATTAGTTTATTTTCAAACAACTTGAAATGGTATTTTGTTACATGAACACACAGCTGTCTGAAAAGAAACTTTTACATGTTTGCACACTGAAGCTGGATAAAGATAATATAAGAAGCTATTTTGAATTTCCTGACCTTCACAGATTGAAGTTTCAACTTCAATCAGTGCTAACACAGTTTTTCTTCTTCCCTCCTCTTTTCACAATACAATAAAATTTTATTTGAATATTGTAGTGTGGGTTATAAAATCTCAGAGAATTGAAGTGGCAAGTCTCCAGGATCTGACTGTGCTAAGGGAAGAGATAAATTACCTTTCTTGAAGAAGAGAGTGATTGCTTCATTTTTAAAACCTTTCTGCTATTAGGAATGAAAAACAAACACTTAGATTTTGTTCTGTGACCTCCCTACAATGTCCATGAAGGGAATCACATAAATGTCATCTAAAGCAGGCCCTCACCTAGGATGGGGCTTGAAACAATCTCCCGAGAGAGTGGGGGCTTCGCCAGCTCAAAGAATAACATTTTTGAAAGACGTTTTGGGGACAGGTGTATTATTATGCATTACAGTAACTGAACTCTTCCAACTTTTGTTGTTTTAAGCAAAAGAAATATTAGGAAGATTTTAGATTAATATTAATATAACTTCTACCTCTGAAACTGAGAACATTTCTAACATTTTAAAAGTCAATAAAGTATGCTTAGAGGAGCATTCTTGTTATACCAGAAATACACTTTTAAGCAAACATATTGTTATACTACAGGATTTGTCTCTTTCCATGTAGTAACAGAGTTCTAACATTAATAAGAAGAAACCTAAGTAATATAAGTACCTCTGCTTAGAACATTAGCTGCAATACTAACAACCCTTGTCATTGTTAAATTTTAAATCTTCATTGCCAAATACACATGAGACAAAATAAATAATTTTGTGTAACTGCAGAAACCTTTCTCCCCCAGATTCCTTTCTTTTCCCCTCTAAGACTTTTTCATGCTATTTTAGTGGTAGCATAACACATTAATGTCTTTATGCTGCAATTTGCTGATAATGAAGTTTCATTGTACATGTTAATATAGGAATGCTACAAGAAAGTTGCTTGATCTTCTTCCAAGTTTTAAATACCAATTTTAAGCAGCAATAGTCTCATTCACTAATTGCTGTTTATTTCTTACATGCTGCTGTATTTTTCCTTTTCTTATTTTCTCTCTCTACCACAGCAGACTCTTTTTAATTGCAGTACAATTTTTCATTCTGCTCAGGTCAGTTTTATTTCCCTTCTTCCCCCAGCTTCAACAATATTTGCACAGAAGAATACTGAGTGCTGTGTTATTTTTGGCTTTTGATAAAAGTAGGCAATATATTCTAGCTTTGCATTAAAACCAAGGTTAAGTAGTGTTGTAAGTAAGGTGTGGACCAAAACTGAAAAAGCTGCTTAGCTAACATGTTGGGTTCTTTTCAAGAGGTCTTTTTCACATTCAAACAATAATTAACAGTGATGCAAATCTAAAATCTCATTACTAAAGAAAAAAAGTTATCCTTTTCATTAACAGGTTAAAAAAAAGAAACAAGGGAAAAACCTATCTTTTTTTTTTTCCCATTTCCAAAAATGGTATCTTCTTGTTGTAGATGCTTTAAACCTGAAACAGCCATAGCGTTCTAGCCTCCAGCCTTTCCTTCGACTTTGCCTCTTAGGTCAAGAAATAGAAATGAAAACATTAATGGAAGTTTTGCTTTTAGTACCCAGACTTGGGGTCTCTTCAGGCATCCTGGGGGCTTTTCTTGAAGTGCTTAATGCTTCAAGGGAAAAGTGTAAGCTTCCTTGTACTGTCCTAGTGTTACCAAACTGAACTTTAATTAGTCTGCGCAGACTTCAAGGAAAGAAGCCATTGTCTCACTTTATGCTCTGTGTCTATCTATGTGTTCATAGCAAAATTAGTTCTTCAGTCTGATCCAAGTCTAAAAATTGGTCTCAAATTAATAGGAAAAAAGCTCATATTCATTAAATGTTCTGTATTCATTCTCTCTCATCAATTGTTTTCTTCTCTGCACAGATTTTTCTCCATCTCTCTCTATTTCCTACACCGTATTCATTGTGCAGTGAAATGACAAGGTACTTAAACCAAAATAACTCAGCATTAGATAAAACAGCGACTAAAATTATGGGCTGATTTTATCCCTACTCCCGCTCTTCATTATGTCCAAAAGATATTAATGACAGTTATAAAAGACTATACAAAATTTCCATGGAAGGTGGAACATAAGTGCAGCTTAATAATGAATTTTGCAAAACGCCTTTTGACATGCCTTCGTCACTGACACTGCATACCAGGCTCCTGCCGAGTTTAGGGCATTTTCGTTCTGAGCACTACGTAAACAAAGAAGCTTTATACTGCATGGGGGGGTGAAAGTAAGAAGTTATTCTTCATCTTCAAGAAGGATGGTGAAAACGGACGGTGTTCATTCTGGGTTCGAGAGTATCTCTGGCCTGATAAGATTTGACCTGTAAGACTGATACTGCAGGAGATGTTACAGCTGAATGAACCTATTAAGACAACCAAGAAAAGGAGGCTCTGTAAATTGAGTATATGCTGTCCTTAGTATTCCTGCGTATTCTCAAATTTCAAAAAAAACCCAAATTTTAGAAAAGTTGGAGTAATAACAGGACTTAATACCGGGCTTTCCAGCAGTCCACTATTACATAGTGAAATAAATGAAATAATGTTGACTTATGTTGTTGTAGTTCTGATAAGTACTTACATTACAGTTATTTTTGGAACACTCTGATGAGGTTTAAATAAAAACAGACAACTTGGAACTGCCATAGAAACTTTTATTTAAAAAATGACTTGCATATAAATCTATTTAAAAAGCTTTTGGTGACTAAGTGAATAAATACAGAAGAACATCCATAAAGAATCTTGAAAACTGCTACAATTTTGTATTACTTTGTTGTAACATTTATGTTAAATAGGCCACTTTAATCTCAGCTCTTTAAGTTACACATGAGCCTGTTAGATCTTCAGTTCCTCTTCCATCTTCACTCCACATACCTGCTATTTAATGCAAGTGTAAAAGATTTTAAAGTTCCTGTTTCCCTTTGTCACAGGGCTGGAATAGAGGACAGGTTTCCATCATAAGAAAGAACTTTTATAATGACAAAACAACTGACTTAATTTTCAGAATTTGACTGCAATATGTCTTTTTCTAATTGAGAAGCTAACAGTAAATATTAGCACCTTCAAAGCACTGAAGTCTCTCTTTGAATCATTCTTCCCATCTCATCACCAGACTTGTCAGGGATTTTGTTGGCATGTATGCAGCAAATGTAAATGTTTAAGCTGGAGCTATGGTGTGGAAAACATGGTCTGAAGGAGATAGATGTAAAGTCTAGAAATTTCTGTAAATTTGTGTTACCTTGTGAAGTTGTAAAGGTAGTTAAGTCACAGGATTTGTCTTAAAAAATAAGCCAATATTGTCTCTGTAAAAGCACACATGCTCACATCTCTTCCAGTTTTCTGTTATGCAGTACCACTTTACAAAAAAATAATAGCTGTAAACAGCTAACAACTGGATCAAAAATAGGCACTCTTTCCTTCTAAACTTGAGGCAGGATGAACAGCGAAATTATTCTCCTTTCCACTTCCTCTCACACGGTCCATAATGTGATCAGAAGAAGTCCTCTCTCTTCAAGTTTCGCAAGTCATGTTTTTCAATACAGAAATTAATTTTTAAACAGAGCAGCAATAAGATTTCCTTTAAAAAATATCAAATCCGGATATTTTTCTTGAACTGTTGATTTTTTGATGTTTGAACTTAATGATAATTGATTCCTAGAAGATTTATTTGCTTAGAGAATTTTTTATCATCAATGCTTCGGTGGCCATTTTGCTGTTCCGGCTGCTGCCAGTGTATCATAGACTTCTCTGCACTGGCTGTCCAGTAACATGCTGCTCAACCATTGCCAAAACCGTCTTCACATTTTCCACTAATAAAACTGCAGTAGAGAGAAATTGTCATGTTTATAGTGTTACTAGAAATAATAACCCTTTAAGATTTAATGTACTAAAAAGGCAAATTGGACAGCATCCCTCAAGATGGCTGAGGCTGTGAAGTTCAGTTCTGAAGACTATTTTTTCTGTACATTGCTTTTGCTTTCAGACTTTACCATCACTTCATCTTGTACTGAAGAAAACATAAATTGCTCATCAACAAAGTAAAATTTAGGAGAATTTCTAACTCGTAAAAGAGATTAAAGTACACTCAATCTCAAGAACATTTGTTAGAAAGCCAGCTTTACTCATGTCTTTTGCATCTTTCCACCCACAGAAGCAACTGTAAAAACTGAATTTTTTATTAGTCTGGGAAAAGAAAACCACAAAACCAAAACCATTAGTGTTTGGAGATCAGGTAGGTGTGCATAATAACTTTGTCTATCTCTCTTCTTTTTCTTTTTCTTTTCTTTTTTCTTGTCTAATGATGCATTGATATGTTGGCATGCCCAGAAAAGTTCTAATATTACATGAAGGAAGGGACTTGAGGAGGTAATCTGTTCTCAGTGGGAAACATAAAATGTGCAATCTCTAGGGAAGATTGCTGAGGCGATTGAAGGGCTCAGTTTCTTGCACTAGACAGGCTCAGTTGATCCTGTGACAATGTCATCCTGACAGTGTCATCCAAAGAGGGGAGTGTGGTGCCTCTACCAGCTAATCTGCTTCTGTGGACTACCCAGTGATGCTGCATTCTGCATACAGCTCTGAATCAGCACTGAGACTGCTCTCATATCACACCATTATCTCTCTACCGTGAAGGTCTTTGCATCTGATGCTCTTAACCTGAGTTATTTGTATTATTCAAAACCACACTGGCAAGTAGCTCTCAGAAAGATGTTTATGCACTTCCCACGAAGTCTGAAATTTATGGGCTATGTACAAACTAGCCCAGGTGTCTTTTAAGTATCTGGCACAGAAAATCCAAGCATGTTGTTATGGTTGCATGACAAACTGTGCTTTGGATCCTGCTAGGCTATCTACTAAGTGATGGGCTTGTTTTCCCTCACCCATCACAGAAGATGAAGCCTTGGAGTCCCATAGCTGTGTATTCTCAGCTGTGTTGGCATTATGGACCCAGTTATACCCAGCAAAAGCAAAATCTTCCCTGTCAAAGAGCCTATGATCAGCACACTAGGTAAAAATTACTCAACTTTAGGCATTTATTCATTCATTAATTAATTCAAAGAACACAGAAAAGGAGGAAAAAGACAAAAGGTTAGGCATACACCCATATTTCCTCTTAACTACCGTTTAGTCTTTACTTTCAATGCTTGGTAAACCAGCTTGCACCCAGTTCTGGTCTGGGAAAAATAAACTAAGCTTCTGCAGTGTTCTTTATTTAGCTAGGTGTAACTGCAGTGATACAGGGACAGCCTTAGGTCAAGAGGATTAAACTGAGCAATGCTTACAGCTGCTCATCATACTGTTTCATCCAGGTAGTGGATGTACATTTGGCTGCCTCTGAATCTTAGAAGTGGGAAGTAGGTTAAGCATGCCAACTAGCAATAACACAGGAGGACATCCCTCCTAGAGAACCCAAGTCTGAGTTTTAAATCAGGGAAAGTTGTATTTGGAGTTCCACTGCACAGAATCAGTCCTGCACAACGTTTTCCTTTTAAACACCATGAAATCTAAATGTATTATGCAAAGGAAGAAAAAAAAAGGGGGTGGGGTGGGTGGGGATTTAAATCTTGCTGTACATGTTTGGTATGCAGGAAAACTGCAGTATTTTTAATGAAAGCAGGGTATTAGATGGTGGACTGAGTTCAGTTCTAAGTGTAAAAGCAGAAGAATGAATGTAATCCAGAATTTGAAACACCTCATGTTCCAGGGAAGACTGCATCATGAGATATTTTCCATAAGGAAAGGAGACAGGGGAAGGACATGATTACAAACGTCAAATATTTAGAGAGTTGCTTGTTGTTCTTTATGTCCATGGAAACTAATGCAGCAGAGGAAAAGAGAATGTGCAAGGAATATGTGAGGAATAGTGTTCTAAGGCCTCCCAGTCTCCACGTGTCACAGTAAGGACTGGAAGAGGAGAGGATGATCAAGTTAAGGGCCACCCAGGTAAGTTAGTTGTATGGGTCTGTGTGGGGTACCTTATTAAGAGGACTGTTCACTCTGAGGCTGCTGTTTGTCATTTTTGAAGTTGTGTCCTTCCAATGTTCCCACTTGCACATGCAGTGAGACCTTCACTGTCTCACAACTTGACAATCAAACCTGGGCCACAATTCGTGCTATCATTAAGTTGTCTAACAGTTAACATGTTAAAACTCTAAGAATTTCACCACTTAAATTCTTTTAATTACTTTAAGATGACATGATGCTATTTATGAATATTAACGTGATACTACTTATGAATGTTAACATGCTGCTACTTATGAATAACAGCATTACAGTGAGATTTGCCATAAATTTCCTACCAGATCAGGGCTTTTTTTCATTCTAGAACTTATTTCTTGACGTCTTTTTGTTCATAGCTGAGGGTCAACTGTACCAGATATTCCTATTCTCCCATCTTTCTTTCTGAGCTTCCCAAATATGAGTCAGCCTGGTCTAGAGCTGTACCTGAAGCAGAAAGCTGAAAAGCAGAGTGTATTAACACTCTGCTAATTTGCCTGTCTGGCTGCCAAGCCAAAGCACACGCACAACTTCCTAGCTTGGAGTACAGCCAGGATAAATCTATGACTACACTTATCCGAACAGATACACATTTCAACATCTAATTCCTTTTTACGAACATCATCCTAAAAGCCCTTTCCTCTTTCAGGGTAGGAAGCCTCTGTCTTTATACATGTCTTAACATCAGTGTTGCTGGAGGCAGTGGGAAGCAGCGGCCATTTTGAAAGAGAATAATTCTTTTTTTCACTAGGAAAAAGTACCAACTTCTAATGAAAGCAAGTTTCAGCTGCATGTTTTTATTGATAGTTCAAATGATAGCAGAGGTAAGAAGCACAGGACGAGGAAGAGCAAGTGTGTAGGTGTGCATTTAAACAGGGTGTGTTGAGAGGAAGCATGAGAGAGTATTTATGGCAGAAGAGAGCAGGTGTCGGTAATATGCAGGAAAGGTAGGGAGTTGTAAGGAAGTCTAGCATGGACACTTCAGCCACATGGGCTCCTGTTGCACCAGAAAGAGAAGGAAAAAGGCACTTTCATGTGTTCTAGGGAAGTCATTCCTTTTAATAAATATTCCACTAAAGGTGAGGATCCTGACGAATGCCTCAGACATGAGCTGAGGATATTGCATGATTTCACTGGACATCGCAGATCAGAAATGAGTTGATGTGGGTGCTCTGCTGTTCCTAGCTGGTGCTTGGTTTTTAGAACTAATGTTTAGCATTTTTTAATTTATATATATGTTGTACTTCTAAGCTCTATTTTGACTATATTTTGTATGATGGTTTTGGGCAGAAAAATACAGAGGTGTTGGTTGAACATAATTTTCAAGCAGAACCACTTCTTGTGGAAAATTCTATTTTGGCAAAAAATTGACAGTATAAAAAATTGCAAATCAAAGCTCTGTCTATAAAACAACAGAATCAATCATTTAATGAGTCAATAATTTTTCAATTGAAAATTTAAGTTAAATCAAAACATTTAAATAAGTTCATTGTTGAAATTGATTACACTGTTGACTGAATTGTTTAAATTGAGCTGGATTTTAATGAATATTCTTGAGATCTTAATTTTTTTCTTGATTTGGTGTGAGAAGAGATTATAAAATCTTGACCTTTTTCATGATATTTAAACTATTTCCTATACAGTTTTAATTTTTAACAGTGTAAGAGTATGGCTTAGTATAGATTTCAGATATATGCCGTCAACGTTAACTCAGTTTTATCGTAGGTTTTTATAGCAATTTATTAACTGACACAAATACATTAAGACCATATTGTAAGCCAACCACTGATATAGACAAATTGAGGCTTAAATTCTATCTTAGCTCCTGTTCTCCCCTTCACCTTCCAGCACTACATTAAATGAAATGATTAACATTGATCACATGCAGTTGTAGCAGAAAGTGGCAAGATTTGTAAAGGCCATTATTTCATGTGGTAGCTTAATTCATAGTCCTGTAGACACCCCTAAAGAGTTGTGTCTCCTGCACAGACAAGCTTTACCTCTGTCATAAAATTTCCCTTGTGTCTGAAAAATAATACTACCACCCATTAGTCATCATTTGAGACCTTTAGGTTATTTTTCAGCTACCTTGGCTCTACCCCAATCTTGGCTGGAAAATAAAGACTGTGACCCAACACAAGGAGTGAAAAACAGATCAGATGTACTCATGGTAGGTTACATTACTGAGGACACAGGCTTAAGCTTTATTATTATTATTATTATTATTGTTATTGCTACTATTATTATTATTTTTTCCTAAAGATGGATAATTTCCTGTCCAGATAACTTCCTGCAATAATGTTGTGATGGGACAAGACGATAGATGATGATGTCATTTTCCTCTAGGTTGTAATGGAGGGATGAACCACCACCAGATTTACGTTATCAAATAGTATTGATAGAAAAGACATTTCACAAATAAAGTTGTGGAGAAATCTGGTACAAGCAAAGTATTACTCCGAAACTGAGTCAGGCCGACCAACTGCTCACTCGTACTTTTGGCCAAAATGAACCCAAACATTGCAAATCACCCTGCACAAAGTATATTCTGTTTACCTGTGTGACCTTTGCCTTGATTTGATTCACCTCCATTTGGCTATACCTCATTCATGAGATGAGATAATCTGATTGCCATTCTAGCGATTAATGCTGAAGACGAAGTAGAGTTAATTATTTTCTTGAAATATCTTCTCTTCCCCTGCATTTCTTGATTTCTCCATAATCCTGGTATTTTAAACTATATTCTTTATAGTAGTTTATTGTTTTGTTTTATTTTCTTTTTCAAGTAATATTCCTTTGCCATTGGAAAAAATACCTGCTAACTAGCCATATCCATTTGGTGGTATAGCACCTTTCATAACATGATTATTCATATCCTATGGAGAGATAACAAGGACTAGGCAACTGTATTACCTCTTATAAATGGAAAAGATCCACAGTTTGACACAATTCAACATGTCAAAAGGGAGAGTTAATGAAATATAAGTGAGTAAATAGGAGACATAGGAAAGGGATAGGAAATGATGCAAATAATCCTAATGCTTTCCAATGCAGATGAAGCAGTGCAGGGCTGCAGTCATTTGGTGCTAGTGAAGTCTGGTACTGTCCTTTTCCCAATTTCTCCTAAATGTGAAAGGACATTTTAGGGAGGCATCAGCACAAGTATTTAAGGGATATAATATAACATTGACAGCCTTTGATTAGGGCAATGCTTGAAAGCAAATCCAGATATGTATGTGTAGAAATACACAAGTGTGTATTACATGCATACATATATATTACATACACATATATATGTGTGTCTGTATATATGGAGAGAGAGGCATAGATGTGTAGCGTGTAGTTAGTTAGCTATATATTTAGTGTGGAATATTCTTCAGTTTGCCGTTGTGAAAATGACAAGTTTGATCACTCCATGTCATCTATACATGTTTTTGGCTTACTGGTTGTTAGAAAAAAGCAGGTTTTACTTTGATATGTGAGGTGAGTGAGATATGGTTTGTTCTGATTCATTCCAGATCTGTGTAAATATAACCTGTATTTTAGCTGGAGAATTTTTTGTTGTGAGTGGATGGAAAATGATGTATGGAACAGAAGGAACATAGTTTAATTTTTTTTTAGGCAGAAGCTGAACAGGAAACATAGACTGTTGGACAAAAAAGCAGTTAAAAAAAGTCTCTTTTGATTTGTAAACTGAGCAGATTTAATCTGGAAATCACCAAGGGAAAATAAATACAGTACATGATAGATGTCATTTTTATAGTGTCATTTTTTTTTGACCAGAGTTACAGTTTAGCAGTTCTGCTGACATGATAGATGTTCCAGAATAGTCTTGTGTCTCACAGAATTTTAACTGCAAACCTTTATACTTAACACATATCTCCTAAGGCAAAAAGACACACAACAATCAACACTAACATCATTTAAAACTGCATCACCCAGAAACTACAAGTCTGTGTCAGTTATGATTGCTGCCCATTAATGCAATCCTTTGTTATCGTACCACCTATTATTTTACCACTTGTCATTATACCACCCATCCCTAGGTGGTATGAATGAAGTTTGCTTTTTCCAGTAGAAGTAAAATGAAATTTTATGCTCCTAGAAATGTTATTATCCATACTGCATTGTTTCGAAATCGTGCAACTTGAGTGATTAGTCCCATATGGGAAAAGAGAACTAGCAATGGTACCTAGAGATTTGTAGGACATGGGTTTGCTGCAGTAAGGCCACTAGAATAAGTGGAGAGCCTGACAGATGATGATTTTAGAGGAATAGGACAGCATGAGAAATGACAGTAGAAAAGTAAAAGAACTGAAAAAAAAATGGAGAAGAGAAAGTGCAAAGTGAATAGTGGCACTAAATCCAGCAAAGAGTAGTAAAGGAAAAAAGCAGATATCCAGGGGAGTGAATAAGCCTTTAGTTATCCATAAGTGGTCCCATTACCAATTTAGAATTCATTACAAGCATTAGCATGGCAGCCATCAGCATCGTTTCTGGAACCTCCCTAAATGCTTTCTTTCATCCTTGTGAAAACCTCCAAAGCATAGCAATACAGCACGCCTGGCACAGCGCCAGCTCACAGCTTCTCAGCTGCATAGCAAAAACAGAGATATACTTCCAGAGGGTGGAAAAAGTGAGGCCAGGCCAACGTCCTCTCCTGTCACTGGGATGGGCAGAGATGGGACAAAGGGTGGCCATGGGGAGGGAGGCTCAGTCCTGCGATGGATGAGGGGACAAGCTCTGTTCTTCACCCCTGACCTCCCACTGGCACCCACTCAGCTGCAGGAGTGACAGCAGCGGTCAGGGAGATCTCCAGGGCTTTGGCACAGCAGCCTAATTTGCTGAAAATCTATTGTTATCCCAACTGCGTTATGGCTGGATTCCCTCTGCTGCCAGCTGAAGAGTAAGGGAGACTGACCAAATCTCCTGATATTTTGGGCATCTCTGGTTTCATAATATCTGATAATGTGTGAATTGGTGTTCTCAGTGATGCTAGCTCAGAAAGCAACAATGGAGATATGATGAGTTAAGAATGCTTGTCAAATGGTGTTTGCTGGAAAATACTTTCTGGAGAATGGCTAAACCCTTGTAGAAAGTTCTGCTGAATTTGGCTTATTATTTTAATTGATGAGGGTTGAAAAATTTTAATGCTTGGTAAATGTTTTTTTGGTTTTGCCTTAAATAATTGATTTTAAGAATTAAGTAAGAAATAGCAGTGCAAAAAAAATAAGTGAGAACGTTCAAACCGAAGTGAAAGATATCTTTTTAAGTCAGACAAAATGTTTCAGTTTACAAAAAACAACCTTTTTATTTTTTCCTAATGTCAGCAGTAAAAGTGGAGGAAGTTTTTGAAAAATAGATACTAAAATGAGAACTATGCCTATAGCTTCTCTGAGGACTGCTGCTCTTTCTTGTGTCCTTGAAAGGCATTTGCACAGTCCTCCAGTATTTGAGGCAACATTGTTGTGGCATTTTGTTTTACTCAGGCAGTAGTAAATGTTGCAAATAACTGAGTATCTCTCTCTTACTCAAATATTGAATTTGCCTGGGACACTTAGAGATTCAAACATATTTACAAAGACAGTTGTATCAATACAACATCCTTCATGGTGACCCTCAGAGTGTCTTCAGGGAAACTATACTAACAGCATAATGTTTTCTGAGAAACATATTATTTCCCTTGTAGAAACAAGCAGACACGTTTTTACTTAGCTGAGGTAGGCTGGTGTTAGTCTAATGGTCTATTAGGAAGAGTTTTTGAAAATTACGTTAATGTCTGAGGCAATTCTGGTGTAAGAACATATGGCATCCTAATACTGATATCCTTGTTATTCACAATGAGAAAAGAATTTTTTTCTGAATTCTAAACCTAAACTTTTTCATTTCAAGAAGTGTAGCAACACTGTTAATGTTGGGCATTTTAGAGTGCATCACAGAAAGATTGGTGTAATTTCCCTTCTGACTCATTCTTTCACATCCCTGGGTCAGACTTACATTGCTAGATTCCTTGGTTCTGTGAACATTGAAATGTCCTATGTCCTGATTATGTTTCCTTCTCTTTCATCTAGATCTCCAGATAAATATGAGTAAATGTTTACTGCAAATGTTTCAACTTTTATAATGACAAATGATATTCAAAATGAAGCTTAAAATACAGAGTTCTTCCTGCTTACTCCCCTCTGTATCCATTAGGCACCATTCTGTGACAATGATGAATTGGATGAGAAGTAATACAGACTTGGTCTTTGTTGGCATTTCCATTAAGACATTTTGCCTTTGAAAGTGTGGGAGAAATCAGCAGCTTATTTGTGTGAGTCTTACTTGCTGTCAGGGAGCAGCTGGTGCAGGCTAAAACATTGGTCTTTTCTTTCGTTTTGCTTTTCATTTCATCTTGTTGCAGCAGAACAGCATTTTTCATAGAACTATAGAATGGTTTGTGTTGGAAGAAACCATAAAGATCATCCAATTCCACCCTCCCTGACACCTTCCACTAGACCAGGTTAGTCAAAGTCCCATCCAACCTGGCCTTGAACACTTCCAGGGGTGGAGCATCCACAACTTCTCTGGACAACCTGTTCCAGTGTCTCACCAACCTCCCAGTAAAAAATTTCTTCATACCATCTAACCTCAACCTACCTTCTTTCAGTTTGAAGCCATTCCCCCTTGTCCTATCACTACATTCCCACTACATGCCACTCCAGCTCTCCTGCAGGTCCCCTTTAGGTACTGGAAGGCTGCTCTATGGTCTCCCCAGAGTCTTCTCCAGGCTGAGCAAGCCAAGTCCATGTCTTCACCTAAAAGAACTACTAGGAGAACTTAAATGAAAGAGATGGTCTCTAAGAGAGTCCTGCCTGGAATTGGTCTGTGTTTGGGCATTACAGCAAGCACAGTAAAAATAATGTGAGTTCTGGAGTTCCAAAGCTGATATAACGTACTCAGAGTAAGTGATGGCTAAATACTGAAGTCAGATAAAATGGTGGGAAGCAGACTTGGGGGTCAGCGTAGCAAAGAAGTGGGAGGCAAATGCATTCAAACGGGAATGTTAACAGCACTGGTGTAAACAAGTATGATTTCAGCAGCAACATCCTTGTAAGCAAATAGAAGCAACACGGACTGCAGTGAGATCAGAAAAGGTATGGTTACAGTAATGAAGTCTTGATCTGGTAAATCTAATGGTGATTGTTGTTGTTGTTGTGACCGTTACTATTACTGTGAGTGTTTGCCTGGACAGGCAAAAGTGATCAAGTACTGTGTTTGTGGGAAACAGCGCAGCAAGATTTGGATTCTGCAAACAGGAGCCAAAATGTAGTGTCTAAGCACATTTTTAAATACCCCAATAGTATTTTTCTAGGATGGCATTAGTATGTTAATGTACACCAAACGAGTCTCAGAGGTGCTACCTACTTGTGAGCTCACCAGCATATCATATTTCCAGCTTGTCCCATCGGTCCCCCATGGGTTTTACATCTGTTGTAGAAACTGAAAGCTTTATTTCAAGCCTGGCCTTATTCTTTTTAGATATTAAATTGCCCCAGTTCAGTGTGGAGGCTTTAGTTTTTTCATTGTTTATGTGACAAAGAGGGATTCTAGAGGAGGACAAAAAGCAACATATAAAAATTTCATTCCTGCTTGGGAAAAGCTTGGAAAAAGCTTATCATCTAAGATGTACAAATATCCTATACAACAACTCAAGTAACAGATGGTATAAGGTATGTAAGGCATATGGAGTTGCTTACGAGTCCTGGACATTGGCGAGTGTCTCCTGGGCAGAACAAGGGGCAATGATTTTGGAGAAAATGAGAACGTCTGTGGCAATTGAGAGCCTGGGAGGAGAGGCTCTTCTGAGCAAGGGAGCACAGGGAAGAGAAATAAGAACGTTTCCTTTGAAGGATGATTCATTAAGCTAACAGAGAACCTGCTAGGTCAGCAGGCCTTGGTTCAAATGAAAGAACAAAGAGCTGAAGAGCCCCTCACTATGTCCCAGTTGCTGGTAAGGTGAAGATGTCCTGTGCCCTCAGGCAAGGGTGCTGAGTCAGAGGGCTGGCCAAAACCCAAGGGTTTCGCTTTTTGAAAAATCTCAAGGTGGTTGAGATTGACGTGAGATATCAGCACACACAAGATGGAGACTTTCTGATAGTTATCACTGAAAGAATATGATCAATCCATTAGCCAGTGAAATAAGGCTTTTATAGGGGAGTTACCTGCACAGTGCAGTGAGGATGTGAGTCTGACTCTGTGTGAGTACATTGTGGGTATGTGTGAATGTGAGGGTATCTTGTCCCCCTCACAATGCAGCCACCAGCTCTTGGACAGGGAGTTCTTGGATGGTCAAACTGGATCCTTGCTCAGCTCTGCCTCTCCTCCAGTTAATCTCATCAGAATAACAAACCCAGCATTGCTGCCTGTCGTCATCAACATTACTGTTTATTACTTGCTCTCATGGGGCTTGTCCAGTGAGGAATTCGTGCCGCTCACAAATGGAGTAGAGGAAAGGT
This sequence comes from Gymnorhina tibicen, assembly GCA_013399875.1. Taxonomy (NCBI): domain Eukaryota; kingdom Metazoa; phylum Chordata; class Aves; order Passeriformes; family Artamidae; genus Gymnorhina; species Gymnorhina tibicen. The sequence continues at coordinate 812,939 of VXAZ01005123.1, forward strand.
AGAGCAGTACAGCAAGGGAGAAGGGAAGCTGGGTGTCTTTTCCTTTTTTGTACTGCTTTTCCCTCCGAATCTCTGTGACTGAACACAGCTCCTTCCCCCACAGGAATCCCATTATTTTGCTTTGAAAATCTGGTCAGTCTGCTCATCATTAGGTTAAATCAGGATTCCCTGTCCTGTCCGTAATGTGTTATGTGGGGAATTAGGTAATGACACTTAAAATCCCTTCTAGCTTTAGAAACTCTACAATTAAATCTTGCATTCTTGGCAAAATTATTCTAGATTATTTTAAACAATCGAATTTGCTGCAGACACATGCCCCTTGATACGCTGTGCTTCACCCTACTTTCCCAATCCTGGAGTGACTTGCAGCCATGTGTACTCCTTGCCCCCCTGAGAGAATATCTCAAGGACAAAAAAAGCTGTCAAGTGACAAGAACAAAGCACAGGGAAATGCTGCTTGTCCTTGCTCTCGCACCCAGTCCCTAATAAAGAAAACTAATAATGCCCATTTTAGGTAGCTGCTTGTACAACTCTACTCTCATTATTTCAGTAAAGCAGTGTAAGCTGCCAGCTGTATCTTTTGTACCTCCAGACACACTTTGCAGAAGAGCTATTTGATGCTATTTTGTTTGTGAGTTTCCCCCTTCCTCCCTCTTTTCTTCATGTTGCTTCTCTAGATCCTGACTGAAAGGAGAGTAGGAGAGCTCTGCATGCATGGCTGAGGACGACAGGCAGGGCAGGGGGTGAGCAGCAGCAATCCCTTCTATTACTTGTGTCATTTTCTCACTTCCTTACTAATACCCTGATAATTAGAAGGGTTCTTATTAAGCTCATCCCGGTTCCTTGGTTTAAATGCTAACTATTTGTAATATCCAGAGGTATCCTGCTGACTGCTATTCTGAATAAGAGCATTTCTGCTTACATCCCCAAGGCTTTTCAGCTGCAGAGCCCTTTGGGCAGCCATCTCCCAGCTGCCAGTGTAGGTAGCTCTGACAGGGGGCGGATTCTGGGAACGTACAGAGTGCCTCTGTGGGGCTGCAGCATGAGTGCTGCATCCTATCTCCTTTAGTGCTGTCCCTACTGGCCTCAAGCCAAGTTTAGCCCTTGCTGAACACAAGAAAAGTCCAAGTGTTTTTTGGCAGAAATACAAACCACTTGGAGCACTTTGGCGTATGGATGTGAAGTGTTTTACAAGCATCCTTAGAATCCCAGCACAGCTCTTTGTATCATAAATTTCTGTACTGTGGACAAGCCTTGAGAAAATACCTAGGAGAGGAATGGGAGGCAACTGAGAGCATAATTACTGCTTTGGGGGAAAAGGAGGCCAGAAAGGGAGGGGAGAAGAGATACTTGTTGATTGGCCAAAATTTTAATAGTGCATTTTGACCAAGAGCTGGAAATCAGAGAGAAACTGAACGCATTTCCACTTTGTTTTTTCCTTACTGATAACAAAATCTAAAAATTTGCCAAAATCAGAATAATTTAATTTTATGAAGTAAAGCATTTAAATTTATTAGTACCCAAGTTTTCCCAGATTTCAGTTCGGATTTAGACTTATTATGCAACCCTTATTTTACTGTTACTTCCATACCATACAATCCTCTGATCCCTCTTTAATTTGCATGGAGACAATAAGAGTTTTCTGCAGAGACTATATTGTATTTCTCTCTGTACAAAGCCTCTGCATCATTGCATTCTTCAGCATGCTAATGTTGATACTAGTATTTTCTGCATGAATTTCCACATTTTTATTCCTCAACCTATGCCTTGGATGCAACCACAATTTAATTCCATCAGAAGAGATGACAAATGTTCTTTGGTGAATCTGAAAGATGATATCAGAACACACTTTATGTGCAGCGCTCTCATAAGTACATCAACAATCTATTTCTCTTGGCCTGATGAAAAGGAAGAAAAGTTCCTGCATTAGAAAAACATAAAAAGAAAGTGACTCCACTGACTTAAATTCTAGTCTCAGTTTCAATATTATGAAAGTGAAGAGAGAAAAAGAAATGAAGTAACAGAATTTTTTTTGTCTTGCCCATCTGTATCACTCGAAGACTCACTGGTTAAGTTTCAGTAGCTATGAAGCGGGACACATTTGTGAAGCTGCTTGAAGATTAGTAGGCACTCAAGACAATAAAGCAGTGATGCAATGACCCCAGTTAACTGCTTTTATCTTGACAAGGAACTTATTCCCATCTGCCTTAACGAGTTTAAAAATAAAATAAACAGAAGCTGTCAAGGTCTCCAGAGATGTGGGCATCATTTCTGAGTGTTAGTAGGACAGTTTCACAGAGCTGAGGAGTCTCAGAAAAAAAATTAGAGGTCTCTGCTTAGCTGTGGTTCCTCTATTGCATTCAGACCACGCCAATCACATCCCACCACTAATTGACACAACACAGAATATCAAGTCAAACCAAAGCAAACAGTTAAGCAGCTTTATACCCACTGCTTGTCAAAGAGGACGTACTCCCAAACATGGGGCAGCAAGCACACAAAGGTGTTCTGCCTCCAGTAAACCTCTAGAGAATATATATGCTCTCCCTACATGCTGTTCTTTTACCACATGTGGGATACAGGTTTTGTGGTGAGTGAACTTAATGATGCTCCCTACTTATTCTTGCTATTTCTTTGTTGAGAGGACAGACCAGTCAGTCCCTGTGTTGAAAGACACAGTTATTTACTGCTTTCCTATGTCTTGCAAAGCAAATCTCCTTCTTTCCTATAATAAACCATGTACTTGCAGTTAGAAAATGATCCGGTAATATTCCTGGTTTATTAGAGGAAAATGGGAGCAGAGAGAAACTGTATGAAACTATGGGAGGGGAGAGAAACTGGATGAGAAACAAGTATTCAAGAAGACTGAGCATTACATGCACATGGCAGCACTGGGGGAGTCTTTGCAGAAGGTATGGATGTTTTTTCTCTGAACGAAGGAGACATGCACCTTCAGTTCTGCATCTCGTTCTGCATCTAGTTCTGCCAGTGAATCCTTAGAAAAAGAGAAGAAAAAATACAGGACTTTGGAAACTTAGAGCAACTTCCTAGAGGCTGGAAAGAAATGTGAATGAATGACCCCAGCATGGGGAGGCGTAGCACAGTGGAGACTGTGAAAGGGGCTGCACTGGCTGAGAGTCTCCTCCTCTGCTCCTCCCTCTGATGGCTGGTCCTGAGTTCCAAGTTACTCTAGGGGCTGCTTCGTCACAGACCATCTGGCAGCTGCTCCTGGAAGCACTGCTTACCCTCTGCAGCCAGAAGGAGATGGGATATCTTGCTCATTTCACCAGGATTTACCAGCATGGCATATTCAAACTGCAGCTAGTTAAGGAAGACTTGTGGGAACATTTTGTCCCCTGGATCTGAAGGATTGTCAGTCTTCAAGGGGGCAGTGGGAGCCTTTGAGGAAGGAAATGGTGGCACTGCTAGTGTTGGAAGATGATCATGCATAGACTTAATTGCAACCTCTGTTTAAAAATATACTGCTTGAAACTTTAGTAAGGTGCAAGAAAAATTTTAAGGCAGTAACTAAAGACAAACCTTTGGGTTGGTCCCTTCAATTATTCCCAAACTCTGTATGTGTGGGAGGAATTATTGATACACAAACTTAGGAACACTGAGATATAGGATACAGGCTACTGTTGATAATGAAAAAAATAGTGGTATTGATTGCTTCACCTTCAACAAGTAGGACAGGGAACAGTAAGGCAAATGGGGACATCCTTCCACATGGTGAACAGCCAAATATCAAACATCAGTGAAGATTAAAAATAATTGTCATATATGCTTAGTATTTGTGCTTTGATATAGACTGAGAAGAAGGCAATTTAATCAATTTGTTATACTCTGTGTGATATGCATGTCTCAGAAGTTTGTTGTTTTGAAGCTGGTTTTGAAAAAAAAAAAGAAAAAAGTCAAAGAGATTTCATTTACAGATAATATGCTAAAAGTCTGTATCAGAGAGGCCTAGAAAAATATATTTGTATGTAGATGGTAATAGAATTTAAAGTTATAAGACTAGAGGATAATATGATAATGAAGTTTGGCCAGACAGGTAGGCAGGATTCCTTTCAGTGTATGGAATCAACATGTATCATTCCTGCCTCCTGCAAAATATTCTCTATACACTCTAAATTTTTCTTGTGAGGGTATCTGGACTAATATTAGTTTGTCTTTTTTGATGTGTCTGCAAACTCTCCTTCCTCATAGATGCTCTATTTTTAAATTGTTTTGGTTTTGGTTTTGGTTTTTTTTTTTTTTTTTAAGGTTATTAATACATAGCAGGTCAAGCCTTGCATAAAATCCCTGTTAGAGCAATATATTAGACTACGGAATCTGCCACACAAAAATAAGATAAAGACAGTAGTTTGCTATTATAAAAATGTGGCCAGCAACAATTCACAGCCACAGCAAAAGGAAAACTGATGCTGAAAATTGGCACATTGAGACATTCTCACTGTTCATGTCCAATTATCTCCTTGGTAACAAGTTCTTTCATTCATTACATATTGTGTTGTCAGAATAGACCATGTAATAGTGCTGTATCTGGGTCTGTACTGCTCCCGCAAATATGGAATATGGAAGCCTAAGTATGCAACCTGCTAACCATTTTCTTATGCTTGCTGGAAAATTAAAATATCCACATGAATCCAGATCTGTCAGACTACAGTACTCTTCATTTTTCATGTGTAACTTTCTTTTAAGATACAAGTCCTCAGAAGTTAATGGATTCTGAGTTACTTACTGTCTGGTGAAAGAAAAAACTCCACCTGGCCATGATTTAAAATACCCCTCTCACCAGTAGATCGTGATTTTGCATGCTAATAACCTCATTCTAATGAACATGTTTTATACATTTAAAGCTTTTACTAAAGCTGAGTGGACTTTACCCAAAGCACAGGTGGAATACGCTGAGGTGATTTACACGAGCACCCCAGACTCAAATTAAGTAGTTGCAGCTTTGTGTGCTGAAGGTATAACTTGATGATGTTGATTTTGTGGGATTTTTTCGCCTGATTCCAGCTTGACTGTAATTAAGATAATGGTTGCTGGGGGCTGAGAGTGGAAGAGGCCATTCATTCAATAATTATCAGGTCTAGTGTCAAGGAAACTGCTACGTGTGAAAAGAACAAGCCAGAGCTGGGCTATTATAGCCTTGTGTATGCTGCTATCTCTTTTGGGCCAAGATCCAAAAACATTTTGTGGTCTAAAACAGCACCCAGAGATTTCAGCTGGGATAGGAGCCCATTTCTCTTTGTTGCACAAGCACACAGGAAGAGATACTCTGCCACCCAAGACTTTTCAGTCTTGTTACAAGTGCAGACTTTAGAAAGGGGATGGAAAGATGAAGGTAACTGGGACTGAAACACAGCTTGTACGTGGCTTTGACATGACATCTCTTGTGAAGTCATGGAAGCAGTGAAAGAGAATACCAGAACATGCATCTCTTGACTGGTTCCTTCTGGGCAGACAAGGAATCTGAAATACAGCTTTTGGAGATGAGGAATAATATCATATAATGCCAGTACAATTAGAAACCAAGAAAGATATAATATAAGAATGATGGCCATGGCTCCCTTGTGCAGGAGAGAGTATTACCATTCATAGCAGGAGTTATGTACCTTTTAGGTTAAAGCCTGCCAGCCTGCTTATATCCTGCTGCTTAGTTATTGGTATTAACTTGGCATGTTCTGTCAGTCACTACCTTCAATGTCAGTCCTAAGCTTTTCTTGATAGTAGTAAAAGTGGGAGCATTAGGACAGATAGCACTGCTGTGCATGAAGTAAATAAGAAGTCTGCCCTCCTCTGAATGAAAGCTACTCCCTGTTAGAGTGATGTTTGCTGCTGCAGCTGCTGATGGCACCCCATGCAGGGGTGAATGAGTTGAAGGGAACAAACTAGTGTAGGCATATAGTTATCATAAAGGTATCAATTTTTAGGTTGGTTAGGGAGAAAGTAAATTGAGGAATGAGTCAAGGATATACTAATATTAGTATTCACATAATGTCTGAAACACCAAATAATCTGAATGTCCCAGAGAAAGCAGTGTCTCCCAAAATCAGATTAAATGTAAAAACCAGTGCATATGTGGTTCAAAAGTGTTGATGGGAATGTAACTGTATCAACACAGTTACATGTATGTGAACCCGTGAACATGTGATGATTTCATACAAAGCAAATATTTCGGTGTGCCTCCTTTCACCTCCACTGCATCACAGAGGTGATGCTTACTTGAGCCCTGCCATGTACGGTGCAGCTGACCCACATCTGGGCTTACCCTGGCATGTACAGTTGTGTAGTTTTATCCATAAGCACTCAAAAATGTTCCTAGCCTGAAAGCTCTTCAGCTACACATGATATGTATATGTTGGCTGACAAATGCACACTCTGGAGTGTGTAAATGGTTACTTAGGGACAGTTGCACTTTACTTTGCCAGCTTCATCTGGAATGTTGCCTGAACACAGAGATCTTCTCAATTGCAAGAACTGCCATGGTTGTGGGACAGCAGGTCCATGAAGAACATGACGTTATTTTTATACTGAACTCTTCAGAGGAAACTGCCACAATCAGAAATCTGATCTTGGACTTTCCGTCATTTGGGGTATTTCTGTTTTATCATCTGACAAAAGGGAAAAAAAAATTACTCATAGCACTGCTTTTCTGCTAACCCTTTCCAAGTTTAACATCAATGAGACCTGCTATTTTTTTAATGTGATGACTGAAAAGAGAAGAATTTCTCACTTAGACATGCTGGGAAAATGTTTTAACACAGGGCAAAAAGCTGCAGCCTAAGGAACTGATCTATAAAGGTCTGGGAAAAGTCTTTCACAACTGGGCATTGAAGCAATTTCTCATAAAATGATAAAAAAGGGATTGATTTTGTAATATTTTGTTTTCTTCTCATAGGTCCTGATTACTGTTTCAGTATTACACATGCTGTCACATGGAAGAGAAGCATGACTTCAGCATTTATAAAAGTTACTTGAGTGATCATTCAGATACTCCCCATGTAACATTAAGTGTACAAAGAATGCCAAAAGATGACCATACACTACCCACTGGAGTCTCAGTTAGATAAGAAACCGCTAATGCCAAAAAGAACAAAATTTTCACTCCCCAAGGCAGTGATAACGTCACTTAAAATACCACTGTATTTCTGAGCTTTGAGCTAGCTGCTGTCCTCTGTAACTTCAGATGTATTTTAGGATTACTAGTGTTGGATTTGTAAAGAACTTGAGGTTTAATACAAATATTAGAGTCAAAAGAGAATTACAGATATGCATATTGCAGGGTGCTTTCACAAGATTCTGATACTGGAAGCTAAACAGAAATTAAAGTACTTCCAAAAGGAATTTGAATAGGGAATAGGGATTTTCCCAGCCCTGTAACAAGTTTATGAAATCTGTTTGATGTGTGTTTTTGAGGAGGACAGAGAGCCCTATGTTTAAGTTTTGAAATCATTTAGAGATCCAAGTAGGGCACTATTAACCTTGCGCATTGACTTTTCTAATTGCTGTTGGATCTCAGTGACTTTTAACCATGGACTAACCCTGTCTTCCACAATTAAACCATGGCAAAATTCTGACTCATGAAAATACTGCATATCTGCTGTGGGATTTAATATTAAGGCTTTAAATTCTAGGCAGGTGGGAATTTATATCGGCTCCATACAATTTATACAGGTGTCTTTTTCATTGTCTTAGCTAAACACTGATGTTTTCTGCTAAATTAAAGGCATTAAGGGAGTTGGTCTTGATGGGACTGAGGTTGGCAAGAATGGAGGCTTTTCCCTTTACAAGTGAAGCTGCTCCATTTCATGTGGTCTTGACTTCCTAAATTAGCCCTTTTCCTGTGCAGTTGCTCTGACATTACTTTAGTTTCTCCAGCAATGATATTGATGCCATGATGATTTTTTGCTTTTTCATATACTCCTTTTATATACCCTTTCATGTACCCTTTCATACAGCTTTGCATGTATCCTTAGTGCTTTAGCCCACATACTTGTAATTCCCTAAGTCTGATAACCAGGTTAGATCCAAAGTTCTGTTAAGCCAAGAGACCAAACATCTTGGAAACCTCGCAGTTGGGTCAGAAAGCCCCAGACACCAAGGTCCTCTCCAGAACACATTCTGTAAACCAAGATAGGCCCCCCCAGGGGGAAGGTTCCTCAGGGCGGGGGCTTCTCTTGAGCCTCTCATTGGGGAATCTTTGATAGATATGCTAATTTGCAAGGTCTATAATTGTATACACAAATCATCGGAGTGTGTGCATTTAGGTGCATTTTTGTGCATCTCTGTGTGTGTGTGTGTGTGTGTGTGTGTGCGCATTGTTCAGGGGGTGCACCCTGGTGCATTCTTGAGGTGGGCGTCCTGGTGGGCGCTTTCGGGTGTGCATTTTCAGTGTGCACTCGGGAGTGCTTTCTACCTAAATGTGATGCACCAAAAAATCCTTGAATAAATACAAAAGTAAAAGCCTTTTTTCCCCTCTAACCGTGTTTAGCTTTTAATTCTAAGCCCAGGGAAAGGCAACAATATAAGTCTTAGTAGCTGACAGTATTTTAAATACAACAGTGCTTGATCAAAGAAGATCTAGACTTCCAAAACCTACCTTTATTACTCACTCATATTTTTCCTATGCAGGTTATTCTTCCTGCTGGTATGATAGGTCTCGCTGGTGAATGATAGGATTTACCTCAATGGGGTAAATTACTCCAGGCTCTTCTGTTCTTTCAAGCCTTTTTCTATGTATTATGCATGTTTCTCTGTTTATTTACCTATGAATGTACAAAACTTATTTGATTGACCTTAGCTCCGAAGTGACGGTGGCATGTATCATCCTTTTCAAGTTAGAAGTATCATAAAAGACAGAGATTGCTTGGGGGCACCTGCAGTGAGATGGACATGAGGGCAAAAGAACAGATTCATAGGAAATCTTCTTTCATAAGCTCTTCCTCTCATGGAATAATACATAACAACAACAAGAGCAACAATATAATAATTAGCAGTAGTAGTAGCAACAGCAGTAGTAGTAGTAGTGGTATTAGTCATCTCCTAAGGGCTGGAAATCCAGTGCTCTTTAAGTTGCAGGAAAAATGAGTTAAAAAAAAAAAAAGGTAAGAGATTATAACCCCTGAAGCTGGGGATATTTCTTGCAGCATTTCTTCTGCCCAGCTCATTTTCTGTTATGTCTCATTGTCCCAGTGCTGTGTCTCCCACAGAGAGTTAAAAAGTGATAAACAAATAGATCTCAATTTAGCAGCAAATCCTTCTGGGAGGATATTGTAAAGCTGGAATTTTTCCATCTTCCAAATTTCCTGGTGATTTTGTATCTGAATGTTTTTCAGATATGAATGTCTTTTCATATCAGCTTGACAGGAAGCATTGCACATACCACACTAGTGAAAGTACCTAGAGTTTAAAATGAGAGATGAACAACCTGGCTTAGCAGGGGATGCAGAAAAATTCGTTCAGCCATCAAGCCAAATCTCAAAATGACCCCAAACTAATTTGTGTCTGGCTGAATGTTGTCTTTGAATCTTATGTGTTCCAGGGTCTCCTGGAGAAAGAAGGTAGTGCATTTTGAGCTGACTCTTATGTAGGGAAGCCCCATAACTCATGAGATTTGAAAAGAGCATCTGGTGAAAGCCCAGTAAGGGGTTGAAAAGGATGCATAAGAGACAGAAATTGGGCCCCAGTTCCTCAGAAACTGTTTATCCTGTCTGCTAAAATGTCTCTTTGGCTGTTTCTCTGAGTCATGCCATGATAGTAACAATACTCTGTGCTATTACAGGAGGGGTGGGTGAGAGGATAGAAAAAGTAAGGTAGTTCCCTTTGCTCCAAGGCACCCTCAGTGAGTAATAGATATGAGTCTTCACATTCAATTCCAGCTATCTTCAATAAAATGATTGTTTATTTGCCACAGGGTAGAAAAAAAAGGTAAACCAAAGAAGAAACAAACAAAAAATAAAAGTTAAGCAGACTGTAAGCACAATAGACCAAATTACTTCAGGGATTTGTTTGACCCAGCTAAATATATTTTTGCAAAAAAAAGCATTCAAGCTGGGCATGAAAGCTGACATCTTAAAATTTGTTTAGTGTCTACAGTCAGGCTTCTAAATCTAGAATCTAGAATGGGAGTGCTTATTAAAAAAAAAAAAAGAAAGAAAAAATGAGTCTTTTCTAAGGTGATCACATTTCTATAGTTCTCACAAATGTGAGCCGTACCTGAGGGGAACTGTGTTTTGTACCTTTACGGCTCAAGCACTCCACTTGAAACAACCCAGCACAGAGCTGTAGTGAAACTTCAGGGCACAGTGTTGCTTTGGCATCTCTCCTCCCTGCCTTCCTGCCTCTGGAGATGTAATGAAAATTCAGTAAAAGACACAAACGAGCAGTTTTGGATCTGGATTACAGCTTTTCTATAAGAAATGGGTATTTACAAACACTTAACTGCTGTCCTCATTGTGTTTGTTCTTAATTTGAAGTATTTTTGTCTATGTTGTAGGCTCTCTAGTCTCTTCTAACTCTTGCCATGTTGCTTGTTTAAATATCCTCGCTTATCTGTGAAAGCAGGGGAATGGGCTGCATCCAAGCAAGGATTGTGAAATATAAGCTGTCCATTCCTTTTCTCTTGTGATATACTCTTTCTTTTCATTTCTGGGAAAAAGAAAGCTTCCAACTCAAGACCATTTTTTAAGGGGATTTAAAGTTCGAATCTAAAAATTGTACAGTATTCATACTTTCAGTTGATTTCAGTGGGAAATGAAGGAGGTAAATAGGAGTTATAAATACTTTCACGGACCTAGAGCCCATGCTCAGTATTGCAATACATCTCTCCCAGTCAATCAAATGGAGCTGGTTTTGCTATAACAGAAAACTCCCATTTCTACTGTTAAATTGCCTTAGCAGATACTGTGGAAGCTGCATGATCTGACCTGTGCATTTTAAGCACTATAAAGCCCATTTTTCTCTCATTATTCCGCATTCAGTTTAGGTTTACTCTCTTTTTGTATTGTTTACAACATTAATGATTTGCATTTAATAAAATAATTCCCGTCCGGTTCCATTGTATAAACTGGTTCTCCAAGCGTTCACATAAAATCCTATTAGTGCGTTTTCTCTCAGCACATTTTGGGATACAATAGCCCATTACTATGAAAATGGAAATAACTGTACTCCCAGGCAGGTGAGGTGTTGCGTGGCGTAACTGTTCTGCTACTAAATTTTACACTCACATTTTGTTATACAGTATAATTCATATCAGAAATGCAAGATGGTGATTTGTCACACGTGGTATGTGCTATGGGGTTTTTTTTAAGTTTCAGCAAAAATCAATCTAGCTACATGAGCTGTGTGAGCAGGAGCTCCCTCCCCCACTTCTTCCATATGTTCTGAATTAACTGCTGCATTCATACGAGCAAAATAGAGCTGGAAATAGAAACTGGAGCCCAGATCCTCCTTTGGCATAAACTGCATAAACTAGTGCAGTTACACTGCAGCTAAAATACATGGGTTGATGTAAATAAGTGAAGATATGGCCCTTAAGATTTCACTTGTTTTGTAGTCTTAACCACTAAAAGAAAAGCATCTGTGCTTTGCACACTAGAAGCCCACTTGTTGTAAAAGAGGATGTCCCCTTTGAAAGTGCTGTGCTATACATCTTCTTAAAAAGTCTTGGCAGAAAATTTAAGAAATGTTAAGTCATTAAGTTTTATGATCTTTATGTTCTTTCACAATACCATTAAACTTGCTCAGACTAGAAGATGAACTATAGAAAATGAGGAATCTCAGTTGTTTTTGTCAATGCATGGTTGAGTTAAGGACACCATGCTAGAGCAAATGGGAAATCCTGAGAGAACTCTGAAGCCTGGGAAGCCAGGAAGGGTTTACTGAAAGCAATTTGTGCTTGAATAGCCTGAATTCTTTCTGTGGTGAAATGGCAGGCTCTGTGGATAAGTGGAGAGCAGTGGATGTTTGCCTCAAATTTAGCAAACCTTTTGACATACTCTGGATAAACATCCACATAACTTCACTGAGGAGATAAGGTCTGGATGTGCAGTAGTAGTTAGTGACAGGAAGTTGAGTTGGCAGCAGTCTGATGTTCCTGGGAATGTGACACTGGGGTTGATCCTGTTCATCATCTTCATCAACAGCCTGGATGATGGGCTGGCATGGATGAGTCCTCTGCAAGTTATGGATGGCACCAGTCTGGGGGATGCAGCTGGCATGCTGTAGGGCAAGGCTGCCAAGAAGAAACCTCAACAAGCTGGATGAATGAGCAGTAAGGAACATTGTGAAGTTTAGCGAAAGCAAAGGTATATTCCTATGCCTGGGGTGGAATAAACCCATGAATGGACACCAGCTGGGGTTTATTGGGGTAGCAGCAGTTCTCCAGAAATGGACCTTGTAGTCCTGGTAGTGTTAAATGTGCCAACACCGTGTCTTTAAGGGGAAGAAAGCTAATCACAACCTGGGCTGCATTAGCACGAATGTATTCAGCAGACTAAACAAAGTGATTTTCCCTTCTGTTCAGTACTCACAAGCCACACTTGGAGTGCTGGGTCCGGTTTAGGAGGGCCTCAAAAGAATTGTTGACAAACTAGAAAGAGTCCAGAGAAGGGCTGCTAAGACATTGAGGAGACTGGAGGATGTGACATACAAGAAAGTCTAAGTTTTTATGTGTGTGTATCTAATTGAAGTCTTTCATTACCTGAGGAAGGGCTAGAGGCAGCACAGAACCTGACTCTTCTTCTTGCACAAAAACGGGATGAGAGACAGCAGTGATGAGTTGAAGAAAGCGAAATTCTGACTAAAATATTCTCAGCACAAGGTGTGTTGAGACAGGTTCACATGCATGGAGGTGTATCAGCAAGGTCCATCCATAGCTGATGGTGTACAGAGTTATTTCTAGGGAAAAAGAAAAGGGTGGAGAAAGAGAAACAGACAGAAAGAAGGTGGTGGGTAAACTGCTCATGGGCCAGCTGGGAAGGGAAGTGGTGAGGGTCCCCAGAGGAACACCCTCCTGCCTCCTACACGGCAGGGTTCCCTTACAGCAATTTTTCCACAGTAACTCTATAGTTTCCACCAGCCCTTGCTCAAACTGCTGGCTGGTTGCTCCTGCTGAGGAACATTAGCACTGCCTGGAGCGTGCTTTGATGAGCTGCAGGTGCTATGCCCTGCTTGGTAGTTGAGCTTTGTGGATGTATATTGTTGGTTGTCTAATGTAACCCAGATGCTAGGGCTGGAGGAAAAAGGGGAGAAGGGAAGAAAGAAGAGGTGATTGTCACACCAGCAGAAGCCACCTCCCCCCCACTACAACACTATCAGTGTTTGCAGGTGCTTGAGAGAACCGCATGAAGAAGCAGCTTGAGAGCAACCAAAGGAAGACACCATGGCAGAGGCTCTGGAAAGCGCTGCCCTGGCAGCTGGTGTGAAAAGGAGAAGCTGGGCATGAAATAGGAGAAAAGAAGTCTCCAACATTGCAGGCAGAAGGCCTTTTGGAAGCCAACAGGCTAAGGCATCTATGGCACTGTGCAGCAAGGCTTAAAGGGAGAGTCCTTCACTGAGAGTGGTTTGGCATTGGGACAGGAGCCCAGAGAGGCTGTCATTCCCCACAGAGACCTGAAGCTTGACTGGACAAGGTCCTGAGCAACCCAACCCAAAAGTAGCCTTGTTCTGAGTGTGGGTTTGGACTAGGTCATGCCCAGAGCCCTCTTCCAACTTAAATTTCCCTATAATCCTCTGTAATTAGTGTTGGGTACCATAAGCACTATAAATATATTTCAATTGGTGACTAAAGGCTTAAAATCTTGTCTAAAAAATCCTGTAAGGGGAGAAGACAGAGCTCATGCTCACACTGGACATATTTTGATATTCATAGGAAGATGATTAAAAAAGATTATTTTAATTGACATAATTTTTATAGGGATCTAATCTTTTTTTTTACTTTCTTTGGATTGACACTTATGAAAAATGTAAAAGATGATTCAAGCCTGAGTACTAAACACACTGAAGGTTTTGCAGCTATATTTGACTCAATAGTGACTTCAAGGAAAGCTATAATAATGAAGCTTTCTTAATGTCATGAAATCTTTTTAATAATACTATTCATAAAAATAAAGGTGTTTAGTGCTTGGACTAAATGCCTCCCAAATATTAAAAAATCATCCACACATATCAATTCTATTTTCTTTCCCACACTCTCCAATAGATATTCTTGGAGAGATCGTATTTTCCTGTAAAAAGGAACAAGAACAGGTGAGGAAATTTATGTAGAATATGCATCTTCAGGGAGTTATGTAAATGAAACTTGAATTTTTTTTCTATTTACTATAAATCAGAGTTCAGATAAATGAATCCCTGCCCATATTTTGACTGAATTCAGTCAATTCATGTTAGGTTCAAATTTCAAAACAGCTTCCAGCACAGTGACCAACCACTGTGCAACCTAGCCAGCTACGTTACAAAACAGTTTCATTAGAGTTACAGGTCCTCACTAGCCCTTGAAAACTGCAGGAATTATATTTATATTCTCTAGAAGGGGAAGTGAAAGAGTTATGGGACTGATGTCATTCCTGTACAAGTTCATGGACTGAAAGATTTTAGTGAGCAGGAATTTGGGGTGGTGTTACAGTTCTAGTCTATATCAGGTGATGGAAAAATTCCTATACAGTGCTAGATCCAGCTGATGAGAAAATAAAATATGTATTTTGCCTATTTAGTGCAATATTTCCATCTTGGCAGCATTTTAGAAAATGTGGGGATTTGATAGGGGTTTTTTTCCTGCTTTATCTGATCAGCTACATGAATATGACTGATGGATACAGACCACTCCAAAATTATCTGAACTGTATTTTGCTGGAGGGAATTATTCTGTCCAGTTATTTATTTACAAGATACAGGAAGGCACTACTGGTCCCTACAAATAAACACATGAAATCAAGAGCAAACCAGGGTATATTAGGGTTATGCTTTCTCCATGTTTAAAGTTAGCCAAGGGTACAGTGCCATTTGCTCTGATGGAAATCCAGCTGCCTGCCTTTGCCTGGGAGAATGGAGAAGGAAGTCTTTGAAAGTACTATTGGATATGTGTAGGCTGATCCTTAGCCTATATACACAGGGGTTAGACATATCTGCTTCTTCTGAGGTAACTGAGAGGACTTTTTTTTCTTTACATTTTGGTTATGCTCATTCTATTTTCGAATCACTAATGCTTTATGGAAAGGTAAAATAAAACAAGAAACCTGTGAATGTCTAATCCTAGATTTAGGTTGGGAAGAGGGTAGTAAGGATATCTAAGGTTGTTTTGCTTTGCCATTGTGTCTCCTGGTTTGTTGTAAATCAAACTAGGATGAATGAGACTGGTAGGCCACCAATTGCTCAGGTAATGGAAGAGAAGGCTGGAGGGAAGCTGAAAAGACCAGCTAGTTTTAGCCCATCTCCTTGATCTAAAGTTGGATTAACCATTCTTACATTGAATATTAGAAATCTGTCCTGACTAACCAATTTTTTACTGTCAAATAATGCAAAACTGGGGGTGCTGTGCTTACCACTGAGTGATCTCTTGCTTACTGCCCAGTCTGCCATCAACCATGCACTACAGCATCTGCTGAAATAAATTTTACGGAAGAAATGAAAAAGCAGGAACAACTCAACACACATAATCATGTTTTCCTTGTTTTCTTCTTCATTGCAGAGATCAAGAGAGGACTAGCTAATGTATTCTATTGTTAATTTGCCTTTGTAAGATATTACTCCCTGAGCCTTGAGATAGAAGGGTATATCTTCTGCTAATCCAACCCTCTAGAGGCATTTTAGCAGCTAATCTGGTTGAATCAAATCAGTCCTGCTGCATATGATTAATTTTGGGCCAATTTAATTTTTATTAGTCATGGGTTTCAGTCACCTACAGTTGCGTGACTGTAATTGCCCTTGAGCACACGGAATTCCTTTGTAAATTTGATTTGAAAATACATCGGGGTAGCCCCGCCTCCTCTTCACCTATTTGTGCACTGCTAATCTTATCGTGCCTAGATTCGTGCCCTCTTAAATATAGGTTGGCAAAATAAAACCTTTACAGGCGAAATTGGTGAGCCAATTTGCCTTCTAATTGTGGGATTTCTCAAGTGAATTTAGTGCTTTAGAATGTGGTGCCTATGGTACCCATGAAAGGATTAGTTTATGAGGGCCAGCTCTTAGAAACAGCCCAACAATAGTGCCTTATCCTCAGGATCACTTATCAGTCAATGGGAGTTTGTTCTCAGGAGGGCCAGAGCCAATGGGTAAACTCCTGTTTATGCTAGCCGAGGAACTCTGTCTTCAATGTTTGGATAAATTATCACTTTGTATCCTGTCGAGGTAGAGTAGTGTGGGGAGCTTAGAGGAGTCTTCAGCTTTTGCTCATGCAGCTTTGAGTCACTTTGCTCCTGCCTGTGCAACAGAATAAATTTATTTTCACGTGGAGATATGTTGCCTCACCTTTTGCTTCCCCTCTCCCACCCATAAATCCCCTCCAGCTGAACCAATGAAGCTGGAGCATTCCCAAGAACTGCATGGGTGTCACGGGATCCGCACAACCTGTGACTTCATAACAAAGAAGGTAATAATGCCTCTAATGAGTGCCAGAAAGAATAATGATTTTTCTGCTGTGGTCAGTGAAGAGGAAGTGACAACTCACTTAGTAGCAACAACAGTGTTGGTTTTGGCCAGCGCCAGGCAGAGCTGGTTTGGAACTAATGTTCCTGATACCATTACACCACTCCCAGGCACTCATCTGGCTTTGTAGGGACTGGATTTCTGCACCTTACAGTGAACATTAGGTCCTGCATGTCCGTGTTTGATTGGTATGACTTGAAAAACTGCTTCTTGTTTAACGAGTATAGGGTAAGAACAAATGAAGGGAAAGCCACACTATCTCTTCTAATAACGTTCTCTCTTTACTAAAATCCCGTAGAGGTGTAGCAGACATCGGTGGTATTAATATTAGGGGACTTAGCTGATGCTAAGAAGCATTTGGGAAAACTTTGACTGACTGGCTCAGGCATTTGCTAATGAGGATATATCACTTACAGGGATATGGCAGAGTAAAGAGGTTTATTTCTCAGTGTGCCATTGCCCCGTCTGAGAGATGAGAGAAATATTCAAGCAAATGGGAAACATGAGGAGCTGTAAACCTCTGCCCTGCCTCAGCCCTGATGACATGAAGCAGCTAACAATGGTTTCCTCCCTACCTTACCACAGCATAGAGACACCATGACGCTGTGAGCTGCAGGAGGGACCTTTTTGCATGGAGATCAACACCCAGGGGCAACAACCTGGAGAGAATACAGCCAAGAGCTGCTGTCCTAGGCAGAGCCTGATGAGAAATGGCTTGAGGCACCCAGGGGGGTTCCCTGTGCAAAACACTCCCCCCCGCCGAAGAAAGAACAGAAATGTTGCTGATTTTAGAGACACCAAAAGTTTCAGGATGTAGCTCTGCCTGCCTCTGCGGAAACAACTCATCATCTTTGTTACCCTTGAGACTTCTGGCTGATGTTCCCTTCTTCCATTAGCCACCTAATTCTCTGAGGCTTCTCTGGGAAGGAATCATTCTGCTTTTCTCAAAGCACAGGAAAAGGGATTTATTTATTTGTTTAGATGTTTTTCTGGGCTGTGCTTTTCCCCTCTGACAATGGAGGTGGTTGGAATGTGTGAATAGAGATAATGTGGACAGACTGATCTGCACTAAATGAATCTCAAGACAGTTTCTGTGAGAAACCTATTTGAAATGTCTTTATTATTTTAAAAGAGAAAACTTCAGCCACAAGATTTTACCAAGGATACAGTGACTTATTGTGTTATGGACTCCAATAAACGTTGGATTCCAAAATAGATACAGTCACTATGAAATCATGTGCATGAATTTTTCGGATTTATTCCCAGCCTTGGAGTGTATTTGCAAGTATACAATTCTTAATAGTATGTTTCACCTAATACAACTGAATTCTCATATTGTCATTCTGGGAAGTAATGTGACATTAGGTTTAGTCCCACCGAAGCTAATGAAGCTCTCTGGGGACTGCTCAACATAGACAAAATTGTTTTAACCCTAGTGTAATGCTGAATAACTATAATTGTTCAGGATATATGCTTTTCACTATGCACTTTTCACTGTACAACTTCCTCAACTGCTTCAAAACTCAGTATTAAATACAGACTTTAGGTATCTATATTTTTCCATCCAGAGGAAAAAAAAAACTCAATAACAAAACCTCAGCTGTAAACTTGAGGGTTAAAACATTTCTTAATTTCTGCTCATGCCCTTCATGGTGTCTTTCAGAAGGAGGGGAAGCATAACTGGAAACCCGTAAGTACAATTTATATGCATTTTAAATGGACTGAGCTAACGTTCAGTTTAATTGGAAAGAGTCCTGAATGCAAAGCAAAGCCTTCCCACACTGTAGAAATCCATATGTTAAAAAGCTTCTTTTTTTTTAGAATTTCACAGCGCTATAGCCAAGAGTTGCTAGAACAAAGACCCTGTGCTGTCCTGTTTTGAAAATAAACAAATTGACAAATCTGTTCTTTGTGCCACAGCCACCAGTTCCTCGGTGTATTTGCAAATGCAGAAACATAAAGCTGAATAATCTGCTTCTCTCAAGACTGCACATTAGGCAATTAAGGGGGTATGTTTGTAGGCAGGCACGCTGGGCATTAGGCACACGACTATTAAGAATTGGGCATTTAATTCCCTTCATAGGGATGAAAATGTATCTCTGCTGTTTAATGCAGGCCAGTGTAGTATTATGTGATAAACATGGATCAATAGCAAAGGATTTTTAAATTTAGAATGCCGTTCCTCTACCACAGAATTGGCAATAGAGAGTGTTTCCCAGTAATAGAACCAGTCTACCTTTGCTGAGACAGGAGCAAAGTTATCTGAGGAAGCAGCAACACTGTCATTTATTTTAATGAGGCTTGTTCTCCAACAAATGCTGTTTCCGCACTCTCGGGAAGGTTCCAGTAATGCTATAAAAAATGAAAAAGCCCTAACAAATGCTCAAGCATGTCTGTGTTTATATAACCTCAGATCATGGCCTATAACAGGGCCCTGTGTTCATGCAGTAGCAGAGTTATTTAACCATGTGTGTCTGCCCTTGTTGGATATTCAGCTTTTTAGTCCAGCTGATAAACTGATTGTCATGTATCCTTAGGTGATTCATCTGTTTGTTGAGCACTAAAACCTCAGATTCAAACTTACCCAGATGGATATTAAAAAACCTGTTGCCTTTAGGACATTAGGGATTCATTATCCTTATTCCTTTCCATGGCATTTTTATACAACCTTTTGGCTCGCCAGTCCCATCCCAGCTGGGGGGACGAAAAAGTCCCCCAACAAATCAGTTTTGCTGTGGGGTTTGCCAGTGTGAGTCTAGGGAGAAAACCAAGCCAAAAGTGACACACAGGCTCCATTTACTTTAAGTTTGTATTTTGTCAGTCTAGAAAACCCAATGGGAAACTTAATTTCTAAACATGAACGCCATTGAATTACAGAAGCTGTATTTAGATCAAATGGTTCATGCCAAAATTGTAAGACTTCACTAGGAAAAAATTAATTTTTGACTAGAAATATTAGCAGACATACCAGCACTACTTGTGTTAAATGTAATAACTGTATTTTAATGCACTGTTACCAAATGCTGAAGACCGAGTGTCTACTTCTGACATTTTGAAAAACCTGAGAAGTTTGTACTTGGATGTTTACAAATATTTTCTTTATCAGGTAATCACTTAATCTGGGTTAGACAGGTATTTCTGTTTGGGGAGGGCACTTGACCATTTTTCTTCCCTGCCTGTGCCTCTTCTCTCTTCATGCCAGAGCAAGTTTATGGTGAAAGAGAGCTTGTTCAAGAAACCAGTCTGGGAAAAATATGATGTAAAAAAAGAGGGGGGAAATTTAGAGAATATAAACAGAAGAAGCAGCAAAAGAAGAATTGTGCAATGGTATAGAACCAGTATAAGCATGTGATGAAAATCTAATGTTCTTTTTAGCAGGCTTTTTTTTCTGAGCATGCTAGTTAGAGTTTCTTCTACAGCAATGAGTTGTCATGCCTTGTCAGATACAAAGCTGTGGGTTTATTATAGATTAACTTGTGACATTTTTAACTTCCCTGAAGCAATTTTTGAAATCTGAGTTAGACTAAAAGCTTAGACAATATTTGTTCCACGAAGCAGTAATTGATGAAAAAGTATTTGATGACTAAAAGAAGTTATGGACTTCTCACTGGCAATTAAACCTTATTCATGGAGAAACGTAATGCTAGAAAATAGGGGTTGTCGTGCTTTATGATTCAGAAAGAGTGGGCAATGCTTGTAGCAGTGTGAAATGGAACTTGAGCTCAGCAACAAAATCATTTCTTCTTGTATACCAGCAATGACTTATTCCTGATGTCTCTAAGGAAAAAAAAGCTTAAACTGGAAAAAAAATCAGAAAGGCACAGGCTTTTTCTGCAAAGTATTGCAAATGACACATGTTAACACTTATATTTAAGGTAGCAGTCAGTTTACTGTAGTCCACAGTAAGGTTTATAATCTGCATGGTACTTTTTGATACTTTTCTTTTACAAGAAACCATCAAAGATAAAGCATACATGAAGAATTCTATGGTAAAGATGGCTATCAGTTGCCCTTTCACCTTGTCATTTCTCTATTGTGAACTTCAAGAGAAGGTGATAAAATATCTTGCTGGCAAAAATGCTATATTATGTGTTCTTTTTCACTGTTAAACTCTGTTTTATAAATGAAAGCCAAATTCCATATGTGATGAAGCCTTTTCATTCTGTTGTGGTACAGGTTTGTAAAAGGTTAAGCTAAAGTGTTCTGAGTCTAGTTTCAATGTATATTCTATGGACAAAAAGGAAAAAAGTATTTAATAACATTTTTTATTAAAATCATGTCTTTGTTTGACAATTTCAGCCTGTAAAATTCTATGAAATGGAATATCATCCAAGGTTAATCCAAGGTTATCCATGAAGTATCAGCAGATTTATGCCATGCCACCCTCTCCTGTGCTTCTTAGATAAACACAGCGAGGATGCAATACATGACTTTAAATGTGTAGAAAAAAATACCAATCCCTTTGAAGCCAGCAGAAGGTTTGTCAGAGAAAATACGCAGGCAGTAAAAATGCTACGAGGGATAAGCAAAACCCACTTGATTGTTTAGATGCCTATTAGGGGTCAATGGCTTAATGCAGAAGCTGCTCCTATTTGCCATAGCAGCATAACAGATTTCTGTCAGAGACAGTGCTACCAAAGTGAGGGGTCTGGTCAGGTGTATCAGGGGATACTGAGTGCAAAACACGGACCCATGCTTTACAGATACCTGTGTCTCACTACTGGTGATGCATCTGCTGCTATGACATTACTCAGGGGAATTAAGGAGCCCAGGCTGCTGTCCTGAGCAGACACTTACCTTTGACACTGAGAAACTGATTGGTATAAGCTAGTTAATGCCACAAAATGAAGGGAATTATCCTTCAGAAATAAAGAAGCGATCAGATTCTTCAAATGCTGTGAGTCTAAAATTGAATGACTTACCCAATCCTAGAAATAGTCCTGCCTAATTTTATAATTCCTCTAAATTAGACTAGCCACATGCTTACTGCTAAGCTCAAATCTGTCTGCAGGATCTAACATATGTTAAATCATGTGTCTGATTCCCTGCAACCTATTCTGTAACTCAAAAATGCACCAGAAAGCTGTCCTGTAATTTCCATTACCTACTGACAACTGAAAACAAATTGTGACTGTGTTGCTGAAATTTTCGTGACCCAGGAACATTGTGTGATAAATGCATTTGTACAAAAACTCACCAAACCCAAAAAGGAGGAGAATTCTGTGTTTCCAGGGAATATTTTATTTTCTTGCAAAAAGCAAAAGCTGCAATGGAAATCACTTTTCTCACCACGGAAATGCAGTCACCTCCAAATAACTATTTTTGGAACTTTCTTGTTATAGCTATAATTGACAGACTGTGAAGAGTTACTTCTTTTGAACATGTTAAACCTTAGAAATTTCTTTTCTGATTTTGTGAAAATTCAAAATTAAGTGTGATTTTTTAAGTATGTACTTTATTTGGAAGGGAAGTGGTTTATGGCATACTGAAGCTAAGCAATAAAATTCAGGTCACACTTGTGAAGGACTGCCCTGATTTCTTTACAGATAACTGATTTCAGCATGTAATATTAGGCACTCGGTTAATTTGCAGCTTGAATTTTTACTCATGGCTTCTTGACCTAAGCAGCATTGTTTCTCCTGGATACAGTTGCATGATGCTTGGTTTCTGTACAAGTGAGTGGGGAAAGCTCTCTTATGATGCTGGTGCAGAACTCAAGTGAAATTACTTGTAAACTATCTGGCTTGGGCAGGCTTACCAGTTCCTTCTTTCTTTCCTAAGAATTACTGTCTGCATCAGGCTAAAATGACTGGTAGCTCAGGAAAACCTCAGACCCTGACTAATTTCGAGGTTAGTCATTGCTCAGCCCTTGACTTGGTGAGTGTTGCTTCCGACACTGCCCTCTAATTGACCTCCACATTGGGCTTGCGGAGGGAGCACTGATAAGGGGTGAATGACAGTTCAGCTGCATGCAAGCTCTGAGCCAGGTGACTGAGTCGCCCAGACCTTGTGTATCACCTTCTCTACGTGGGTGATGCTGCAGGCTGTGACCTTTATGCTGAGGGTGCTGAGCTAAAAGCACTGAACCTGTCTCTTTCGGTGCCTGGGTTTGCTTCCAAATGTCACTGCTTTTATAAGGTAGCAGAATCACTCTTTTGACAGGTCCAACAGGAAAAAGAGTAAAAAAAATAACCCAAGCAACTGAACCAAAAAAAAAATCCACCCCCCCCCAAAAAAACCCAAAACCCACCAAAACTTGGGAGTAAAGCTTCTGCTTTTTAAGACAGACAAAATTTCCACTGAGCGTACTCCACTGCAGAGTCACTCAGTTTCAATGCTTACCCTCCCATAATCAGTTGTTAGCTATCATCTCCCCACTTTGATAGTTATCTCTCGCCTTCTTAATCAAATTGTCATAAATAGATCAGGAATTCTTGCTACTGGTTTTATTCAATAACACCTCTTTATCTCTTACTTGTCCTAAGTCCCATCCAATTTCCTCCTACTTTTCCATGTGCTCTGTTCTCATGACAATCACTTCTGTTTGATTGCTGTTACAAGGCCCTGATTGCTATTCTTCACTGATGAGAGGGTGCCGGGACTCGGAGATTAGGGTTGTGTTCCAAATTCTGCCAAAAACGTCCTGACTTCAGGCAGTGCATTCTGAATATATGTTTGGTTACACAGAATATTTGTTTACTCCAGAAGAAAAGAATCGGGAAAACGAATCCCAAAATGATTTTATATATTTCCTGGCAGAATTCACAGGCTATAGCTCACAATTATTTTAAATCCATTTTACCTCTGATAAGGTAGTGCTTTTCTTGTGGGAGGCTGGAGGTGTATCCCTGTTAATGATTGTGAGCTTGTCCATAATAAGCTTTCCCAGAACATGGCTGCTGTCTGACACCAGTCTGATAGGTGTGAATAAACCATTAACAATCTTAGTTTGTTGACAATGGACCAGGTTGGTTTGGCTTCCTTATTTCATGGCTTCATTTTTGCAGATTGTGTGTATTACAATAGGATTTATCTTAGCAAAAGTACTGGCTTTTAATTGTAGGATTATATTGAGTAATTCCCAGCTGCCCCATGGGAATTCAGCTGTTTTTCCCCACTGACTAAAAGGAGATGAGTTTTCTACTGGTTAATGCACAAGTCTGGGAATTGAGGAGTCCAGCTTTTATTCCCAGTTGTGTCGGTGATTTACTTGGGGATTTCTCAGTGCCTCAGTTTTACCTGAATAATGGCGTTACTTACCTTTTAATGGGGTGCTAGGAAAATCCTCGGGTTGTTTGCTGCTTCACTGAACACGAAGTTGCTCCTCATTTACTGAGGGCAGATCAGTCATTCAAGTAATTCAAGCAATAGCTGGAGACACTGTGATTCTACAGAAGGTTACAGCCTGTGTCTTGGTGTGTAATGTTGTGCATAAACTGAGTATCACTATTGTCCCAGCTCTACTGGATATTCTCTCCATGGTTTAAGTGGGAACACTGGAGGATGCTGTGGCAGTCTGAGCAACTGAATCTTATGAGGCTCTCTGCATCATCTGAACTTCTTTGAATCTTTCTCATTAAATTTCCCATCTGTTTAAAATATTCCCATTGTTTTTATCTACCCCTCCACCCCACCTACATGTGTAAATATACAAACATACACTCACACACACTCTTTAGACTGTCAACTTCTCTGTCCTCTTTGTCCATGCTGACAAAAATACGCACCAAAAATACAAACTCCAAAAAATCCCAACAACTGAGAAACAAAGGAGGATTTTAAATAGCTCTTCCCTTCATACATAAATTGTTCTAAGGGATTAGAAATGAAAAGACACCTTTGTTTTTATTCAGGAGTGATATTGTGAAGCTAATTAGTTTTTAAATTTTTTTTCAACACCCTCCTGTATATTATGCCAAGAGTAGGTGTACAATGCTTCCTCCTCTATAGTGAAATTGCTTAGTTATATAATCATATTAAGATGACTAAGGAGGGCAGATAATATTTGGAAAATGCTTTTAGATTTCAGGAGATTTTAGTCCCACATATATATATGAATATACATGCATAATGTGCATGCATACATATGTTCTCTCATATACATATATATATATATACATGTGCATATAACTATAACCCCTTTGCTTCTCCACTGTGCACCAAAAAGACCTTCCATAATGTCCCTTTCACAAGATATTTTATTTCACAAAACTTTCTCATCTCCAAACAACCAATTTTATTCACTATCAACCAGTCATCTAGCAAAGTACAATAAAATAAGTATCAGAGACTAATTACTTAATCAAGCCAATAACAGGTTATACCTACACTGCTCCACTGTGTATATTCATAACACCACCAGAAGCTTCTGCTGTTCCATCTTTGTTATTTTATTTTTTGCTTTCTACCCTGCAGCAGCAGCAGCAGCTCTGATTGTGACAACCAATAGACATGGTTGGCAGGATGAAATGTAAAATCACAAAACCTACAGTTTGCCTCGCTTTGTGGATAATATGCTGCAACAACCAGCCATTTCCTGCCCGTGGCTGTGTCAGCTGAGCCATCCATAGTCCATTTTTTCATTGGTATTATTTTTTTCAGTGTCTATGAAATCTGGAATGGGACACAGCATGCTTGGAATGTGGCCAATATCCCGTTGAGTTAGTAGAATGGAAAGAAAATAAAAAAGTACACTGACCCAGTTTCTTTGACTAAATATACTGGGCCATAACAGCAAAAGCTAGGAACATGTTTATTCTTTGAATCATTTTTGAGATGAAGTGTCTTAGGACAATACATTTCAAATGGAGATGGAGATCAGGTAGTGAAGCCTGCTCATCAGGCTCTCCATTGGCTTCAAACATCTCTTTACATCCCAGGTCTCAAAGATTTAAAAGTAGGTTTCATTTCTTCTTTTTGTTGTTTTTCTACCTAATTTAATTTACCTGAAAGTTTCTGTCCACTTTTTCTTTTTTTTTTTGTACATGTTTTAATTAAAGTAGTTAAACAAAAAACAAACAAAAAAATCAGTCAGTGTATTTTTGTTGGCTGACAAGTACCAACACTTAGGATTTGTGGAGATTGTGTCCTTTGCTCTCTGGTGTGAGCAGAAATGCACCTGGCTGCATCTGGAAGTGAGGAGAAACATAATAGCACAATCAGTTAGTTTTTCAAATGCAAAGTGGAGGATGCACTTGAAACCTGATGATAATCTCAACTGAACAGCTTGTGCCTACCTTTGGGTCCCCCACACCTGTGCCATTCCCAGGCAACAGTGCTGTTCCAGCGCGGAGTGTGCCAAGGGGTCAGCTGCTCTATTCTAGGAACTGTGTCCCAAGAAGGACCAAGCAAACCCTGTGACCTCTTTCTCAGTTTCCTCATTCATAAAATGGGGACGGTGATCTGCCTCCATCTTTCCAGAACACCTGGGTGTATCTGAATGCAAAGTGGTAGGACACAATGGGAGCCAAACAGCACTGTTCTCTGATGCCATATGGCCAGAGAGGTTGCCAACATGCAGAGATAAAGAAGCCAGATTAAATTACAAGTCCTCCCTCAAAAAAGGCCAAACCCAACAACAACAGAAGAGCCAAAAGCCCCAAGACCAAACAACAAATAAAGGCTTAATTTAGCACTAATAATCAAAATGCATTTCAGAGGTGCCTGGCCAAATAAATATTCCCTTGCAGCACCCCACCTGCTGGTACTGGCAGAGTAATAATAATACCTGCAGTACTCCTCCAGTACATCCCTGCTTCCATTGCCTTCTTCAACATTCTTCTACCAACAACATAAGCTGCCTATCTTACTGCCCTCCTGCTTTTCAGTTGTCTGTCCAGAGATCCCCCCAGAATGCTTAAAAACTCTAGAAAGAATTATGCACTAGGAGTGAATGAGAGGAAAATATAGCCAACCATGTGAATTTGGATTTGACTTGGTCCTGAGCTCTTGCCTAATTCAGAGATCATTCAAGATGAGTCCTGAGTTTGTTTTTTGCAGCCTCTGTCCTCAGCATTGAAATCCTTCGTCATGGGATAGAGAGGCCAAGATCTGAAGAGAGAGAGGGGATAGATTGAGCACCTGAGTGAGGGCAAAAAGGACATTTTGATGAAACTTGTAGATATTTTTGTCCAGGAGAGTTTTCCTTTCCCTTGTGACTGCAGATGAACACAAGCCAAGGTGCTTTAAGGTATTGTGCTTGACTTGGCAGAGGAGTGAAGAAGAGTGGTCTGTCCAAAATGATGGCTTGGGGAGTTCTGAGGACAAAAGCCCAGGCTAAACCATGCAATGGTATTACTCCAAGCAGCCTGAAAACACAAAAGCAGGAATCCCAGGATCCCAGAAATTTATGGGTTGGACTCTAACTGTGTTTCAGGGCAGGGGTTTTCCATGGAATAGTTTCAGAAGCGACATCTGTTTTATAGAACATTTTTGTTAAAAGGGCTGAGTGAGCTGAGCTAACAGTGTGGTGGTACAAGTTCTGGGCACTGATAGGAAAACACTGTTATTTGGTACATTTTTATTTCAGACAAGAGGTTTCTTTGCAGTGAATCCCCAACCAAAGTCTATTCATTGTAAGAACTGACAGAAGTGAAATTAAGTGAAGGAAAGTAGATGGCTGAAACATGTTGAAAAGAATCAATAAGCCCAGTTCTGATGCATCGATATTTTGGTGTGGACACATTCAGAATTGATGTTTAAATGTCAGCTGGGCCCAATTTGCAGCATTTCAAAGCTGCCTTTGTGTTTTGAATTCAGCAGGACTGAAGGTCAGAAGTTTTGCTAAGTATTTGTATCCAATGATACATTTTGCAAACGTTCATTTCTATTTGAAAAGACATTCTTTTATCTTGTTCCACTGGTAGTCGCCAAGGTGGAAGAACATAGAGCAGGCATAAGTTCAAAGCTTGGTCAAAGGACAACAGTTGCTTATGCTATCTTGACTCTAACACTCCCATTATTGCTCCTGAAAAACTAGATCGCTTCAAGTCTGATTTTTTCCGGTGTAGAATTATATTATATTAATAAGTTCCTTTCTATCGAATGCGTAAAGATACTGTGGCAAATAAAACTCTTCAATGAGTTGGTTGGTTTTGATGTGTGCATCTTTTGTAGTAGAAAGTAGGCTGTGTGGCTATTTAATAGAAAGTGTTGATAGCACAGAAAAGAAGAACATAAAAGATATGTATTTCCTTTTTAATGCTATACATTTAAATTATCAGAACTTCAATTAGTACAGTGTAGCAAAGCCTCTTTAGAACTAACAGAAATGTGCATTTAAACCATCTGAAAAGTTAGTTATGAACCTTAGAATGCAATAGAAAGAAGAGCTATGTGAAATTATATTAAAAAATATTCAGTTTGGCAACATTCAATAGAAAAGTTTGTTTTTTAAATTTATTTAAAAATGTTTTTAGCCTTGTCATGGTTACAAAACAATATTTCGGACCTGCAGAAATCAGATTTCAGTTGTCCATTTCACAAACCTGAGCAAAGTCCTCCCTTCTTTACACACAGTAGGGACTTCAGGAAGTAGTAATTGAAATTTAGGCAAAAAGGACGTTATGAACAGGATTTTGCTAAGTAAATTCAAAGGGAAAATTTTAAACCCACTCTAACTGAAGCTCATGTCACTCAATGTATGCCACTGTGGTGACATTCACTGTGTGCTTTGCAGAGAAGCAAAGGACTGCATGAACAAGACTAGTCAGGATGGGGAAGTAAGGCTTCAGAGCTGTTAACAAGCTACAGTTGCCTTGAAATTAGTAGGACTGGAGGGTGTTCAGAGTTTTTCAAGAGAATTGCATTTATTTTCATCTCAGCTACATTACATTCTATGAGTGACAGATGTGTGGCAAAATAGAGTACTGAAATTTTACTTTCAGTTCTGAACTGTGAAGATAGAACAATGCTTGTCACATTTCAAAAAGGCTACAAAGGAATATCCTAAATAGTTAACAGAGACACTAGAAGGAAACAAAATAGAAGAGCTTTGTGAAAAAAAAGAGAGAAAAAAATCCACCTATATTTATATCTGTAAAACAAGGAATCTTCAGAACTTTCTGAGTAATAGAGGAAACGAATTATCTCAAAATCCCAGGCAGAAAAATGAATTTGAAATTGTGCTTTATTTTGAAGAAAATCTTGGATGTACTTCTGTTGAGCAGAAGATTCTGTTTGTGAGGAGGGGGCTAGGAGACACACTGGAGGAAAACATTCCCGACTTGCATGACACAGTCAGGATAGGTTGTCTGGAGGATCAAAATAGGATACAATTATGAAATCATCCCGACATGAAGGTCAGCTTGTCCAAAAGTCACGTAAGCAGGATTGTGGTTAGGAATCAAGCAGGCAGGCAGTTAAAAAGACCACAAAACCAAAACCAAACCCAGACCGAGCTTTAAACCCCCTTGTAACAGAAAAATTCAAAAAAGAAAGGCAGAATTTAAAAGTTATTGTAAGATTTGGTAGCTTGATGTTTGAATACTAGAATAAAATTTGGAGATTCAGCATGCTCTGAATAATATCTAATTAAATCAAAGATGCAGGAATGGAAGCATACCATGAGATAACCTCTCTGGAGGAAAGCTGGGTCCTTCAAAGAGGTCTTTTAGTGCTACTGTGAATCCTTCACTGGGGAAGATGGACTTTATTTAGGAGCCTTAAAGAGCTGAAAGAAATTACATGCCATGTTTTCCTTGTCTATCTTACAATTACTTAGCAAACACAAAGGTCTTTCTTGTCCTCATTTATTCTGTGTAAGAGGAAAGAATAATTAAGTAGAGCTCTGAAAAAACAAAATAAAAGAAAACGGGATCAACTTCATTGCCATGTGCCCCATTCAGACCTTAGAGGTATTTTATGTCTCTAATATTGTGAAAGAAAACTTCATTCACGAAGACCCTTTTGACTTTCTTGGAATGACATTTTACTTGCGGTGATTTTTAGCTGCTGGTTCATTGGCTTGTTTGTTTGTTTTCATTAGAGGAGTCTGCTAAAGGACATTGACTTAACGCAAAGTCACCTTGGTATCCATTGCAATAGCCCCCAAAGCAGTGCTCAGATTTGCAGCCCTAACTGGCATTGTGTTCTGATGCTTTTTGAAGGCTTTTGAAAGTTAAAGTTGAATCAGTCCTTAATACCGCTAACCATGCACCTGCTTCTTGATCTTAACTCCTTGAAACGTACCATTCTCTATCATTTCTCCCCCAGTCTTTAAAAAATAGTCTTATTCCCTACCCTCATATTCCTGTTACATTTTGTGACTAACAGTCCACAGCCTTGAGTTTGTGACTGTACAGGCCCCCCCATAGCACGGGAGTCTCAATAATTCCACTTACTCCATGTGTGCGCCCTGCACTGTGCGCAAAGGGGAGACTTCATCCCTCAGGGTTATCTCAGCAGTGTCTTCCACAAACATCCCTTCTTTAAAAGAATAAAGGATCTACCTTTTCATCCAGCTTAACTTTGTCTAGACAACAAATGCAGCCAGGTTTCCTACAGCTGATTTATCTTCCCCAGCTGACTAAGCTAGAGTGAGTGTGATTCACAAAGATTTCCTTTTCATCCCATGTTTATCTTTCGAACTTCTCTGGCTGCTTATCTATGCTTGTACCTGGAAACCTGGGGAACTCTAAGCAGCTATCCCACTCCACAGGCTGAATGCCAGTCACCTCAGCAGGGATACACTAGTGGTAAAATGAGACTTTGGAGAGTTTTATGGGTAACATGCAGTGCAGGTGATGCAGATTTCTTTATTTTCCATTTCAGAAGTTCTTATTGTTTCTTCATGTGATACAGTTTTATTTGTTGTTCGCCTGTAGCTTATACAACATAAGTGTCTTTACAGCTCAGGATAGATGTTTTTCTGTGTTCTTATTAATTTAAAGAAAAAAATATCTTGATGAGAATGACCTTCATTATACTTGAGACCTGATCATTGCTCCCTGTGGGCTCCATTACCTCAGTGAAAGCCAAAGACAAAGTTCACTCAATAATTAGAGGGACTGAAGTTGTTCTGGTCTGAGAACCTGACACCCCTGCTGTGCTGAATGGCAGTGTACAGATGAGGGATTCGAGAGCTAAGAGACCAAACTAAATTAAGGCTGCCTAAGGTCTGCCTTGTGCATTAACTTGCAAATAAGGTGGGGGCACAACAAAAAATGAGTGATCTTTCTCCTAAGTAGTCTTAAATCATTCCCATTTAGCATATGTTCAAGCAGGTTGATGCTAGCTTTCATTTGCGATTCAAACCTACAGTAAAATGAGATGAACGTATAATAAAACATATTGTTGTGTATCAACTGAAAGGTCTAGTACTTATCCAGGAAAACTTATTGTATTTTTCTGTGCAACCATCTGTTTAAAAAAGACATTATACATAGGAAATTGCTATAATATAAAATATGTATAAATGTATATTTGCACACACACGTGCATGTAGATACATACGTGTGCACATATCTGAACTAATCAGTGCATAGCAAGAGTACTTATTACAAAGGTACCTATAAAAAGTACCTATTACTGTTAAATTCAAGTTTGTGTGTTAAACAGCATTTCCCTTCTACATTGCCACCTACTCCTGCCCTGAAGGACTATCTGGAAGTATGACCCACAGCCAGCCTGTCCCATAACTGTCCTATGCACCTGGTCAGGGCCCAGGACAGCTCCTGTGATACAGGGTTTGTCTGAGTACCTCACAGAAAGGCTGCACCCAGCTTGGATTTTTGGAAAAACTTGAAGCCATATACAGATATAACAGAGAACTGGAGGCCAGGAATGAATGAAGATGCTTAAAATGCAACTTTGGTGGACTTTGTGCAATGCTGCCCTGCTAGTGGGTAGCATAGCACATGTCTAGCTGTGACAGGGCTGTCCTGGTTTCATTTCAGGTGGGAAAGAGTTGATTTTCTGCCTAGTAGCTGGTCCAGTGCTGTGTTTTGGGTTTTGTATGAGAATAATGGGGATTACACACTGATGTTTTTTGTAGTTAAACAGAGTTTACTCTAAGTCAAAGACTTTTTGGTTTCCCATGCTCTGCCAGAAAGCAGGTGCACAAGAAGCTGTGAAGGTGTGTGGCCAGGAC
The DNA here is from genome assembly GCA_013399875.1 of Gymnorhina tibicen. Classification (NCBI taxonomy): domain Eukaryota; kingdom Metazoa; phylum Chordata; class Aves; order Passeriformes; family Artamidae; genus Gymnorhina; species Gymnorhina tibicen. The sequence continues at coordinate 844,680 of VXAZ01005123.1, forward strand.
TGCTGCCCTGAACTGGCCAAAAGGATATGCCACACCATAGAATGCCATGCCCAGTACATAAACTGGGGGAGTTGGCTGGGATGGACTGATCGCTGTTCAGGGATGGGCTGGACATCGCTCAGCAGGTCGTGAGCAGTTGTACTGTGCATCACTTGTTTCTCTCAGGTTTTTTCCTCTCTCTCCTTTTAATAGCTGTTGTTATTAGCAGTAGTGTTTGTGTATTATTACTATTATTATTACTGTTGCTGTTATATTTTATTTTGTCTCAATTATTAAACTGTTCCTATCAACCCATGAAGTTTGCCTTTTCTTTCTGAATCTTCTTCCCACCAAGGGATGGGGTGGGAGTGAGTGAGTGGCTGTGTGGCACTTAGTTGCCAGCTGGGGTTAAACCATGATGTGTGCTGGGTGATAGTGGTGAACTTTGTGGCTTCTGTGGTCTTTCACAACATTTTATTCTCTGGAACAGCTCTGCTTACTTTTCGACTCCAGCATCTGTGTTTGTTAGCATCCGGTTATGGCATCCGGCCCACCTGCAATTCCAAAACCAGGAGGAGCTACTGCATTCTATTTGAAAGTTCTCTTGATGCATACCAGTCTGTATCAGCTGTGGAGGGCACTTTCCAAAATGTGATGTGAAAGGCCATTTCATTTTTAATACGTGTTTTTAAGCACCCCAGTTTCCCAAAGAGTATATTAACAACTAACCCCTTCGTTAGGTGCCCCTGGGGGGGGAAGCAGGAAGGTGAGGCTGCCTTTCATCTCTGCTTTTGAAGCAGTGTGTCTGTGCAGAGGGGAATGTCAGGATATTCCATCGACTTTTCTAGCTTGTCCTTTCGAATCAGATTTCAGACTGAGGGGAAGCAACCAGCAGAGCTGGTCTCAGATGCCTGAACGGTGGGTGTCTGTCTCTCTGGGCTCCCTGAGGAGCCCAGCCTGCTCTCATCTGAGGGCACGGGGGTCCTGGGCAGGCAGGAGGGGCAAGTAATTTGATTATGCCTTTCTATTTCGGCTTTGCAAGGGATTAGAGCAGAGCATAGTGGTATTGGGGAAAGAGGTGGAACTGTGAAGGCACACAGGACAGAATGGCAAAGTTCACATTCCAGTAGTGCTGTCTTGAGCAACCCTCACCTCTTCATTTATTTCCTTCCACGACAGCCCTTCTTTTCACTGTTATTTATGCTGGTTCAGTTTTCAAGTGGGAGAAATTCCTCTATCCAGGCAGCAAGAAGCAACAGCGCCTGGAAAAGTGAGGGTGTGGTGGTGAATAAATAGCAGTAGGAAAGGAAGGTAGATGGGATCTCAAAACCATCTTAAACCTCACTGCTGAGCAAAAAGCTATTAGCAGAGGGTGCGATTAATTGTTGACATCATGACAGCAGATGTCTTCTTGATTCTCCACCTAGTTTTTTTCCATCTTTCCTTTTCTTGGATATAGCTCCTTGGCTTGTTTCCCTCCTTTGTCATTTTGCCAGCCTCTTTTTGGATTCTGGGCTCAGAGGTATGTTTCATGCTATGGTCACCAAGGCCATGGGATAATTCCTGCAGTTCTGTGACACCTTGGTGTATTATATGAGCAGAACGAGTCCTCTCCTGCATTTGTTTCTTCCTGGCAGAGGTTATCTGTCTGTTGTGGGGTCTCTGACACATTCAGTGCTGTTGAGTGTTTAAGAGACACCTGTTGGTCCTGCCTGGGGACCAAGCTGTCACCAGCCTCCACCTACTCCTGTTTGCATGGCCGTGGGTGAGGCAAGAGAAGCAGAATGTACGTGTTAATAGGAAATTTATACCATATTTGACAGCATTACTCTATTGATGGCTGCCAAGAATATGACTGGCATAATTTTCTTGGGTCTTTCTCTGATCTCAGATGTAAATTTGATATGTGTTCAGGCAAGCACATATTTCAGGAGAATTTTAAAGAAGAATTTATTCCATATATAGCTGTATTACAAGTATTTACTCTGCTGAATTGAATTCTAACCATCTTCACTATTTCTCTTTTTTTAATGTAAGTAATCACCTATAACAGTGCAACTACTTATCAGAATTGGAAATTTTAAAATCTGCAAACTTCCAAGAAATGTACTCCCATGTTCCTGTTTAGTAAATTAAAGAGAAACCAGATAAGAGACACCTATATAACTGAGGGTGAAAACCACCCATCTTTGTTATAATCTCTGGCTAGTAATAGGAACAGTAATTTTTACAAAATTTTTTTTTGTTCTAACACATGGCACTGAGATCCTATTGCAATGAACAATTTGAAACAAACATCTCCCCACCCCAGCCCTCTTTTATAAAGAACACTGTGCCTTCCTAGTGTTAAATTTTAGAAATGTTGCCTTACAGGCCTGTTACACCACCACTCCAGCTAATTCCTAAGTGTAGTGTGCGTTAATACTCTCGGATAGGGCTTTCACTTTTGAAAGAGGAAATTTCTGAAGGAAACAAAGGCAGCTAAGTAGGTTGATAGGAATCACATATCTCTGTTTGCTTTTATAAACACCTTCCTCTAACATATTGTGGTATCAAATTGTGTTGGTTCGAGACAGATTTCAGAGGAATGTCTGAATTTGAACGGTTTTTTTTAAGAGGCAGGTTACACCCACTTTTTTCTTACTAGGTTTGGAAAAAAACTGTTTTGAAACGTTTGCTCAGGTTTTTTTTTCTCTCTCTCTTGCACCCAGTTTTAAAAGCACAGAAAGGCTCAAAATCATATCTAAGGCTAAAGCAGTAATAAAAGATACAACAGCATAAAGTCACCCCAAAACACAAATGTGCACACATTCTCTGTTTGCAAATTTTCATACTTGATATATGCTTTGTCTTGGCAAATTTCTATACTCCCTCTTGATGGAGGATGGAGTACTGACATAGTTTAAGTAAATACATGATATATTAGTGTCCATCATTTCTTTAACAAGTGAAGAATGTACAAATTGCCTCAGTTCTATGTGTTCTACAGGCAACATGGAAACATAAAAAAGATACATAGAGAGCAGAGAAGAAAAGTCACAAAAATAATAACTTTGGATTAAAAAAAATTTATATATTAGAACTTTTCTTCTTTGCACAGAATGAGTGAAAATGAAAAAGAGAGCAAAGAAGCAGTGGAATGGAGAAGCCAAGGTGAAATGGAGTCCTGAGCCCCTTTGCTACCCTGTGTCCAGGTAAAAGACTGTTTTATTTCCCGAGATGGGGTCAGCTTCATTATTTGTTTGCTCGGAGTCAGAGATCAGCTGTAGAAATACTGGTGTGCCTGGCAAAAAGGAGTCAAAGGAGCACAAAGCAGCAGGGTGACAAAGTGGCATACTGGCTCCTGGACTGAGTTAACGTCACACAGGGCTGCATGACAGCGTGTAAAAAAGGAAATGCAAGAACTGCAGGGAGCAGGGAACTCTTCAGAGGACTAAGGGTCCAGTGCCTCTGAGCTTTTCTTAAAAAATAATGAAACGATGAAGAAAAAGATACAGTAGCAGATAGCACTGAAAGTTGAAGGATTGCTTAACTCCAAAGCTATATCATTAGAAAACAGGCTGAGAGAAAGGGGAAACATCTAGGGCTAGAAAAGGAAGGCTGGGGAAGGGGGAGAGGGAAGACAGACAATTGTGGATGACATCTCGCAGCCTGAGAAGAAACAAAAAAAATTATTGTTGCTTCCCCGTCAGTCACCAGGACAACAGCAGATTGAATTTGGAGCTGCCTGTAATAATTTATAACTACTACTTTGTCTCGGTCGGATTATTATGTTGCTTTTCCTGCTTTTGTTGGATTTATTAGCTTGGCAGAGCTTCAACCAGAAAGGCAAGGTAAAGGGAGAAGAAAGGGGTATTTTTGGAGAAATTGGGATCTACAAAACTGTGATATTAAAATGCTGGTAAACTTATCACTCTTGTTGTTTTGAACACCTTTTGTGCTGTGATCTTTTCCCAGGGTTGAGAGAGTCACACACAAAGAGAAGGGACAATGACAACCTTTGCTGCTGTACAAGGACCTTCTGCTCCCTGTGTCCACTGCTGATCTTAAGCACCCAAAAAGAAAGTCCAAGAATGTGCTGGGATCTGGTAGGACCCCTTGGCCCTGACAGCCTGCTGGAAGGAGAATTATAGTGTTTGCACCACTGGAGAGCAGGGTGGCAGGCTCAGAGCCTGTGTAGGTGGGACATGTTAGAGGAGCTGAAGCATGGTCCTGCAGAAGTTGTGTCTGGTACATTTTGAAGGCAGGAATGACCGGGATAATGGGGAAGCTGCAAACAGCTGTCTGAAAAGACCAGTTCAAAAAGTAACCTAGCAGAGGCATACCAGAGATGGACAAGCATCAGGCAACATGCTGCACTTAGCACTTCAGCTGTCTGGAGGATGGAGAGATGAAGACTGGAGGTGAGGGAGGGTGCCTTTTCACAGCAGGCAAACAGCTGCGTGACAAAAATCCTGTTAGTCCATTCCTGCTGCGATATCCACACCTGTTAGGGGCAAAGATGGTCAACTGCACACACAGGCAAATTGCTCACCATATGGTCTAATTTCCTTTGGAACCAGTGTGTGGTGAAATGCAGAAGAAACCATCCTACAGCATGAAAGTAAAACGCAGTGTTATGGCACTGGACCTTTAAGGCTTGCTTTTCCAAAAGCCAAAGGTTTTATTGGGAATTGGCTGTCCTGCAGACTTTAGTTTCTGGGACACTTCAGAGGCATATTAAAATTTTCAAGCAACAATTGTAAGAGGGTATTAACGATTGCAGGGAAAACTCTTTTACAGCTCTGAATTTTATCCTGACATCCACTTGAGCAACCAAAAAGGGTGGAGAGCTCTCTGGTGTGCTCCACCTATAAACCTATCCAGCTTCATGCCAAAATAGCCACGTTCCACCCAAGTATTTAAAAAAAACCACAAACACCACTGATTCCTCCATCCTCACTGCATGCACAAGTTTTATGGCTTCATTAAAGTGACAAATGCGAGGAAAGAGCAGTTTGGTATGTGTCATGCTTTGCACATCGCACTGATTTTATTACCTCTAACATTTTAAGGTGTCAGGGTAGAAAACATCCTGTCCCTATGCATACAAAAGACTCGTTCAATATGGCAGTTTCTGAACAGTTGGAATCAGGGCACATCCCACACAAATGTATTTGTGCAAATAATTCAGTATTGTAGCCTAGCTGTTTGGGTTTGAAGCATCCATTTATATGCCTGTATTTTTCTTGACTTGTAGCTTTCCCTTCCTAAGATATTATGGCAGACCTCTCTTTCCCCCCGAGGCTGGGGTCAGCTTAGAATGCTGTTTTAGGATTACAGTAAATAAACTTACAGAAAACATAAACAAGAAAAAGAAATGGCACCTCTGTGCCATACATCATTTTTCCTTCACTTTTTCTTTCTCACTACAGCTATTACTGTAGTCCTTTACGAACCCCAAATGCTCCTTGCTCTTCTGTGGCAAGCACTTTGTGAATTGTTTATTAGCTTGGGAAACTGTTTCTGTCTCTCAGGACAGGTGTCAATAGAAGATATTCAGGACGAACACTCTGTGAAGAAAGTACCTTTATGCCTTAGGAATCAATGAACTATTCCAAATGATCCAGTGCTCTGAACCATGCTGAACTGAAGACCAGCAAATGTTACCTTCCATCTCTTCCAGACACTTTAGCGCTGTCTTCATTATCATCTTCTGTTCTCCCTTGCCAGTTCTCTCAGCAGTTTGCCTCCTGTGCTACACACCAGCTGACAGATGTATCCTTTTCATTTCACATACTCTTAAAGCCTTGGGCACTGCTTTCTGGAGATATTTATACAGCTCTGGGACCCAGTTGCTGGAAAAGTAGTTTGTACTGAATATTTGTTACATGTTCTACAAGATCCCCCACACTATTACTTTGCATAGAGTAAAACAACAAAAAAAATGCTAATGCATTTGTATGTATTTTGTATGAAAACTAAACAGTGCACCTGCTGACAGCACACCTCATTCTGACAGTCTTTCAAAGTCATTCTCCATAACAGCATGAATTGCATGACTAAAAATTTTCATATCTGCCACAGTGCCTTCAGAACCTACCTACCACCAAGTTTCTTCATTTCCCATAAGCAAAGAGAGTAGGAGAATATATTTCTTCTGCTCACCACAAGACATTTCTTGTATCCTTAACTCAAACACTGGTAGAGGAAGGACATTTGCAACAAACACTCCACTGAGTCTGTCCCCCCCATTAATCAGCAAGAGCAGTCAGTTTTTTGCTAATTCTGCTGTTGTAATTTCTTCCCCTTATTTTAGTCAACATGGGACAAAATGCGGAACTGATATAAAAATCAGTTGGCTTTATGTTGAAATTCTTTTTATATGCATTTCACTTTCAGCATACCTTATAGATATGTTAGCTATCTATTGAATAACTATCTCCTGGCTCTGCCAGAGGAAGGTGTCAGAATCTGAAGGTTTTTTTGCCACGTGTTTTATCACTGTTTTCTCATTTAGATGGTCTGCTAGAAAAAGCAATAAACACAGAATATTTGAAAAATGCCACAGCAGAACCCTTAAGGTAAACCAGCTGGCCTTTGCTTCAGTTCTAGGACAGCATTTTAATAAACATTAGTCATGGTGATTATAGAACATTTTTATCAAGGATACATCATTTCCAGCATTATCCCATTTTTGAGTCTGTATTAGCATAATAACTTGTATTATTAGTATAATTTGAGACATTTTAAGGACATGGCTAGAGAATAAGAAGCTCAGGCTGGAAAGCCTCTGATTGCCAGTTGCTTGTCTTGCTTGCCAGGGCCAATTAACATATTTCTTCCATTTTCGCCTTTGTTTGACTTATCAAAATGCGAATGTGCAGCAGACTTTCAGAATCACTTAGGCTCCTTGTTCAGGCTTTAGAAGCACATAGCAACGCGAAGCACATTCATGCAGATTAAGTGCTCTTTGGAGTATTAGAAACCACTTAATCTGTATAAATATGCTTCAGGTTGCTCAGCTTTTACAACACCTTGAGAAGGAACTGCAGTGATTCAGAAAAGCGTGTGATGCATTATTTAAAAGAAGATATATAATCCATGATAAGTTTATCTTCCAAGTGACTATTGTCAGAATCATAGTTTCTATTTTTATATTTTGGACTTCATGGCACTGTGTTAATGCAAGTGACAAAGGGAATTTCCGATTATATACTCTATTACTTTCAAAATTCTGGTTTTATCACTGTTGATTTAGAAGATAAGCATGAGACATGTATAAGTACTGAGCAATTTTACTTCACAAATTCATGCAGCAGGAAGAATTTACATTTTTCAATAGAAAAAGGTGAACAGTATTTATTTTCTCACTGAGTTAATATGTTATTCCATGCATAAAAAAGACCTTTTTAGTTTCCATTGACTCTAATTTTCATTTGCAGTAGAGCTGAAAAGAATGAGGTATGAGACAGGACTAAGAACATCATAATGTGATGTAAGATATTTTGCTTTTGGGGTTTACAGTGTCATTTGGTCTAATAACTCTTCATAGAATAGTTTAATTATTGCCAAAAATAGAAAGCATGGTTGCATTGTGCAGCTTTCCCAGAGGATGTCTTATGTGTCCTGAGATAAATTTAAGCTCTATATTTAATATATGTGCAACTGTAACTGTGTCGTATTCTGAAATCCCTTGTTAGTCAAATGCTTGCAGCAGCCATTAATAATTGGAGAGTAACCTGGACAAGACAGTGTTCATCTTAAAATGCTGACCTCAAAGAAGTAAATAAGACTTTTTCAGACTGGATGCACTCATGAAAAGCTGATTTCAATATATTGAATTCAATTTTTTAATGAAAACTTGGGACTTTTTAGCATCAATAAATACTTATTATGGGAAAAAGCTTACACTCTGTGTTTGATCCCAAAGGATGATTTAGTAACTGCTTTTCTTCCCTACTTGTACCTCTGAGGCTGTTTGCCCCCTGAGTTGGTGGGCAGCATCCTTGCCAGCTGTGGCAAATAAATGCCAGCTGCTGGAGGCGACTGCCAAGTGCTCTACCCTTCACCAGTGAGCTTCTTCATTTGCTGAGGAGGCACCGCTGCAAGCGAACACATCCAGGTTCATCGCTGCTGGAGGTTGTCCTGGATGGGCCATAATGCCCACGGTGGTTTATATTCAGGTCCCAGAGGAGGACTTCCCTTGCCAATATGATCATAACCTCACTGTAGTTGGAGTAGTAGCTGCCAGGGCTGATGTTTCTGGCCCTGATACCTGTACGGAGATGGGGGGAGCAGGGGAATTCTTATTTGCAGGCTGAAGTCTCCATTGAAAGATGTTTGGTAACACAAATGGGACTTGCGAAGGGCAGAAGAAGCCCTGTTTTCTGGGGACAGTTGAATTTTAACCCTCTTTTTCTCCTTTCACATAAAATAACCAAGGACATGATTTTGGTTGTGAAAGAAACTGTTGTGTGTCTGCTCTGAGCATTTCATTGTCCCTGTAAAGAAATTTTTTGTTTTACAGAGATTCGCAAATTTTTTTTTTTTGGTAAGAATTCCAATTCTTTCTCTGAAGAAATTACGAAGGAGCTTTGGAAATTCTGATATTTTGCTGTGATAGTAGTATCCAACTGCAGTAAACTAAACCTGGTGAATAAGGCTTCTCAAATAAATTCAAAATGGATTTAAAAAATTCAATTAATTAATTAAATTCAATGGATTAAAAAAGAAGACTAGGTAATTAAGGAAAATTTCCTAATTTTAATCCAATTTAAGGTGCAGGTTGCTTCACTGTTTATGAAGCACACAAAAAATACCAATATTTTTTCTACTGTAAGCTTGGAATGAATTCCCTGGGTTATATCCAGTGCAAACACTGAAATGTTATATGACCTCTATTGCACAGAGGTCCTTTGCCAAAAGCTCATTGCAGTAATGGGCTTTAATATTTTTTGCATTGGATTTTACTCTACTGTTGGTTTTATCATTCTTGATCTCGGCAAATGTGCTTTATTGTCTGGATCATTTAATTTTGTTAGGCAAACGTGCTTCATTTTTTAATGATAAAATGTTAGCATACTCTTCAATAATAACTGTTTTTCCTTTCAGAGCTACTGATGCATAAAGTCTAATCTTTTGTAGTTGAAGGAAGATGTTCTTTAAGAATTGATTTAGGGTCTGCCTTTGTTTTACTAATTTTTAATTACATGCAGTCAGACCTGATTAATCTGAATTAGCATGCAAAGCCCCTTTTTAGAACTAAATAAAATCAGATTAACAAGTAAAGGATACATACAAGGATGTGTTCTAAGGTTGGTTAAAAGTTAAATCCTTCTTATTCTTAAACATACAGACATTTCTGTCTGAACAGTTTATGTATTCTAATTGGGTACACAGTTTTGCTGTGTAACAGAGCTTTAATTCCTTTTGACTTTTGAGCAAAGCATCTGGGCATCATAATAATATTATGCAATGAAATGCCTTTGCAGGATTTTATAACTGGAACTGGACTTAACAAGATCAGTTCAGCCAATGCCCTTATGAACACAAGTGTGTTTAAAGAGGTAGCACTATGTTGCAATTTCAGAAGTCACTCTAGTTTTAAAGAGTGGCTAATGCAACCTGATATGAACTAAGAGCAGCTGCTATGAGGATGAAGACTGTGCCTTTCCTCCAAGCTCTCCTCCCCTCTTGCTCCTGGCTACCCACTTATTTTGTACTGGATTTGGTGATGGAGCTCAACAAAGCACCTCAACTAAATAAAATGGCAGAACATAACCTGGGAAAAAAGTATATACAGAATTTTTCTGTTTGTGAAGCAAACGGAAGTAATTTACCTAGAGGTCAGCCAAGCGCTGAATCTGATGAGATGGAGGGGAGAGGGTAAATATCTGGTGAAGGGGCATGAAGGGGAATAGAAGGAAGGAAAGAATAGATAGAGCAAAATCTCTGTCTTTCAGGCATGGTGGACCATTTGTCACTTCAGTCACAGTGTGGGACTGTGCTCTAAGGAGGCCAAAGTCTTCAGCTCAGCTGTGCTTGAACACCCTGTTTACCTCACAGGAGCAGTGTCAGTAAAGTCAGCTGGATTTAAGTATGTGCTTTAAGCAGAGGCAGATTTGACAATCCATTGTGGGCATCCAATTAAAATGTTTTCTGACTGTGCTCCACGCACATGTCCCTGCCTTGGTGGGAGTACAAACTCTCCTGGTGTTTTGCTAATAGCAGCAAACCTGCTCTTTGGGCTGAGGCCACAGATATACAGAAACCTCCTTGGAGACAACTGCCTTTTTAAATTGGTTGCAGCCTATTATACTACTACTGAACAATTACTTTTAGTTGTAAGAACTGCACAGTATAGTAACTCTACATCTCTGTTTTGATGGAAAAAAATATTAAAAAGCTTTTCAAGTATAATGGAAAAGGTTAGCGTAGCAGGATGTTGGTTACTTTATTTTGAAATGATAAATACACATCTAATAGAGGACAAAAAAGCCTTTATACTTGACTAACCCATGCCCTATTTATACTACATTTTGCCGTGATGTATTTCCGTACTGTGTACAATAAAACACAAATGACTCAAATTCATCAAGAAGGGATTAATTGGCATATAATAGGGGATCTGGCTACTATACTGGCAAGCTGCCAAAAGGAAAGATGAAAGAAGCTTGTGGAGAAGAGGACATAAAAATACATGTGAGTGCAAAAAGCCAGCAACTATAGGAATAAGTTTATGTGCAAGCTAAGTCCAACTATGTGACCTGGCTTATATCAAAGAACAGTAGTGACATTATGAGATTCCCAACATGGAATTATTTCTGTGAGTCATTCATATATTTAATTTTATTTAGACTGAAACTGAATTGCTTGAGCAGACAAGTGGAGTTTTGATATGGCTGTTTGGAAGCTGTAGGAACCCAGATGAGCAGAATCCACAACCATGCTAGCATGCTGATCACATCTTTTCAAGCTGAGAGACCAAACGCTGCAAATCCTTAGCTCTCTGATTAGACATTTTGCCTAGCTGGGACCTAAGTCAGGAAAACTCATTACTCTTTTCTTCTTTTTTTACTTTTCTATTTTCCTTTTTCTTAAGACTATTTTCTTCAGTCATTTTTTATACTGCTGTAGATTTTCAACAATGATCACATTATTGGTCAAACTCAGACCCTCTTCCCCATCCCCCATCTGGAAAGAACAAACAGTTTCTTACAGTTTCTTAAAAATCTGCTGTTGCACTTATGAACTTTAGCTGTTAGGCACTTGGATGCAATGTTTTTCAGGAGGGAATAAAAATCTGTCCGTTTCAGTGCTATCCCGCTTACCCTTAGTTCTCCTCCTTCATTCTGGATAAATAAAAAGATTAATTCCCACACATTCTTGAAGCTCTGCTTAGCTCTAAATTAGATCAACTTGGGAGTTTTGCTCGTTACAGCTCTTCTTCCCTGCTAGCAGAGAGACTCTTGTATTTGTCACTTGTATTCTTCCTGTCCTCCTGTCCTTACAATTCAATTGTAAATCCCGCATGACCATCATTCAACCAAAGAACAGACTATCAGGGCTTTTGAACATGTTTCTTTCTGTAAAAAGTGTACAAATAAACGCACATTACTCCCAGACAAACCCTTACACCACTAATAAAGTTTTACATGCATAGAAAATAATGCAGTTGAAAATACAGTGGAGCACAAATTTTAAATGCTGCTTATGTCATTAGAATGGCATTTCAGCATTTCAGAGTGCCAGAGTGTCGCTTCTGTTCTGTGGGCCCTCCCCTTCAGGAAGAATTACTGTCTCTCTATATGCAGGCATATTCTGCGACAACAGTTCCCACCATGTTTTTAATGCATATGTATATATATCTCAGATGCAGGAAAAGCTGTACATGGGATGAATCATCTGTTTCATAAACTCGACTGTGCTGTTGTCAGAACCTATAAAAATAATGTGACAGGCAGGCCTCAGCAGAGTGTCTATCTACCAGCTATTGTGAAGACAATCAACCACTTTCAATCTTCATCATCTTGGCTGGAAACCTGCCCCTGGAAGCCCGGGGGAATACAGACACGCAGGAAGCCAAAAGTTTGACAGATCTGATTTTTCAATAACCAGGAATATGTGTTCCCTAGCTGAGGCTTTTGAGAACACCTTGTCAGTCCCACCTTCCTGTTTATACTGAAAGAGCTCCAGGCTGAGCAATTTTGTTGATTACAGCACCAGTGTGACTGGCCAATATGATACCATCCAGAAGCACCTCTGCTTCATAAACCTTGCAACTTTTTTAATAGCATGCTGAAAGTTTAGGTGGAGTCCTGAGGTATGGTGTGCTCCTGAACATGAGCACACACACAGGAGGTCTCTTTCCTGCTTGTCATTCTAGATGGCCACAGACAAGCACCACTGAACAGACTCTTCGATAGCTCAATATGTTTGTATTATACTCAGCGAAGTCAGGTTGACATTGCTAAAGTTTGGGGTTTTTTTTCACAAAGCCAAATGACAAAGTGCAATGGAAAAAGACGGCAGTATGTTCTGGTCTCCTTTCAACAGAAAAAAAGAATTCAACACACTTTCAGAGGATTGCCCTAATTCATGGGGGTTTTTTTAAGAAAGGTGCTAAAACACCAGGAATGGTCAACACAAAGTGGTCAAACCACACAACATATTGGCTTACAAAATTAAGCAATCAGTCCTGTGAACAAGGAGCCAAAGAAATTATCTTAGCACCTTTATTCCTCTGTTAACACTGAGATGATTTGAGTGGCCAGTCTGGGCATGGTGATTTTGATTATCACTAGATCAGTGAGACCACATTAATTTTATCATCCTTCAAAAGTGTAAGAACAATAATAAAATAACTCCTACACCACCTTTGGAAATTAATACAAAGCCTATTTTAAAATTATAAAAAAGCCAAAATAATATTGAGTTCAGCTTTCAAAAAATAAGACTTGTGTCTACTATGCAATTATGTGAAATTCTATGTGATTTTGTTCTATGAGGTTTATGATTATGTGCTTCTTAATAAATCCTTCTGTATTTGCACAGCTGAGCTGAATTCCATAGAAGAAATTTGAATTTAGATGAAATTAGTAGGTTTTTATACTGAAAAGCATTTACGAATGAGAACAAGAAGTTGTACATATCTTTCTATTTTTCTTGCAGTATCAAGTTCATTAAAGATGTTTAACAACAGTTTAATACATGCTTGACCTCGAGCCCTTATTTGGGCTTGAGTTTAATGAGATGCAATTTCTCATTTGATCTGGAGCATAGGTTGAAGCCTCTTCAAAAGTGGAGATAAATTTCCATAATGCAGATTTGCCTGAAATTCAGCTAAGACATAGACATGTGAAATGTTATGTCATGTTGTAACATGTAGTACATGGCTGTTTCTTCAAAGTTTTCACCTGTCAACCCCTACATCCTGGTTACCATATTCAGAAACATGGAAAAGTTCAGAAAAGGAATAATTTTCTTTTCCTAAATTTCAGTAACCTCAATTCTGCCTAAATATGGGACAAAAAAGCTGTTTGAAAGAGAAGAAAGTTTTAATTTAAATTAAGATGGAATTGTAATAAACATTTGGCTAGTACTGAGGCATTTCTGAAAATGAAAATGTGTATTTAATAATAACACTTGTAAAGGTAGAGAGTGTATAAGGGGCAACTGTCTGGTGAGATCAACTCAGCCACATTTCTGTTTCCCTGGTACAGCACTGGAAGCCCCCTTGCTTCTTTGAGAAACAGCTTGAACAAAACACTAATGAATATATACACATGATGCAACAAATCCTGTACTGGCAGAGGTACAGATTTTATGACCTAATAGGTCTTTTCTCTCTCCAAAGGCTATAATTCTCTGAAAAATGAATCCCTTTCCATGGAAATGTATATATCTACTGCACAAAACAATATAATTTCACAGAGTGATGTGAGTTGGCTGTACTATGTGGAGCTCACCTGCACTTTGATAAAGGTAGAAAATTAAGAGATAACCAGTCTGTTAACAATAAAGGCCCCAGGAGCATAAAGGACTTCTTTTTTAACTACTTTGAACAATTACCCCATTTCTAGGCAACCCAGCCTGCTGCCTGAATAGTTTTGTGTTTTCCATAATCCCCCTAAAGTCTTACACAGTCTTGCTGAATTTAATTTCTTCAGTTTCCTATTTGTATTCCTGTACTTTTTCAAATCAACCATTATTCTAGTGATGTTGAATTATACAGAACCTTTTGATTATAGTGCTACAAAACACAAGGAACCTTCAATATAACTGAGGTTTCTACAGCGGTCAAACCAGCCTCATCTGCTTCTTTATGCAGAATTACAGAAACCGTGTGATGTGGCACACATTCCTCACCACTTTGGCAATCCAAAACATTGTTTAAACAAGAAGGTACTTTGGCACTGCATATAATTCCCAGAAATACAAAGAAGAAAATTTCTGAACAGTATGACTCAACAAACAGCCTTAAAGAAAGATCTTCTTTCATTTCCTGCTGGAATCAGTAACAAAATAAATTTCAGCTCCNTTTTTTTTTCTTTTGACCAGCATCAAAATCAGTTCTTTCCAATGTGGGCCAAACTCAGCTGCTGTTCGTTTGGTGCTGCTTTCCTTTGTGCTCTAGGCTAGAACATGCAATTAATTTTTACCAAGGTCTGTTGTGTCATTTTACTGAAGCTCACTAATTTTTACCAAAGTCCTCTGGATAATTTTATTCAGGTCTGCTCAGCAGGAAGCTGTTCTGGCTTCTGCTCTGATGGTCTAGCCAAACGCTGGATGCTGCCTTCATATCTGGAACAGGAGCAGTGCACTTCAAGGGCTTCTGAAGAGAACAGGGCATGTTACGGATACAGCAGCAGGAATGTGCCTGCAATCTGGGTGAGGTCTGCTAAAAAATGCTTTTACTCCTAATCCATCTGGAATCTCTTGTTTGAGCTGATGCAGTGTGCACTTTATTAATCTGATGCTTTCTTATCCTATATTGGTGTAATTCCATGAACTTTCAGAATTATTTTTATTTATAGTATTGTTAAGGAGGAAAGAAACAAATCCTTTACTCAGGAGTTTTTTCTTAAACTTAGAGCTCACTCTCTACTATTTCTGACAGTTTTTGTGACAACCTCTTTTTGATGTGATGATTATATTATTTGTGAATGCATTTTGTCCTCCTTTTCTATAACAGGTTAAACTGTAGATATTTCAGTGTCTTGACTTAATGAGGTCTTTCCTAACCTAATAAGCACAGCTTTCTACTTCCTACATATGAAATAAAAGGTGAACAGACAATAAGAGATTTTTTTCTTCCTTTTCATGTGAATAACATTTTAATAAAATTGTTGGCAAGTTGTGTATGTCTATGGAGAATAAAGACAACTGAGTCACGTGTCTAAAAGCCATTTTGAAATCCACGGGGGCTGAAGGTACTTCAGGGAGAGAAGATCAATTCTTCCTAAAGTGTGAAACCTTCAGAAAAGATTTCAATTGTCCAGAACATCTACTTTTGCCTCAAACCATTGCTTGACATATTCATGTGTGTATTTTCTGTATGCTCCCTTGAATGAACTGAGGAATGAGATGATGAAGGCTTTACTTCCGAAAACACACATTCCTTTTTAAAAATCAGGGAGAAATTGTTTCAAAAACCCAACTACATTACTTAGGAGATATAACCCTAGTGCAACAGATACCAGAAATCTCTGCATGGGAAGGTTTTCCTTCTGCCTCCTTGATATTTTACAGATTCTGCAATCAATGTTGTCTTCCACCTGTAATAAAGAGTCTAGAAGAAGTAGAAACTTCTGTCATTTACATACCAGCTGAATCCACAAAGCCATTTAAACACTCATTTCTCATTGATTTTTATTGAGCAATGGTTCCTAAATGCTTTTGTGGATCTTGCAAGTAATATTTTCCTCTCTTTATTGAGAAGAAAGTAATTTTATGGCCAAATTCCTTCAAAAAGCAAGAATAATAATGTCACTCTAATGCATGATTTTGATCAGTACTTGAAAACTTGTCGGTGTATTTTACTGCCGTGCTCAGAAACATAATTACATGCTTTATAAAGTATAATCAATATTAGCAGACTAAGGTAGAGAACAATCTAGATCTCTTAATTTTCATGGTTTCTATGTTACTACATTTTTTCAATATGTTTGGCAACATTAGCAAATAAATATCATCATGACTTAGAGAGGGAATTAGGAACAGCCTGGGTTGGGTCTTCCAGCTCCTCTTGTGCTTCTTTAGAAATATGAAACAATCTCAAATGGTGTTTGTCTGACCCATCAGGCTAGTTGTATATCTTCTTTCTATAGCTGGGGCAGTGCGGAACAGCCAGAGCATGCTGATGATCCTGCCTCATTAATTTTAACTAGACACTGGGTCTGAAGGTTGTTTAATACCTCTGGACTGAAGCTTTCTCTGCCTCTTTGGAAGCCTGATGAATGCATTTGGCAGTGCTGTGTCTATAGCACCAGTCTTCTGACTAACACTTCTCGGAGCCATGCTGAAACACAGCAGCGAATGCAGCTATCCAACAATCAAAAAATGCGTCCTGTCACCCTTTTATTTCCTTGCTGCACTTTATGGCCAGCTTGTTTTCACAGAAAAAATGCTCCATCTTTAGGAGACAAAAGGGAAATCAGACCCTGTGGGCAATGGTGGAGGAGCAAGTCTGCTCTGCTCTGCCAACTTGCAGTGGTCCCATGGGGCAGTTACCACACCTATGAATCACTGAAGGAAGTTGCTACATTAATCTCACTCTTACTATACAAGAGCGGTGAGTGAAAGAACTTGTATGGTAATCCTCAGCTGCTGTTACAAGGCTTTTTTAAGTATCTTGCAATGTCAAGAGTCAATCTGTCCCAGTATACCTTAATTCATGCTTAAGATCAATGGGGCAACCCTAACATAAAAATGAGGAATGTATAACACTATTAATCTGAAAAGGTACTATGTTTAATGACACTTTATCTAAAATATATTGTCTACTGGTTTCAAAGTTAACACAAAAATATAACACGCAGGTGGCTCAGTCTGTGAAATAAGGTTTATGTCTAGAGGTTGTCCTGGTTGTTACTAGAACACCATCAAACTCTCTTCTACCCATAAATACCAGACTTCAGAATGCTCCAGAGCATGGCCAGCTATTAAAAAAATGTTGTTTGCTATTAACAAACTCTGTGCACTATCCAAACAAGACTATGGAATTCTAGGAGTTGGCCATGAATACATAATTACATGAACCAAATAATTCTATGATTCTATGATTTCAGCAGAAACAATATACAGTCTAATATTAAGAAAGCATTGTGGTAATTAACAACCTGTCCTTCTCAAAAAGAAAATCAGATTTCAAATATAGTAGACTTAGGGTAACCTGAAGTTAGCTGGTACCACTAATCATTAATCTGCATTACTGAGATAAAAGCCAAATTCATATACTTGTCAGTCCAGGGAAAATCTTGAGTTATTAAAAAAACAAACAAACAAACAATGAAACCAAACAATTTTTGCCAATATTGAGCCATCATGGAATGCCATAGTGGGTATGATCTCGGACCCTGCCCCAGGCCCAGCCATTTCAAAATTATACAAATATGTGATTACTCAAATCCTTCCTTTGGACTAAAACTCCACATTTATTTTTCAAAATGGATCTTTTGTGCTCCTTCCCTATTATCTGCTCTTTCTAACTGAAAATTACCAGAAGTGCCAACCAGTCCACAGAGGGGATGAGACAAAACTCTAACACTTCAAGGTTCAAGTGCCTCTGAGGCAGCAGCAGCCCTCACCAGCCTCCCAAAGAGCCCATGGGAGACATTCCCACCAGTCAATAGAGCACTGTCTGTCAGCCCCACTCCTCCCAACCTCACCCCTTCCTTCCTGCCAGCTAATGAGGGAGCTCATTGCAGAGAGGCAGAGATGCTATGCCCAGAGGCAGCTGCTCTGAATAATGCCCATTTACATTGGTATTCTAGTCCTGCTTTCCCTTAAAGCTAAAAATGTAGGGGCTTACAGCAGTTAACTGTCCTTATGCATCCTTATGAGGATGTGAAGGAGTTGTGCCTATAGCGTTTCCCTTTATGGGTGCTCTTCAAGGAAAGAAAAGGGGAAAATCGATGACTACAGAAACTAGCATAAAATTAAATCTTGTGAAACACACAATCCTACATTTATTTATGCTCATTTAACCTGTTAAATGGGCTATTAGCAGGCCATAACTTTTCCAAGTGTCTCTGCATAATCCAGGCCTCACATTGCTACCTCCTTAACACTTCTAGAAAAAGTAAGACAGCAAAGAGATTTAAAGTTCACTTGTAGCTGGTTTCTGTGAGTAGCAGTGTGTTGCACTTTTATCAGTGTGCCTTCCAGCCTTGGAAGTAGAAAAATGGGTGTTTTCCTCCTAGCACTTGCCCCCTGTTAACAGAGCAGCATACAGTTGTCAGCTCCTCTGAACTGTTTCAGCAGCTACAGCCTGAAAATTGGACAGAAGAGGAAAACACAGTCCCAACAAAATTGACAACTGTGAAGCAGCACGAATCTGCCTGTTCACTTTGGAGACCCTGCACATTGTTACCTTTCTGTCATGATAGGATATGAGGAAAAATGAGGGAGACATCTGGAAGAACACTTGGAAATGCAGAGGAAAGAGAAGTAAACAAGCCAGCAGCAGATAAAGTAGCTTACTAAGCAGTTACATCTTGGAAGGACTCTCCATGCATTCCAGGCCACTTTGCTTGGTGTTTGTACAAACTTGAATTGCCTTCCTGAGCCATAGTCCCATTTCTCTCTCTAGATGTTTGTATCTCTGTTGTCCTTATATACCCCAGCTTATCAGTTTTGTCAAGTTTACTTGCAAAAAAGTGAAATAAAACTTAAAGCAAGAGAAAGAAGAGGAGAACATCTATCAGTACATAAAATGCTTCAGGCAGATTTTCATCTGGAAAAGTATTAAGGAATGAAAAGGAATGTATAAGTGAGCTACTATGAACAACAATAAAATGTAGTGATAAAAAGAACATGTAAAATAGAGCTGAGCCATCAGCAGAAAACCCACAGTTTGCTCCTGCGCTACACAAAGGTCCAGCCTGACATTTGAATGCCCAAAAGGTCTGTATCATTTGCTTTCTCAGTGCACTCTGAACAGTGTCCTTTAACAGTTACCCTAATAAATGGTTTGATGGAAACACCCTCATCTTTTCCATTGATATGCAAAATGTTTTCTTAGAGAAAGTAAATAAACCAAGCATGAATAAATTTAGGCTGTTAGATTGTGACATTCTTTACAAGTGAAAATCTGGGCCAAGAGTCAGATAAATGCAACAAATACGTCTCCTGAAAAAAAAAAGCAGCCCAACCAAAACCTAACAACTCTGAAAGTAATGGTGTGATACAGAAAACAGTTATATAAATTATTCTTCTTATTATTTCATTGTATAACTGGCTCCATAAGGGACCCATCAACATCAGAGCTGAACCTTCACTGTACCAATCTATTAGTGGCTTCTCAAAATATTCCTCCAGGTCAGTGTTGCTGCTTATGTTCCACAAATGATGTTTAAGGTTATAAAGGAATGTAAGGAGTGCCTTTCCCCTTTGTATTGCTTATCTGCATCAACAATCCTTTTAAAGTATGAGCAAGGAGAGAAAAAGGAAAAGAAACAGAAAGGGCAGGTTGTATCTAAAACATCCAAACCCTTTCAAAGGTGAGAAACAGGTCAGGAGGCAAGAGTGACCAGGGTAAAAAGAAAGTCTTGCTGTGGTTACTTTCTTCACTGAGATAAAAAGGACCAACGTGGGGCACTTGTGCCTCTTCATTGCTCTGGGCAAAGAATTTGCTCAGCAGTTTTGTTAGGTTGCAGGGTTAAGCCAGGTTCAGTCCTCTTGGCCATGGCTTCCTGCCTGTGGCGAAGCTGCAAGCAAGTTTGGGTTTATTTGCTTTGAACTTGGTAGCCTACTCCTGCGGTTTCACTGTAACTGAAGGCTATCTCTGTGATTGCTGATGTGGTCTTTCCCTCCCTCCTTCTGTGGCCCTTCTTTTGTGGAGGGATTTGGGCAGAACAGCCCTCACTTGGCAGGAGCTGCTGTGGGACCCCACCCTGTGCATGGGACACACCTTCTGCCCTAAAAAAAGGGCCCTATTGCAGAAGAGCAATGTGTCCTTCTGTGGGATCACCTGCAGTTTGCTGAGTCCTTGCTCTCCAGTGCAGTGGTGTTGGGAACCCTTCAGTGGGGTATGGGTGGGCTTGCGGAGTTTGGCCTCTGATTTCTTGGGGACCAAGTATCTGCTACAGGGCAGCCAGTGAGGAGCACTGGACTCAGTAATGCTGGTGTACTCCTTGATGCTACCCTTGAAGAAATGTGGAAAATCATATCCTTTACATATCAAGAATCAATCATTCTGCTATCAAGGTTAATGGCAAATTTACAGTTTATTTAAGTGGAAACAAGATCAGGTCACGGGTGGCTAGAATTAGAGCTTGGAGCAGGAAAAGACATTGAAAATTAAGATGGGGTTGTGGTTACATGGACATTTTTCCATTGTTGTGCTGACTGAAACAGCCCTGAAGCCACTTGTTCTTGCCCTATTTGTTACACTGACCCCAGAGTTTGTACATGGAGCTAAGTTACTTTTCTGCATGGAAAACAAGGAGTTTTGGTGGGGGTTAATTTGCAAATGCATGTAATCCCTTATGTTGCTCATTCGGTGTTCCCTCTTATGCCTTGCAGTCACAACAATTGAGGGTGACAGGGAACAGGAACACGTGCGCAGAGAAGTTGGGAGTTGCTTAGACTACTTTTAACACCACCTCAATTCTTTTACTTTTTTCCTATTTCCATTTTCAGACATGAAATGCAAAAAGAGAATGTTATTTCATCTTGTCTCATCATCGCCATTGCTGCCTGTGTGGCCCTACTGTCTTCTGTCTTTCAGAGGCAGTTCTGGATGGTAATGCTGAGGGCAAGCCCAGGTAGATGAGGTGGCACAACTCTTACCCCAGCTGGAGGTCAGAAAGTTGTCTGACACCCTCACAAGCGTTCACACTTTGTGTGCACTGGATACTAGTGTGAATTAAGAGCCCACAGCTTATCAGTCGAAGTACAAGAGCTGCAAACCTGTGTGTTCCCAGGCAAAAATAAAGTTAGTTGTCTTACTGAAGTCTCTCATGTAGAACCCTGAACTAGGGCAAATTGCCGCAAATTTCCTGGGGCAGACCACTGTGCTGATGCATGGTGACCTGACTGCATCTGAGTCCTCAGTCTGATAGGAAGCACGTGAATATTTTAAAGGACCAACTCCTAAATATTAAGGCATTAGTCTATATGTAATCAAACAGCTATGGTATGATATTCCCTCATGGGAAGTAATACACGGTAACTTACCCTGCCTTTCAGTTTATTTGCCTTCCAGTTTTGCACTTTTGCTCAGGAGCATTCTTGCTTCTTAGCCTTCTTTTAGAAGTGCCATTAATGCCCCGGGCCCATGTCCAGCTGCCGTTGCTGCTGCTGTTGGTCCCTCCCCCCAGCTCCTCTGACTCAGCGTTTTGTGAAACCACACTTGGCAGGAAACACACTTTTAGAGGGACCAACTGTAATTTAGACAAAAAAGACCATTAGCTGCACTCAGCAGCAATGGTAAGGCTGGTTTTTTGCTGCTGTGTTAAAGCAGACCAAGGCCAGGAAGAAATACATTATTTATGTTCACTAAGTTTTGGATAGACAGCTTTTCAAAACTTAGCCTGCATCTTTTGTAGTATTCTGTTCAAATAGATGACAGGCTCTGCTGAGAGATCCTGCTCTGTGGCATTAAGTAGTTAACATTTAACAAAGATCAACCCACAAATCCACAGATGTTTCTGTGGGCGCTTCAAAGGAATGTGGAATTTTCTAAAATGGGAAGACCATAGCATGTGGCAACCAACATCAGCATGGTCTTTGAATCTGATTCCTTCTCCCTGTAGACTGGATTCCCTCCAGAACTGCCTGTTTTCCTCATTAGGACAGAGTTACCATTTCCTCTATGGCCAACCAGCCACACACTTTCAATCTCCTTTTGGATGTCAAACACAGGAGAAAAGCGGAGGTAGCTTTAGGTGATATATTTACTTCTTGTCAAGGCTGGGGGATATTTCTTTTAAAAGAATCTTTCCTGTACAACCTTTCCTTTTGTATCTTTCCTGATACAACCAAGGTCTCTTGGAATTGTCAAGGCAGACACTTTAAAAAACTATATGGCTTGTCACAGGAAAAACAGAAGTTTTCTGCTGGAACAGGACAGTCAAAAAGTCTATTCAGCCCTTACCTTAGGAGCAGCATTAAGAACAGGTCAAGGATAATGAGCTGTGATTGTAAGAGTCATGTATAAGAGAAAGATGGAGCAATTTCAATCATGGGAGAGTGAATGGGAAGGGTATTTGTCTTGTGCCTTCTCAGGGAGAAATCTTTTCCTCCTGCAGCACCGTCATCGCCGCGCAGCAGTTATCGATCTGAACTGGCAGGTTCTGCTCTTGTTTCTGGACCTCTAGAGAAGGGTAAGAGCCCACCGTAGCTTTTGATCCGTTGCAACGCCTGCCTGCAAGACAGCAGACTGGGCATTGCACAGCAGTGAAATAAAAGCCATCAGCAATTAAGCAGAGTATTCATGACAGTGATTGAAGATGACTTTATTTCTTGCTGCCTTTGTTTAAAGAATGTCCTTTCCATATACTCATAATGTACATGACAAATGACTCCATAGCTGTGGGGGAAATACAAAATGCTCTCTCTTTCCGATTCAAGGTTGATCACTATATGATTAAGCAGTGTTGTTTAAGGTTATTCCCAGGAAGGACTTGCTAACTTCTTTGTTATTGATGCTTATTTGGACAATTATGCCAAAGTATGTTATATATGCAATTGAAAAATTTTTAACCTCATATCTGAACTCATGTGTGTCTGCATATGTAAACATATCTATGTATAAGTAATTTAAAATATTAGTTTTATTTTAATGTCTTTCTGACAAAGAAATGACTATAGAAACAAGCATGAGCAAAGGTAAATGAACACACATTTGTTTTAGCATGAATAATCCATTCTCTCTCATTGGAAGATTTGAACCTTTTGGCTAAACAAATTCTGAGAAAGGTTAGGGTATTTTTTTTTTCCCTGGGAAGGAAGGAAGCACCAGCATGTGTGATCTGCCAGTGCAAATGAAAAACAAACAAACCAAACAAAAAACCCAATCAAGAACCCCACTAATGCAACAGGTTGGAAGACATTAATCTCAATGGAAAAGACATGCTCACCGGTTGAAATCTCTCCCAAGAATGTTCCCCTATGGATTTTTTAATTTATAAGTTTCAATAGAAATTTTTAAGAAATTATCTGACAATCTAAGAATTCAGCTTTTTCAGACAGCTTTCCAGGACTGCTAGCCTGTTTGAGGCATATGCTCTCTCTTTAAATAAAATTCCAGTTATTTTAAAACAGAGAAAAACTAAAAGCACTACAGACAATCAACAGATCTGATTACAAATTTAATGGCCTGATTCACCCCTGCTCTCCTTCAATTTTGGAGCAGTGTGAATCCAGTGCTTTTTATCTGCTCACCCCAGACACAATCTGGACTAGCACAGCAAGGAACAAGTTTCTGGGAGCTTAAGCTTGTTCCGCTTTATTTGTTTTTTTTTTCCTGTTTTTTTGAGGGCAGCTGTCTTTGAGATTTGTGATCTTTTCTAAAAGCATGACCATAGTGATCATAAGGGCTTGGTGAATTTATTAACTTTACTTGATTAAATCCTCCTTTGACTCCGTTTTGAAAGAATTAGTTCCGGAACACAGATTTAGATCTCCTTTACCATGTATTTGCCAGATGTACAACGAACTTTATAAGCACTTTTATTCCTTTGGACCCAAACAAGAAATGTCAAAATATGTAGTGTAAACCACTAAACACAGAAGTTTAAGATCATTAAGAGTTCTTATTCTAGGCCCTGAACTCTGGAAGTAGATTGTCCAATGGTATCCAGCTTCCCTTGCAGTCCAGGAATAAATGTGTGACCCTGGCTTGACAGGTAAGTGATATTTTGAGGGAGCCAAAAGTGGTTATGTGTTATCCGTGAACAGTGTTTGCCTGACTAAAAAAACCTTTGATGAAGGAGGTTGTATTTTAATCATAGCATCAGATATTTCTGAAAAGAGATGAAGCCTATTAGATCTCCAATGCAAAGACATCTAAAGGCTGAACATTTGGCTCAGGAAAAAAGCAACCTGAACTGAACTTCTAAGTTGTGGAAATTATATTTTCATCACATCTACTTAGCTATTAGCAATGATTTATTTTGTTTAAATATGACCAAAACTCTCTTCTCCTTCTCTCTTTCCTTTTATGAGTTTTTTTTTTTTTTTCCACGGAAATCATTAAGTTAATCCTTGATAATCCAAGAAAAAAAAATAAAAGCAGTAGTTCAGGCTATTCTCTGTGTGTGTTAAGCAAAATGTGATACAACTTCACCATTAAAACTCTTGGTTTTTCATCCAAATTCTAATAAATACTATATGATCTATAAACTCGTAAATGTTCACAGCATACGAATGGGCTGCCTCTGGAAATTACATGGTTTGAGCACAGCATGATTAGATGTAAAGGAAAGGAAAGAATTTGTTATGACATTTCAAAGCTTCTTAAAGCACAGTACCTTCACCTACACTTGCCTGCGTGTTACCACAGGGCTGTGGACTGTTATTTAAAAGGCTTATAAAGGTTTTTATTTCCTAAAAATAATAATGAAATTAAACATTGTCATTTAAAAATCTCTTTAAAACGGGGTTCTTATCTTCTCCCATTCGGAAGCAGTGCCTGACTTAGGGAAGAGAAGAGGATGTGCATGTTTAGCTAATGTCAGATGATATCCTAAATGACACCATGTAGTGATTAAGACACTTGGATTTTTCTAAACTTATATTTTAGTGCTATATAAAGGTGTTAAAATGACAGTTCTGGAGGCTGAAGTCTCCTCTTTGCTCAGCAGTGGACAGAAGACAGGATAATCCTGTCTTTGCTTCATTCAGGTTGGTTTTAATCTGTCTTCTACAGCTGCTGTTTGTTTTCCAATCAGCCAAAGCTTGCAGTAAGGATTTCTCAGGACACTTCAATAATTAGATTAAAAGTGGAAGACCGCTGATATCTTTTACCTAGGATTCTATTATCAGTAGCTTTTCCTTCTTGAATTCATGGGCTAGTAATCTAGAGGCAGAGACTCATTTTCTAATAACCAAGTACATCTTTAAAATTAACTTCATTGTTTAGCTGCTTTCTAGCTAAAAATGCACCTTATAACGTGCAAAGCCTTGCAGTCCGGTTTTGGTGTGAAAGTGTATCTGAGAAGAGACTGGAAACTATTTCCACAAGTGAAAAAGCTGATTTACACTTAAACAGACTGTTTCTTCAGAAAGGAAGTTTACCTAGCGTAAATGCTTGGTGGGAATGTTCTTTGAAAGGATGTTAATTGTACTTTGGTTCAAAGAACTCCTTGAAATTCCTGTAATGCAATTATGCTAAGTTAGAGGAAGTTAAAGGATTGTGTATTGGCAAAAATGCAGTTAGAATCCCAGTTGAAGTCATGTGTCAGAAGTGCTATTGATGATAACATTGACACCTGCCTCAGTTAACTTCAAAGCCTGTGCTCTCTGTATGAACCTAAGTTCACTGAGCTCAGCTAGCAAAAGGACAAACCCAGACAGAGAAACAGGTCCAGACCTCCAAGAAGTGCAAATGGAGCTATGCCACTTAACAACAGCACATCAAACCCCAGCTCAGCACCTTTTAACACAGAGGATACAATGGTGGCTCTACCAAATGAAACCCAACATCTGTAGACCTACAGCTGTTCATCACAGACAGAAAGGGATCTCTGTGACTATCTGCTTTCTCCATGCTGGTGGGAAAAATGAGATTGCTCTGTGTGAGTTTCTGAGGAAAGATGGAGTGTAAAAGACAAGTTTCACATTGGTTTCTGAAAGCACTGAGGTTCTAAGGTTTCTGATGTCTTCTGGGCGTGAGTTCCACCCTCATGGGGGGCCATCTTCAGACAGAATAATGGCAGGTTTTTTGTCTGTCCCACAAAGTGCTTCAGAAATAATGAAGTCTGAACTGATGAATGCACCCAGAACTTAACCTTTGGCAGTAAAACTCATTGCTCTATGTATCACCCAGGGTTCTGTAAGCTGCTGTTTAACAAAAATGTTTGTGCCTTTTGAGTCTGCCTTGATAATTTCTGTCCTTTCAAACATAAGTCTCATATTTTATTTAATTGCTGCTCTGTTCTGCCCTGTTCTGTAAAAATGACAAGCCAGACGTGAGAAGCCCTAGGATCACACACCCTGTCTGGATTTGGCTAGGTATTTGGAATAAGAGTGGCTTAGCAGAAGTCCAAATAATGGAAATATTACTAAATAAATTATTAACCTTTTTAGGTTAATAATTCCTTTTTAGGAGATTTCAGATTCTAAAAATAAGGTGAGAAAGGGCTAGATTTTTCTGCTCAAAGCACTTCTAATTATTTAGTTCAAAGTCTGCCCTGTCACAGAGGCTCTATCTTTGGGTTCTGGTCCTTTAATTTTCTCCTCTGCACACAAACTGAAACATTCAGTGGTTCCCACCTCAGTTACCACCATATTTTCTTTTTTGTGAAAATCAGGAATAAGAAAGTTGCAGAGCAGTCTGGGTCTTCCCCAGTTAGGAGTTCCCCTGCAGGTGAGGCACATATCAAGATCTAGGACTACGGAGCTCTTCTAGCTTCTTTAGCAGAGATGCATCCAGCCCAGACCCTCAATTGTTAAGGAATCCAGGTCCTCACTCTGTAGATTCAGTCTCTTATTGCTAGTCCCCTCAGCACTGACTTCTGTCCACAGCATAACTTAAAGAAAAAGAGCCATGGTCATCATGTGAGGAAATAATGGTGGATTTCAGAATTTAGAATTTTGCAAGGGAAAATGCTCCTCCCTGATCGTATGGCCTTGCTGTGTACACACTCCAGAGGTGCTCTTGATTAGTTATTCAAATGAATTCCCCGTGAAAAATCATATCTGTGTGGTGAAGAGCAGAAAAAATATCACAAATGCTCTTATAGTAGAACTGAAAAATATGGAGTCATAGAATCCAGATGACAAAAATAGATTAATTTTTCATGTAGTGCACTGCGGTTAATCCTTGTGCTCACAGTATACTTTATTTAGAATCACTGCAGAATTCCTCCTCTGATTTTTCTCCCCGAAATTAGCCTGTAGTGATATGCTTCAGACTTCACAGGAGCCTAAAGGTATTTGATTTAATTGATATCTATGAGTTTTGTTCTTTGTTCATTTATTTTAATCACTGTTGGTTTTCTCTCTGTTTGACTATCCTAGATTTTTGTTCTGATACATCATCGGTTATTATGATCTAAACAGGTCTCCACTGAATTCAGGTTCCCCAAAATTTCAAGTACAGCAATCTCATTTGAGAATGAGTATAATTAAGTGGAACTGTGGGATTAACCTATCTCAGAAGCAGAATGTGCAGCTATAATGTTTCTGTAATGTTTATATCACAATTCCAATCATCATGCTAACACCTGAGTTTTTAACGAGATTTGAACTTAGTGTTTTTAGATACAATTATTATTTTAAAGAATATGTAAATATTTGTAAATATTGCAATGTGTTAGGATCTGGGTTGTGGGTTTTTTTGTTAAATATTCAATTGAATTATTTCATAATGTGTTCAAAGTTAAGCCAAAATATTTCACTGTTGTATGCAAAAATATTTGGATATTGAATCTTAAAAAATTAAAATGATTGATGGCTATTACAAGAAAAAATAGAATAGCATATTCCACGATTTGAAGCTGACATCCATTTGTATTTGCTTACACAGTTATCACTTTTCAGCATGCAATTACATTAATATTTTTAGGTGTTGGATGGTTTGACATTTTGTTCCAGCTCTAGACAGCCAACTATGCCTTCAGATGGGTCTCTGCCAGCTAAAAATACAGTCTTAGATAAGTACATATAACCTCCACATTAGTATTAGTGACACCCAGAAATAGATTGCTGTGCTGAAATAATTAACTCCGAAGGATTCTGTGGCTTGTCCATTACTATGCTAGATCTTAGCCTGAATATACGCAAGAGTAGGAAGCTGAACAGCCTGCATATCTGAGGGGTTAATGGCTGCTTTCATTGGAGAAGTGTGGTCTGGTACAACCCTGCAGCTCCTAGCAGTTTAGGAGCATAGGATACAGGGGAAAAAGGAGTTTCTGGATCATGGAAACAGATTCTAACACCATGGTGCTTTCCACAGACATTGCCATAAAGCAATACTTTTAGTTCCTGTTTACAACTGTTCATTTGCTTGATGCTTACCCTATCAGAAAGCTGCTCCAGACTGTGACTTGTCCAAAGTGAGAAAACTTTTCATTTAAAAATTAATTTATCATCAGTGAGTCACAGCTTTGTCTTAAACTCTGTGCTGGTGTGTCTAGCACGGCAGTGTAAGTTGATTGACCTCTTCACAAAGAAGCACAGTGGAGGCTTCCCAAGCAGATGCACGAAAAACTCAGTCTTGCTTGAACAGAGTGAATACAAAAACTTCTGGTCACTGCCAGATAATCCAAGTTTTGAATCTCACTCTGCATGAGATGAATCAGTTCTATGATGACAAATAAAAGCCCTGTCTGCATTGGTGGGATTGATGATTTCCTTTTCAATAAGCAGAGGGATGTTTAATTCTTTTGCACACCAAACTCTGAACATGAGACAGCATTCTAGATGCCTTACTGTTTGAGGGTTCAAAGGCTGTAGAGGACATGGTTGCCTTGCAGAAAGGAGATTTAGAAAAAGAAAGGTTAAAATTTTAAGTATTTTTCTCCATGTTTTGCTCCATATATTGCATTTGCAGGTTCCACTCATATATAAGTTGTAAAATTGCAGGAGTATATTTTAGCCTCAACAGATAGCTTGTTGTAGGCTTTTCCATCTCGCTCTGCCTCTGCTTAAACTATTACTCCTAAGATAGGTGGACCTGTATTTGTTGTGCCAATATTGGTGAACCAGTCTTGCCAATATTTTTGTACTCTGCACACAGAGAGTAACGTCCTGTGAGCAGAAGATGCTTTTGGGAATACTTCAGCCCCGGCAGTCAAAGGTTTCCCCAGCACTGCTTCACTGAGGACAGAAAATTGACCAGTCTGAATTGCATAGTTCTCAGAAGACCATTTTATTCTGAATCTAGGGTGTGAGAACTTTTGCTTTTAAATCACTGTGCCATGTATTTAGAGCAAAAGATGTTATAAAAGCAGCATTTACTTATCTGGATTCCTTGAATTTCTCTGCCACTGTTTATAATGGACTAATCTGGTGCTCAGAAAAATGTGAAAAAGCCTTTTACAGAAAGCAGTAGAGAGATATTTTATGTTCCTTTTTACTGATTACTTTTCTTTGATGCTAGGAAACAATTATTTTAAGTGGATTACTTCCAAAGAATAACTTAATTTGATAATAAAACAAATACTACTTTCCCATTTATTGATGAATCAAGCAAGGTAATTGGATTTATTCCTTCTGAATCTATGAGTAATCCTGTTTCCAAATCACATATGTGTTTCCTCCTCTGCTTTTATGTTTGTCAGGAGATGACAATTATTTATTCATTCTCTTTCTGGCAGAATTTTATATCTATTTTTTTAATCTGGACAGCAACAGTCTTATGCCCAGTTTCTGAGCTCAAAATAGAGCTAATTTATACTTAACACAATATACATCCTTTCTGGTGACAAATGAGTTTCAGTCATTCTAATTAAAACAGATCTGTCATTAATATCTACAATACACACACTAATTGTGGAACAGATATAGCATTGTTATGTTGCTGTTTTGTACTACTAAATATCAGGGTCCTGGAAGCTGAGAGGCCCTTGGAATATCTTTCCGGGCTGGTATGTAGGAGATGCCTTTTATAGGCATATACAGATAATCTGGGGAGGGGCCATGCCGAGTGTTATTGACATTTCTCCTTCCTCTGCTTTTTAGCTTTATACTACAAATCCACCATGCTGAGCCTTTAGAAGATTATAGATATTTTAGACATAATAAAATAATAGAAGATTTTCAGCTAACTGAATTAGTCAAATATTCTTTTTTTAGTAGTTAATCTAGCAGCATTTAAGAACTTCTTTCACTTGAAGATCTCACATCAGTTTGCAAACCTTCAGTAAACTTCTCAGAATCTGTACTTAAATTCTTAATTTGTTTTGCAGGGATTATTTATATCTACAGTGGTCTACTAGTATAGCTATACCCATTCACACCAGCATGTTTCTGAAGTACAAATGCAGCTTCCATTAGAAGAACTGTTCCTCTTTCAGTACAGAATAAAATTTGTTCTTTGAGGAACTAAGTCTGCATACTCTGGTTTAAAGTGTGATTTCTTTTCATACTCCTGTTCTGCTCAGTAATGCTAGCAAAACTTTTAAGAGTAGATCAAATCATGAGCTGGAAGTGCTAAAGAAACTTACTCAAACTCAAATTATTTTCTTCTGTGAAGGGCAAACGACCCTTGTGCTTGAAATACATTACTGTATTGATGGGATTCATTGATCAGCATAGGCCTTTGGTCCCACTGATAAAGATGGAAATCTGTTACATTCCCCAGGTCCATCACCTTTACTCTCTGCATCAGTGTTGTCCTCTTGCCTGATAAAGTGTTGCTTAAAAAGGGACTTCCAGAGCTGAACGAACCCATCCATAGAGCTTGAATTGAAGAGCCAGCTCCTGTCACATGGAACCATAACAAAATTGCACCTGCTGAAAAGCACACAGTCCTGTTACCTATTGTGGTTTTACTATGAATCTGATCATATTTAGGCATTTGTCCCTGTCATATTCCTTAATGGTGGTCAGCAGTGAAGGATAATGATTCAGTTGGGAGTCTCCAGGGTTTCCAGGCTACTAAACCCCATCATGGTTTTCAGTTTAAACATTTCAATCCAGCTTTTCCATTTGTAGATGTCATTTGAAGCCAGTGCTGCACTTCCATTTTTTTTTTTTTCAATGAGAATAGAATGTGGTGTTTGAACTGAAGTACATTCTTGGGTGGAATAGAAGAATGGAGAAGGAAAGATGTGTTATTTGCTAGCAAAAACGTGCTATGGTCTTTGTGGTACTGTGGCAAAGTTTGCTCCTGCTGAGTCTACTGAAAGACCCAAATCCCATATCCACATTTCCCTGATTCCTACCACATTTTTCTCTGTGCCTCCTTCCATGAAGTGACAGAAAAAGCCAGATATTTTGGACAAATGTAATATACTCTTTCCTCCTCAGTCGCTTCTGTCTCCCCTCATTGCTCCCAGAAAGGGAGGGACTATTGACTACTGACCATTTCAGGGCATTGTAGGGCTTTCTCACATCACTTCCAACGCATTCCTTGCCTCCGGTCACCCAGGAAGAATCTGCTATGTTTGATTTCTGTCTCAGGTCACTTGTCTCACAGCTACGTGCCAGGTCAGTGCCAGTGAGTTGTCTTGCATGGCAGAGCTTTGTTATACAGGCTGGTGGGTCAAGTTTCACATGCTCAAAAGGAGTTGGTGTAAAGACAAAGAGAGACAGCATGTGTTTCAGTGCCAGTAATGAATAAACTGCCACATCAACTACACAGCATGAACATCTTTATCCAGCTGTGTTTATATATTATTTTCATTAATTATGGTTGTTCCTATCATTTGACACAAACAAGGACTTTTTCTTTTTTTTAAAGTGGCCGTTTCATTAATCCATTTTTCTTCTGAAGAATAATATCTGCGCCCCCCTCCCTCCCCTTAACTGTCCAGAGATACATCACTTTCAAAAATAAATCTCAAAATGCAGCCCTGCAAACTACAGCTCTTTGGATCATCACTTATGAAAGAAGATGCCTTTTTCTTCTGTCCACCATGAATTAAAAGAAAATTGCTTATAATCCATCCTTTAAAACCCTGTGGTCAAATTTATGCCTGGCATCACAGTGCAGGAAACAGCATAATTGCACAGTGGATGAACTCAAGTCTCAAGAGTTTAGTGCTTTGAAGGCTTTTTGATGTATTGTTGTACTTTATTTATCTTTTAAATTTTTTTTTTTATATTTTGTTTGTCTTTTTTAACATTAAGACTGTTTAGGAGCTGTGTTAGTAACATGAACTTTCTAATACTGACTCCAGCTGGAGCAGAACCCAAATAAAGCTAAAGGTATTTTAGCCTTTGTGTCCAAGATTATGGTGTAAAACCAGCAAAAAAATGGTTATTTTTCAGAGATATGCATTTTGAGAGATTGAAAATACTTATGCTTTTTTTTACTACAGGGAAGCTTTTTGAATTCAGACAAATGCACTTCACACAATTCATTTCAGGGTTGATTCATTTTATCTGTGTGTCTCCTGTGCCAAGTGGAAACATTAGGCCTCTTTAAAAAATGATGGGGGATAATAAATGCTCCAGGCATTTGTTTTGCTGAAATGAAGTAATGGCAGGGAAGCATATGGTGAAATATATTTTTAATTACTTTTCAACAATGTTAAATGTTTTTCCTTATTTTCATATTTAATGTCCTTGATCAAGCTTGCTAAATAGGCAGCTCTTATGGAACACACCACTTTGTGCAATAACACATGACTAATTTTATGGGCAGTACTGTATATCCCTGTGTATCAACATTGTATTAGCTGCAGAACTTTGTTTATGATGCTTTGTGCAATCCAAGGAATCTGGGATTGTGAGGGGGCTGTTTTGTTCCTGTTTCATTTTTTCCCTCTAAGCCCACAGCTCTCAACACCTTTGTTGAGAGGTTTTGTTTCCTTATATTTTTGTTTGTGCATGCAGAGCAGGAAATATGATTCTCTTCTGTTAGACTAAACAAAAGGAAATCCACCTGAGACTGAGAGGAGACACCAGTCTCCCTTTTAACAACTTCTGAATCACCCTTCCATCCCCTTCCTTCATCTGCCTCCCTGTAGCACAGGTTCCACACTAAAGCAAAGTGAACACAAACAAAGGACACCTGTTCCCAGCCCTAGTAAAGAGAGAAAAGCTGCTAGTGCCTAAAGGCTAAAGCTGAGCTGAAAGCATTATGGCTACAGGTGGTGTCTAGGCTGCAGATAGACCTGTGCAAGGGAAACGTGAGCGTATTGCACAATGCCAGTAAATAACAACTGAAAAGTGAGTGACATCGCAGGAGGGCGGCGGGGGGAAACCAAGGCACAGCTATCAGCACTTGTCTGTACATATAGGTTACCATTTTGGGATGTATACAGAAGTTCTTTCAATACGAAATATAAAAACAAAGTAAGAAAACCTGGCAATTTGCTGTAGCACTTACAGCAGGTGACCACACTCTCCCCTCACTTGTTCCAGAGATGTCACAAATTCTTTTTCTGAAGATGTCATGGTCATCACTGGTACGAGCAGAGGAATGCTTCTTGTAGCATGCCCTGAAGATCAACAGTCCCAGGCTATTTCAGACCAGTGAGTCCCTTACAGAGACGAGAACTCCTCACAGAGACTTCTCTGTAACCATCACCCTCTTTTTCAGCTTGAGTCGCTTTTTTTCCTGCGGCTGTGACAGTGTGGCAGAAAGGAGTTGGGATGGCTCTCTTGCATGTCCAGCACTTCCTTTCTCACTGCTAGTGATTCAGAGGATTAAAGCTGCAGGATATAAAGCAACAGATGGGGATTTCATTCATTCCCTGTGCTTTGAAAACAGACTCTGTGGAATATATCCATTGTTATTATCGTGATGCTGCATGCAGATTTCAGTTTAAAGTGGGAGGGGGATGTCTATGGGTCCAAGGCAGTGGCCACCACTGTGAGAGAAACACTCTACTGATAGTTTACCCACATTATTCAAGCAAAAAACCGGCTTGTAGCAAAGGTCAGAATACTGAACACGTAAAAGATACTCCTTTATGTCCATCCCTTCCCCTTCTCACTGGGATCCAGGGCAGAGGAACAGAAGCAGAGAGGGTGGGAGTAGGAGAAGCGAACCCTAAGTATTTCTCTTGTGATGAGTTCCTGACATCTCAGGCCTGCCCCTGGTACTGGGAAAAAAGCCAACAAACAAGCAGAAAAGAGAAGCAAGAAGTTGCCTGAGGGAGAAGCAAGGCCATGGCAGTCAGTGGCCTGGCTCCCACGCTGCCTGAAGCTGCGGAGGAGGAACCAACCAGCTCTGAGACTGCTGGTGTGATTTTTGGGACTCATTTCTGTAGCAGAAGAGGGAACCACAGCCTTTCAACCTCTGATCAGTGGGGCAACCTTGTGTGGGTGGTCTCCCAAGAGGGAGGCGAGAATTTCCCACAGTTCTTTCTCTTCCCAGTTTGCTTGCCAGAGGGCTCCCTGGGCAAACCCAGGGCTTCAGCCCTAGGATACGGAATGAAAGAAACAGCCTCCAGAAGTGGTCTCATTCTTATTTTAACAGATACCAAAGGGAAAGATTAGTCTCAGGGAAGCTTTTGCTTCTGGGATTCGTAACTTGGGAGTGCTGTGAAGCTTTCAGAACCCGGATGTGAGAGAGAATGTTAGCTTTTCCAGAGCCTTTGCTTTTAATCTCCACACGTAAAGAATTGGGTCAGTTGTGGACGGCCAGAGACAGCAGTCCCCCTTGCACTGTAGCTTGCATACCGGAGATAACACTTTCTATAAATCAAGACAGTCTGTAAAAAAATGACAAAAACTGTGAAGTTCAGCTTGCCAGGAAACTGTTATCGTGCATGTGTATTTTTTTTAGGTAAAAAATAAATTTAATATCCACATCCCATTTTTTAAATCTTTTAAAATGCCTGACAGGGATGTGAATGTTGTTCAAGAGCTATTACATGTCATGATGATAATTTGTTCCTTTTGAAGAGGGTGATGTCTAAGTCATTTTTGATTATTACATTTCCTTGGTCTGTATTTATTCAAAAGACACTTTTCAAACCTGAGAATTGTTTCCAAACAGTATGCATAAATGATTAGTACTGCTTTCAGTTGTGCAGTTTGATACCTTTTCCCTTTAGATGTTAGTCTAGATGTGAAATCTATGCCCTACCTGGTGCATAAAGATCAGATCTTAACCGCTGCAGCAGCTGAAAGATTTGGAATGATTTAAAGATAAAACCAGTCAGTTGTTTCCCATAGAATCATGATTTGAGCTGGAAGGGCCTTTAACAATCACCTAGATCCAGCCCCCCCGTTATAGGCAGGGACACCTTGTACTAGACCAGGTTGCTCAGAGTTCCAATCTGGCCTTGAACACTTCCAGGGATGGAACATTCACAATTTCTCTATAAGGTCTCACAGTAATCTTCTCTTCTCCAGGCTGAATAGCCCCAGCACTCTCAGCATGTTTTCGCAGGAGAGGTGTTCTAATCCTCTGATCATATTCCTGGCCCTCCTCTGGACTTGTTCCAACAAGTCCACATCCTTCTTATGTTGGGGACCCCAGAGCTGGACACAGTGCTACAAGTGGTGTCTCACAAGAGCAGAGCAGAAGGACAGAATCATCTCCCTTGACCTGCTAGTCACACTGTGCACTTTCAGGTTCCTTAGATGTTCTCGAGCCTGATCTTCTCCCAGAGCTGAAAGTTCTTCATTCTCTCAGTCCCTGCCTTGTCTTCTCAACTTGGGCAGCGTGGCTGGAGCACTTGCCAGTGAAGACTGAGGCAATAGAATCATGGAGTACCTCAGACTTCTGCATATTCCAGGTAACCAGGCCTCCCATTTTCTTCAGGAGAGGAGCAACATTTTCCTGAATCTTTGTTTTATCACTGACATATCTATAGGAGCTTTTATTGTAGCCCATGACATTCCTGGCCAGATTTAATTCTATCATGACTTTAGCTTTTCTAACATGATCTCTGGCAGCTCAGACAATTTCTTTGTGCTCCTCTTAGGCTACATGATCTGTCTTCCACCCTCTGTAAGCTTTCTTTTTGTGTTTGAGTTTGTCCAGGAGCTCCTTGTTCATGCACACAGGCCTTCTGGTGTTCTTGCCTGACTTCCTCTTCGTTTGGATACATTGCCCCCGAATTTGTATGAGGTGATTCTTGAGTATTAACCAGCTTTCTGGGGCCTCTCTTTCCTCCAGGAATTTATTCCCTGGTACCTTACCAAGCAAATCTCTGAAGAGGCCCAGGTCTGCTTTCCCGAAGTCCAGGATAGGGAGCTTGCTATGTTAGCCCTCCTCACTGCTGTGAGGATCTCAAATGTCACCAATTCATGGTCACTGCAGCCAAGGCTGCCCTTGGTTTTCACATTCCCCACCAGTACCTCCTTGTTGGTGAGAACACGGTCCAGCACAAACCTCTTCTCTTTGGTTCCTCTGTCACTTGGAGAAGGAGGTTACCATTAGTGCACTCCAGGAACCTCCTGGATTGCC
The DNA here is from genome assembly GCA_013399875.1 of Gymnorhina tibicen. NCBI lineage: Eukaryota > Metazoa > Chordata > Aves > Passeriformes > Artamidae > Gymnorhina > Gymnorhina tibicen. The sequence continues at coordinate 881,062 of VXAZ01005123.1, forward strand.
TGTGACCGGCTGTGTTGACCCTCCAACAGAAGTTCCCCATTAGGACCAGGGCCTGTAAATGTGAGGCTGCTCTTATCTGTCTATAGAGTGCCTCAGGCACTCAATCTTCCTGATTGGAAGCCTGTAGCAGACCCCCACTGTAAAGTCACCTGCCCCTGCCCTCTCTTTTATCCTGACCCACAAGCTCTCTGCTGCCTTCTCATCCATCCCAAGGCAGAGCTCTATGCCCTCCAACTGATCACTGATGTAGAGGGTGACATTACTTTGTTGTTCCATGTGCCTGTCCTTCCTAAAGAGCCTGCGTCCTTCCCTCCCAACACTCTAGCCGTAGGAGCCATCCCACTACTTCTCTGTGATGCCAGTAAGATCACAGCCCTGCAGGTGTGAAGAACAAAAACAGTCAGAGCTCTGGGTTATCAAATCCTCCAAACACGAGCTAAGAATGTGGTGTTGAGTAGCAGAATGCTGTGTAAGCCACTGCTGTGTAAGTAAATGCCATTGCTTCAAACACAAGATTTCCTGTTTTGAGCTTCATTCTATCACCTATATGTGACATAGTCCTACTTTGCAGCTGCTATGCCACAGACCCTAAATTATCTTCTAATTTTTCAAATTCAAAAGAAACTCTGTTTAATTGTTCAACATTTTTCTAAATAGTCTGGGCACTTTACACCAGGTTCACCAGAATAAATGTTTATCTCAGTCATCTGCCTTTGAAAAGAAGGTTCTTCATCATACCAGGAAGGAAAATATTTTGTGAGTACTGCAATTTGTTTTCCAGCTAAGTGACAAGCAGTATTTGAGTTTGGGTAAAATAGGTGTATATATTTTTATTGTTGTCTATTTTTGTTTTGTTTTAATACTCCATTATTAGTGTCCTTTACCATTTGACAACAAGGAAGGAACAACTTTTCTTGAGAGAAGACCTTTAGATTCCCTTTATCTACTTCAAACAATAGTTAAACATACAGTGAATTGTCAGAGCCAAAGAATCATTGTGTTTTGATAAAATATATTATGTACTAAAGTCTGTATAGCTCCTATACTCGAATGCCTTTTAGACTTGCATATGTTTGGGAAAAAAAGTAGGAAACAGTTTCTGCACAAATTATGTTTCAAAAGAGATATGTGTGAGTAGATGGAGTGATTTTTAAGCGTGCAACAACCATAAGATGCGTGTGAAATGAATACCAACTCATTTTATCTTTGTCAGCACTAGAAGCAATGTATCTGATAGCTTTTACAGTATTTGCTGGTTTTTCAACCAGAGTTTTCATCTCTGCAGATCCTGTTCCTGAATCCATTCTTTCTCCTCCCCTATCTGATTTGACACCTGTTTCCAAATGAAATATGCCTTCTATCTTTTGGTTCTTGAGTGGTTTCTCTTTTCTTTTTACCTTTTTTATGATTTATGTCTGGAAAATGTATTAGAACTCATATGACAGGCTTAATGCATGTAATGTGGACATGGGTGTTTGGGAACAAGGGGACAGGGTTTCTTCACTTGTTGCTGGGATATTTAGGGGATGGGTCTTTAAGCAGATGTTCTTCTGAAATGCAGAAAAGGTCCTGTATTATGTCTCTTCTGTTGGTGACAATGTGTCTTGAAATTTACCTGATGCCTTGGTCCTTTTGCATGCCAACTTGTGGCTGCAAAGCTGGAGGGAGAAAGCACATCCTGCAATTTTACCACAGAGGACAAAAGAACAAATGTCTCAAATGAGAGGCCACCATTATGCATGGAGATGAGGAATGGCACAGCTGGAGACATGCATACAGTTTCAGATGGCACTAAAGTGTTTATGCTGGGGTTGGTGTGAGGGTGGAGGGAAGCACTGATGTGACATTTTTATTACTCTGGTAAATCTATTCCTAGTCCTTTATCCTTCTCCTTCCTTTAAAAAAACTAAATATGTCCTTCAAAGGTCCACTGTTCATCTATTTAAAATGAACTGTAAATCCTTTCTTGAATTTGGGCTTGCATCAGAAATGGGCTAAGAGAAGAAATGAACCAGCTCTGTGAGACAAACCAGGCAGAGTCTGTATAACATGAAAAACATTAAAATTAGTTACTGTCTTCTAAAAGCAGTAACAGTGTGTGAGTTGTCATCTTGATGTTCTTAGACTGTCAGTTTGGCTCTAACTAAGCTACCATGTAAGGCCAATTTGTACAGGGGGTAAGAGACTTATAAAAATAATCAACACTACCTGCTTCCATCTATCCTTTTCCAGCGAATGATTTTCTATTGAATTCCTACTGATATTTATCAGCAATTTTCTAGTGGATCTTTTTGAATTTTTAAAAAAAATATTTATTGGATCCGTAAAATTTGCTTGTTAAAGACATTGTTTAATTTCATGGGCCACGCTGGAAAAATGTCTGTGACTGCTAGCGAGGACTCCAAGTCATAGATGCTTTTATAATCAGCTAAAAAGAAACAAATGCATACCTCCAGAATTGAAAATTTCAATACCTCTTCTGGCAATTCATGCAAGGCAGTATCATTTTTTCAAAGCATAATAGTATTTCTAAAATCCAATTAAAGATCTTACTTTCAAGATATCTTATTTTCTGTTCCAAATAATCTTCAATCTACAGTATAACTTTGTCATCCATAAAAACCCCTGAAATTAAGAGAAATAATATGATCCTAGCATCTATTATGCATCTCTTTATTTGCTGAAGGCTTGCTGTAGAATCTGCTTGTTTCTAAGGAATGAAAATTGCTTATTATCCCGGATAATGAAAGAAAATGTCGTCATCTATAATTGTTAGTTTAGGGTACTTACTATACCCTTCTATTATAAAGGCTTAGCATAAAAAAGGTTCAGTAAAAGAAGCAGGTCTCAAAAATTTTCTTAAATAGAAGACGGATTTGTCTACAAGTGAGATTTATATGTCTTTAACAGCAAAATATATTGGAACAAGTTCCTTAATTGACAAGTTGTAACCCGAATATGAATGCTATTTACTGAATACAATTAACAAGTATTAAAGTTATTTTTTCAATGATCATAGAAGTGTGCTTCTATATATACACCTAAGTATATAAGTGTACCCACCTGTCTATGTATGAGTGTGTAGGTGTATTGTATATGCGCTTACTGCTTTTTTTAACACAGAACTGTTACAGTATCTAGACATTTTTTCTAGTCTGTTCCTGTTTTATTTCCCTGATTAAACTCTTGCAAGATAATCTTTATAGTGTAAGAAGGTTTGCTTTAACACCCTCTGCCTAAATACGACAGTTCTGTAAACAGCAGCTGTATGTGGTCAGTCACGAGCTCTAGAAATCAAAACTATATGGGCCGTAGTCACAGCTCATGAGACAAACATGACGTGCTGGAAATTGACTGCGAGACAGCCTGGATTTGATAAGTTGCACTAGACTGTATGTCACACTTTCTACAGCAGTAGCATTTCACACACACTCACAAGCGTTTATACAAGTAAAAAAAAAAAAGAAAAAAAAAAAAAAGGAAAAAAAAGAAAAAAAAAGAAAAAGGAAAAAAAAGAAGAAAAAAAGAGAAACCCACTCCATTCCAAACCCATGTTCCTGTATAACTAGAAGGACATTCTTAGGAACAAATGTTTCAAATGTTTGTGCCTAAAGGGCTAGAAAACCAGTTTAGACCTAAACCCCCGTGAACATCAGGTATTCAGAGCTGTTAGCTCTTTCCGCAGTTGCAGAAGTGAGCTTTAAAGATGTGACTGCAGTCAGCCAGCAACAATTTATGCCCAAATGGAAGAAAAAAGCTCAGCACTGGAACAGTGAACCCAAAAAACTACAAGATGAAGAAAATGAGAGCTTTTCTAAGAAGGAAAATAATAGTGAAAAAGAGAATTAGAATTGGTATCAGCAATCAGTATAGGAGTTCATAAAAAGTCTCCTCCTGATATCAGTCAAGGATTTTTCATCTAAGCCAAGATAGCTTTCATCCATCTCACTGACATGTCCTGCCAGGCTCAGGCTAACTCAGCCTCTGTTTTGGATATCATTGCAAGGATGTCAGACTTGAGAAAGAAGGCTTCAAAATGGTTGCAGATAATTTCTAAACACACACACGTGCAAATCCCCCACGGCTAGCAGGTATAGCATGTCCCTGCAAGCACACTGGCACAGCTGGGAGCCAGCTTTTGACTTCTGTCTATGCCTAATTAAAATTATGCTAATTCTAACAAGAAGATTACAACTTTGTAAAACAAAACAAATAAATGTGTTTTCCACAATGCTACTTTATTCGTCTATTGCTTCTCTTCACCTTCTGACAGACAATAATGGGAAAGGTCTGATGGACAATAAAGGAAAAGCGAAACTGTCCGTGGCAGTTCTTCAAACATTTTTGTAGGGCTTTCAATTTAAAAAACACCCATGCTTTTCTGGGATATTCATATCCCATTTTTTTCCAAATTACAGCCTAAGGAAGGTGAAAATCCCAAAACCCTCGACCACATTGCTGCTCCTGCTGTATTCAATACCTTTGTATGCAATACTGAGCTTTCAAAACCATTTTAGCCATTCTTCCTATACTTACGGAGATCCTAATTCCTTGCTTTTGTGGTGTGCAGGAATGCTGTTGCTTTGTGAAGAGTTAGAAAAAAGTTCCCCCCGTGCAGGAGTCGACAAGAACTTTTGGGTCTCCATCTAATTAGGCTGTACACTGCTAGGAAGTAGGCACCATGCTGTGCTTGCTTGTTTGCATCAAGTCAGACACACTCCAGCACAGCTCAGGTGTTTTGTAAAATGCAGATATAAACCATTTTTTTTCCAAAGATGGTGGTTGGTGAGGGTGGGGAATGAGAGAAACATTTTGGTCTCATAATTCACCAGTCTTAGAGAAAGGAAGGAAGATTCATATTTCAGCGTTTAAATTGTCGTAAGTTGTAAAGCTTGGATACCTTTTATTTATAGCATCTCTATTGTTTTATTTGGGAATTAAACAGGAGGGATCTTCTTTGTAGTGTGGCCATGGCTATGAAATTGATCTTCAGGGGGAGGTAATCTTGGCAGAATTTGCAGCAACAGAATGTATATTCCCTCTCTGTAGCCATTTGATGTTATGAAAACTGGATGCTGTACCTGTGATGATAGAAAAGTCCATAATTTCGAGATAGTCCCAGCTCAGCCATTGTGTTTTCTAGTATTTCAGCCTGCAGTCTGTGCTCAGAGCTGGAGTCTACAAACAAATGGAAAGTAGACTGTAAAACAACTGGAAATTCTGGAATAAAAACCTTAACTTCATCCTTCTCCACGTATTTAACTGTTTTGTAGTACTACCTGCTTACAGCTCCTGTCAGCTCTTTTGCTGGATATGTGCATTCAAGAGCACTCTTCTCGTGTTACTTTTTTTTTCCCAAAATGATAACACTGTGCTGGGACTGAGGAAGGTCAGGAAATACAACCTTTTGTAGTCTGTGCACACACACACAAAATTAGCCCGCACCCACACAGACTGCAAGCACAATGTGCCTTTATTGGAATCTGAATTTGAATCCTTGGATGAAAAAGCCATCTCTGTGCTGTCAGCCCATGGCCTCCAACACTGTATGGCCAGTGGCTCTCACAGGTGGCACACGACTGGCAGGACCCTTCATGAGCGCTGCTGTGACTCCATGGCTGCAGGGAGCACCTGCAAATCCCTAGTTAGGCTGAGAGCTACAAAGCAGATGATCCTCTGGCTTTGTTCCTCATGGGGGCTGACAGAGTTTTTCCTGCTGTCTGGATGCTGACATCTTGGAAATACCCACAGAGTTGGTCTTTAGGCCTCACAGATGTTGTGAATCCCACCTCACATCACTCCCATATCCAGGGGATTTTCACCAGGCTCTGGGAGAGAGGAGGATTTATTATGATTAGGGATGCTCTGCTACAGTTTATGCCGTTTAGTTGCCTTCAAACAAGGACAGAAGGGAGGGTAATGAATCCTAATGCTGTGACCTGGAGGAATTATTTCAGAAGGAGAGAGTAGAAAATCAGTTAAATTATAATTTTTGAGAGTGGCAAGGAAATGGTCCTAATACAATCCACTATCCCAACCTGCTTGGTCTGAGCTGTTGGGGTCCAGGTCAGTAGGTCATCTTTGACTACAAAAGAGGATCATTTCTACCTTAATGAGGCAAAGATGGCTTATTTCCGTCTAACAGATGGCAGTGGATATGAGTCATGCATCTGTCTGGGACGTATTATTTCTGAACAAAGTAATTTGACCAGCAGTTTCCAAGTAGCCCCATGCTCTGCCCTATGGCTCCAAAGTTTGCACGTACTTTATAGACTCTGACTATTTACTGTTATATCACATTTGGGAGGAAGGAAATAAAGCATATAGTGCTAAAAATATGTTTATTTACACTTGGGAGCACCACATTGTCTCAAATCACAAAAGCACAAATGTGGAACCTGCTTGAAGTTATTCTATTGGTTTTTTGGTCTTCATCTATTTTTAATTTTTTTTTTCTGCTGGCAATACTCCAACCTGCAACGGGGAAGGAAGCAGAGGATGCTCAGACTGTTTGTATATTTATGGAGCTATTTGACTTTTAACAAGTTATCCTGAGAGTGATGGACTTCTTGCTAATGATTTTGCATCTTCTAGCTATTCATGAGCTCTGATTGGGATCTTTGGTGCAGTGATCCTGCAGTGTGGATTACTTGAAGTCTGATAAAGTGAGCTTTCGTGTTGCAAGTGTTCCCCCGGATCCACTAGACCATGCAGAGAGTTTCTCTCTGCTGGCAGTTTAAGAGAAACTTGCAGAAAATTATCTTTGAGCTTTCTACCTTTCTTCACAGTTGAGGTGAGCCACAGGATTCAAATGTGTGTGTACACACTTGTACGCAGTGAAACTGTTCAAGCCTTGCTTCCAGAGGGAATCAGGCCAGAATGATATGATGACTCTGGGCCTGCAAGGATTTTCAGTTCTGAGATATTGCAAGCTGACAGGTTCAGAAGCAGGGTCTGTCTCCAATTTGATTTTAGAAGCTGATTTTTCTTTTGATTTTAAGAGCTGCCTTCTGAAGGAATAATGGATTTTTAAGTGAAAATCCAACTTGCTCAAAGTATTAAGTATTTTTTTCCTTTTTGAGTCTCTGAAAATCACCAAACAGAAGGCTTTTCTGAGAACACAGGACTAGTCTGGGATGTGGCATTAACTATTTCTTCCTTAAGCAAGTTTGAGCACTATCAATGATAGTGAAACACCTGCTGTTTTTCAACCCCTGCTGTAAGTGGACTGAAGTTTTCCTTGAGCTTAGTAGGTTAAGTGAAATAGAAACTAAAACAAGGAACAAAACAGCAACCTTTAACATATATTAGATTATTTTGATACAGGTCTAACTGAAGAAAGAATATGAATTAGGATTCTATGTACATCCTTGAGAAGGTAATTTTAGGATGTTTGTATCTAAGATTTCTAAGGCAATACAGGTTACAAGGCTGCAATGTGTACTAGTGTTCTCTCAAACTTTCAAACCTGCTGGCAATTTCAACTAGATTTGACTGTAAAGTAAAAAATCTGAAGGATAATAGAGCATACAGCAGTAATTATTCAATTTCCCAAAGGTAAATATATCCTTGTGGGTAAAACTTTCCCTCCACATCCCTTTCCAGTCTTAGACTGGCGTGGTTGATGAGTGAGGTGCTTTTCAATAACACCTTCCCTCCCATTTTTGGAGTCTCCCTCTCTGGAGACATTCCAAACCCATGTTCCTGTATGACCTGCTCTAGGTGACCATGCCTTGGCAGGGGGATTAGACTAGATGAACTCCAGAGCTCCCTTCCAACCAGCTATTCTGTCCCCAGCTATTCTGTAATTCTGTGATTTTACTGTTGTTCCTGGAGCTGTGAACTTTGCAGGACCTCTTCTCACAGACAGTTGAGTCTAAGCACCTCAGTTGACAGCAGTTTCACACTAGTTGAAATAATGCTTTGGATGTAACAAAACAAAACAAAATAAGGTTTTTGGAATGCATTTGATGCTTTTCGCATTTAAAAGATGACCAGCAGGTTTGTCACCAAAAGCCAGATTACTTGTGGAGAAAATGCTATGGAAGAAGAGAAATGGATCATTGTCTACATGGAGTCACCTGTTTTCTGCACAGACTTTGGTACACAATGAAACATGGTCTGGGGACAGTTCTGTTACACTAGATGCTATACCAAGGCAAAGTGCAAGCTCAGTTGTTTGAGGCACGTATATGTATAACTAGCCCCTATATCTCAGATCTGGCTAAGCTGCCTGGCTAGACATTGGCCAGACACTAGAATATGTGTGCCTTAAGCCTTGAAATCTGAACAAAATCTGTATAGTCCTAGGATTAACTTTAGTCCTTGAGATTCGTCCTTACTTCAGATTACCCTTTCCCAATTTTTATCTAGCATGAACATGCTGAGCTGCAACTCATTTCTCAGGTGCATGTGGTGTTGTAAATAAATTATCTTTATTCTCTGCTAAATAGAGCAAGAAAATCTTCAAACCTGCCTAAAATAACAACTCCTCTTTATATTCCCAGTGTGAGTTTCCTTTCATTCTGTGACAACCTAAGCTGCTTCTGCAGCTCATGTGTTAACTCCTGTTTGGCTTGTCCCCAGGGATCTTCTTTCTTTACTTCCTTCGCTATCTTCCTGCTTTTATTTTTTGTTTAATTTTTTTTATCCCTGCCTTCCATATCTTTATTTTGTCTGTGGTAACCCTTCCTGGCTCCAAACTCTTTCTATGGAGTGGTGAGCCTCTTAAACTTCAATTTCTTCTGTCCCAAGTGTTTTCATCTCAGCAGATAACCATTAAGATTTAATTACTAACTGCTGCCTAAGTTCTGGATAGGTTGTAATGCAGACCTTGGTCAGCAGTACATGTGCATGGGGATATCCCAAAATACACTTCACTTCTTAGTAACAGCTTCATAATATCAGCCAGAGATAATAGATTGTGCACAGACTTTCCTCTGCTTAGAATGTAAACCAGCACTTCCTTGATGCCCTACGACGCAGCTATACAAACATACAGATTTTCTTCTTCCTCTAGCCCATTTGCTCAGCACTCAAGCACCAATTTAGAATGATGGATCTGGTTTTAATCCAGATGGCTTGATGTAGTGGTTTCTCTTCCTCTCACTAACTCCCTCCCTCCTCTCCTTATCCTGCAATTTTTCTGCATTGTTTGGTTCTGTTTTACAGCCTTTGGTAGGACAGGTATTTTGCTTTCTCCTTTACTGGATATCTGACATTTGTACTGCCATTTTCTGCCGAGTCTTTCAAGTCACTCCCAGAGATGTGGTCTTTAAAGGCAGCTCTGCATTAGAGAGGCACAGATTGTCTCATGATGTGGCATCACTCCTACAGGTATCAGGTATTTTCCTGGCAGCTTGTCTTAAGCTTAGAGTAGAATAGCATAACTGATAAGGGCTAAAGATGTCAGCAATATGTTAGCAGAGCTTTGTGAAGAAATTTATGCAGCATTTGTTTGTCTCCAGCTCTGCCCAGTATTGTTATCATGATATTGGTAATCTACTGGGCACTTCTGAGAATTAAGGAAAAAAATGCAGCAAAACTGCTCATACTCTCAAGATGTACGTGTGAAGATAATGAATATTATTATCTTCTCTTTCAAAACTGAGAGGCTGTGCATAAATGATTTACTTAGGGCCCCAAAGGAGCCTGTGTTTGACTAGGGAGCTGAACTTTAATTGTACCTGACTCCAATCCTGTGTTCTGACTGTACCTCCCTCATTACCTATCTGTCCATTTTCATTAGTGCTCATATCCATCAGCCTCATTAATAAATATGTGAGGGTGTTTTATCATGGCTACTAAACAAGAAACTTAATCGAGACCTGGACTGGAAATGCTTACTTGTCTCAAACACACATTGCCTAAAATTGCTGTCATTTACCCTGGATGCCAGCTACGTTATTACATTAACCATCACTCAGTTGATGTCAGCCATTAACCTCAGGTTACGGTCACAGAATCACAAGTGACTGAACTACTGTTTTCTTAAGAGAGCAGTGCTTGCAGCTGGAAATTACTGTCCCCAGAGGGGACAGTCCTGTGACAATTTCAGTCAGTCTAAGTCAGCATGTCAATGGTTCTGCCTTCATCGGCAACTCCTGAAAGGTATTTCCATTCCTTTTCTTTCATTGGCACTAGCACCTGTATGCACTTCAGGATGAAACAGTTCAGAGAGAAAAATCCCTCCAAATGTATTTTTTGTAATTATTACTATTTTTAAAAGGCTGGTTTGATTCTCTGAACTGGTTTATTCTCCAGTCATTCAAGAAGCAGTGCTGGCACATCAGAAAGTACAAGATCATTGTCTGCTCTGGTTTATGCTGTTCAGCAACCTCAGCTGACAGTCTGGTGGTTGCTCACAAGGGCTGGGAAGGTCCTAAGTCCTTGCCATGCAAAATAAAAACAACTAGCTTGAACACCACTGACAACTAGCTAGGAGTAGACAAATGATCAGTGTCTATCTCACATGAAGAGCATTAAATTTTTTTAACTAGCTTACTTGACGATGTGAAATTATCCTACCCTACCTACAGAACTTGTGTTGGACTTGGGAACAGTGACTGGCAAGATTATAAACCCAGTTACCAGCTCCAGCTGAAGTTACTGCCTGAGTTCATCAGTGTTTGCTTGGTGATTGAAGTTTAAAGCAGAAACATGTGATAGGTTAAATTGCTTCCCTTAGTTACAAGTAGACCTACTCCCAGGAGTAGACCTACTACTCGCTCTGCCACCTCTGTAACTATCGTTGCGGGAGAGGCAGGGGATAGAGGCTGGGCAAATAACTTCCACAGCTTACTTGAGAAGGAATCATGTTCCAGAGTCCTTGCCAATGGTTTAACACAGCTGACACCTGCAGCTACTGCTGGAGAAGAAAGGCTCACTTACAGGGGGTGTATCTATGAAGGATTATTTCCGCAGCACTGAAATCTTGAAAATACAGAGGAAAAAATGAATGATTTTTTATTTGCTGCACAATATAATTTCAAGTTTGACTGGAATAGTTTATGAGTTTGGATCAAGTTTAGTTAGAGCTTTGGCAGAAAAAAGGGGAAAATAATATTTACTTTTAATTTAAAAGACTTTGCTCTCTCTCTTCAGAAGCTTTTATTAATCCAGCCTTCTTTGCTTGTGTATTACTGCCCTAACCTTCTACCTAGGTGTATTACAGAGTTAGTTTATGAGCTCTTGTTGCAGCTGATCTATTTTGAATAACTAATGAAATACTAATTTGAACAGAAGTACCTTAATCATCAGTTGATAAATTCAGTCGGTCTTCCTTCAGTTCCTTTCTGTGACTGAGGACTAAACTGAGTTAGGGACTAAAGAACTTTCATACTTGAAAAGGAGCTTTCATTCAGCCTTAAATGAAGGTTCTCACTGCAGCTAAGGGGATCTAAGAAGTGACTTGCTGACCTTAAGTACTACTTTTCATGTTGTCCCTCACACCAAAATCAAGGTTAAACAACTGACTCTACCAAACCAAGCCAAACTAAAACAAAACAAGCCGATAAAACCAGTGATTTATTGGAGCTGCCTTAGTACCTGGATGAGGGGCTGTATAACAGTTAGAAAAGTATCATAGCTTGTGGCTAAAGGAGAGGACTGCACAGACAAGAAGAGGCCTTCAGCAGACATAACTTAGATCTGTTGAAGCTGCTGGGAAACAGGATGTGAGGGAACAGAAGAGCCAGATGCACCAGCAGCAGTGGAGAGCTGCATGTGTGGGTGAAAGCATGGCCAGCATGGCAGTGCCCTCACACACACAGGATGCAGCCCTGTGGTACCCCAGCAAGAAAAGCAGAACAGGTCCAGTCAGCCTCAGTCCAGATCAATCTGTGGGTCCATAGGGATGGGATAGGTCCAGGGACAACTTGGAAATAGATCAAGGTCAGGATCAGCAAGGTGCACAGCCCGTGCACACACACTGACAAGTAGCTCAGGCAAGGACCTGAGTGTAAATGCAGCTCTGGAGCAAAAAGGAAGGATGGGGACCAGCAGCTCATCCTGCACAGCCCTCCACAGTTACCTGATCCCTGGTCCCAGGGTGGCTGAGCAGTGGCTTTGAGGACAGGCAGGGAGTCACTGGGCAAGAAGAGCTTGCAGAGCCTGATGGCACCCTCAGGGCCAAGCACTGGATGCCAAAAATGAGCCCATGAACTCCTGGTGTAACTATGTGTTTATGTTACTCAGCTGAGCTCCCTTCTTCCCTCGACTATTTCTGTCCTCTCCCACCTCTCTGTTCAACTTTTGCCACCCTCAGCTGTGCTACTGCAGGCTAGGGTGCCAGGCTCTCAAGCAGGTTCCTGAAGCCTTGAAGGTTAAAGAAAAAACATCCCAAAACAACAACAGATAACTTCCCCAAACCTTTCAAATCTCCTCAGGTAGATATACCTAATTGTTGGGAGGATTTCTGGGAACATGGGAACTTAAGTTGTCTTTGCTGCCAAAGAAAACATACGATCAAGACAAACCATCAGTCATGAGACAGGTTCTTTGTGGATTTTAGCCTCCTAATATGGACATTTCTCTTCTTGCTACACTCACTTCATGCATTTAATTTGAGAGTACATAACCTGTTCATGTTCTTCATCAGAGTGCTTTTATCTACTTAGAAGAAAACTACATTAAAAAACCCCCAAACCAAACCAATAAAGCAAGGCCAACAAAATAATAATGAAAAAGGCATAGGTGGGCATTTGCGATAGATTTCTTCCTTCCTCTGCCTCCAGTGGTGTTTTCAAGTCCATGAAATATACTTCAGTGCTTCAGGTCACTTTGCTTAAGCCACCTCCCGTAACATTACACAGTAAATGCAGGAGACTAATAATCACATGGACTGATTATTCACTGAGGGATTTACTTTAGAGGGTACATAGAAACAAAGGTGCTTTCCTAGGATTGTGCTGAGGAAAAGATTAATTTGGCATATAAATCTATTACATAACTTAAATGTGTTGCATTATCACTGCTAACAGCAAAGACAACAACTTTACTGTCTGAAGTGTTCTCTGTCACTGCACAGTAATTATCTGACCTGTCTGTAAGGTCACTGTATACTGTGGTTGTATTTCAAGTTGTTTGAGACTATCGTAATTATTAAATGCATTAGAGCTGCATAGACATTTTTAGTAGGAGCTCCACAAAACCCAGAACCCAAGTGCTTTTATGGCCTCAATATCTATAAAACTAACAAAATACTATTTTAATCCCAAAAATCTGACAGAGAGAAAGCTCTACTTTTAGCTATGTCTTGTAGTCCTGAAAAAGTTTTCTTCTTCCTCTTATCAAGGCTGCAGAATGCAAACAGAAGTAGATATGCTTGACGTTATCTGTAGGAGGATAAAAGCCCACACAGCAGCTACTCTGTGCTGGACAATTTTGAAGCTGTTGGGAACATTTTCTGTCCTTTCAAAGTATTAACTGCATGCACATCAGGGGCTGTGGTACTGTCTGGTCTAATTTAATCACTGTAATGGGGAAGATAATCTTTCAGACTACCACACAGCGTGGGATTTGGGTCTGGCACCCTTCAGTTTCGAACATCAGTGCTCCAAGACAGCATCCCTTACAAAAATAGAATGCAAATATAAAGAAAGAAACAGAGCTGATTATCATAAATTCAAGAACTAAAAATGAGCAGAAGAGGAAAAAAAGAAAAAGAATTACATGGCTCAATATTAAGCTGAATGTTGTTCAAGATTTTACCAGTCAAACAGAAAACTTTTCCTTTTTATAAGGCCCTTATAACAGGGAAAGTATTCTTAAAAAGTTTCATGAGGTAGAATTAAGATACCTTATGATTTGTGATTCTCTTCTTCCCCCAAACCCAAAAATCTGTAGTTACAGAGAATAAGACATTCACTGAAGTAACAAGTAAAGCTTTATTAGGCAACAAGTGCTGAATAATATATACTGAAGTCCAGTGTAGGAATATGTGCTGTATTTTAATATGCATAAAGCTTTTAACTTGTGGAGTGGCATTTAAAAACCCCATATTAATAAACAGGTTTCCTGTCACGGAATGAGTATAATCACAGTCTAGCATTTTTTATGTAGCCCGCTTAACTGTGGCTAGCACTCAGATGCCTGTTTCATAGATGGCTTAGAAATTATGTAGATGTTTGTTTTAGGCAATAAGATGCACTAAGGGTCTTTTAAAGTTTCTTTGTTAAAGGAAGAAGGTTTTTGTCTACTCACTGCCACGGTAGTTAATTAACTAACATCCATTGAAAATGTTCAAGTTGTCAGTACAATGCTTAATTTGGATTAAAAAAACCTAAAATAAGTTTATGTTCTCCAAAGCTTTCCTACTACTTCAATTAGTCAGATAAAAGCGACATCGCTTCTCCGTTTCTTAGCAGTTGCCATCAAAACTGCAATAAAATCACCTCAATGGATAAGGGCAGTTAACTGTATGAACTCCCCAAATCACAGAAACTTACAATCATGGAAGCATGGAATGAATAGGGTTGGAAGAGACCTTAAAGATCCATCTAAGATCTCTGCCAAGGGCAGAGAAATTTTCCACTAAAAAGTTTCCTAATATCTGATCTAAACCTACTCCAATTTCGGTTTAAAGCTGTTCCTCCTTGTTTTGTCACTACCTGCCCCTGTAAAAAGTCCCTCTCCAGCTCTCTTTTAGCCACTTTAGATACTGAAAGGTGCTCTAAGGTCTTCCCAGAGCCTTCTCTTCTCCAGGCTGAACAAGCCCAGCTCTCTCAGCCTGTTCTTTGAGAGAGGTGCCCTGTGTTCTGGTCACCAATGATTTGGAGATATTCATATTATAAGCACTGGTACATAAAAGATATTTTATATCTGCAGATGTAAAGCAGAAAACTAGACATAGCTTTTTGCGTTTCAGACATTTGGAACAATGATGTCTGAGTTTAATGTTAAAATTTATTTATGATGCCACTCACACGTTTCAGAGTGGGACAGCTCCCACGTGTTGCAGAAAAAGGTGATTATGAATTTTAAAAGCAGAGACATCCCTTCAAATTAGAAGTACTCAGGTACATGTATTGCTGTGAACAGGGAAACTTCTCTTGAGGAAAAATAGAGCCATTATGCATGTATAGGGGGTGATATAAAATAACATTTAAGGTCAAGGCTGTGGATTACTTCACTGAAAACTACATTTAATCAAGATGTTTCAATGGCTGAATTTGTCACGGAAAGAGCACTTCTCCTCCAACGTCATCTTTTCATGTACCATTTTTTATCAGGCTAATTTCTGATGATTTTGCCGGGAAATGCATTTTCTTTTAGGCAACCTCTCCCAGCAGTGGTCAGCACATATCATACCAGAGCTGAAAAAGTCAGACAGTTTATCATAAAATCAGAGCTGTAATATAAGTATTATGTATGTATTATACCAAGGTTGGGATTGCAACAGACACTATATTAAAATGTATAATTATTTTATTGCTAAATCCTCATTCTAAGCAGGAAACGGCAAGAAAAAAATTCATTTAATTTATTCTGAATATTCAGTATTTTTTCTACTTTATAAACTGTGCTCATAAAATTGACAAAGATTCAACTCACTCCTAAAATTCTCCTTTTAAATTTGGAATTATATGTACTATCACAAACTTTGAGCCAAAACTTTAAGAAACTGAGGATGTCTTGATTAAAAAAAATAAATTAATCAGAGCTATGTAAAATCTTAAGCAATAAAATGATAAATGGAATATTTTAAAATATTAAACAATTATACAATATTATTATTACACCTAGATACAATATTTTTGCCACTGTGCACTGTAATTGTTATGTTTCAAAATAATATGAAAACAATTAAGAAATTATATAGATTAAATGAAAATGTTTAAATCCCAAATCAGTATTTCCCCAAAAATATTTTGATTTGCTTAGACAGCCAGTCATGCTGAGGGCTTTTTTGTCAGCATTATCTTTTTGGTGCATTTTCAGTGCAACAAATACCTTACCCAGGATGTAACAAGTGATGCCACACATATGTTAGGGAAAGACAGCAAAGAAGAAATTCAGTTCACCATTCACCCTTTCCCCAGAATTTCAGCTGAAGATCAGCAGAGCTAGCTAGCAGGGACACACTGCAGGAGATTTTACCTGTGACACCACTGCTATTTCAGACCCCAGCCTTCCCCAGTAAAGTTAAACAAGTAAATTTATGACAATTTTACTGTCAAAAAGAAGACTCGGATTTTTTAACATATGCTAACAGTGGCATATTATTAAATATATATTTCGCTATTAATAGCTGAGTTTTCAAAGTAGCAGAGATGTCTTGACTACAGCTCATGGAATTATAGCTGGCACAGTTTCTTCCCCTGTGTTCCAACTGGGCTGGTTTGCTCATGTATGCAGTGTGTGTATATACATATACATATATATATATACATATCTCCAAATTATAGCAATGTATTTGCATTCCAGCAGTATTATTTGAACAATAAAGTATTATTCAAGGTGAAGAAGAATATCCTATAGCCCATATTGAAATATATAGCTAATTTTAGGATGCATCTCTCCCTCCTCATCCTTTTGAACTTCACATTTACAGTGGGACAAAAACATGCACATGGTCACTTGCTGCAGACGTGCTGTAAATCAGGACCACGACTTACTGTATCTGTGGGGAAGGAACTAGTTTTTTCTAGTTTTATCTTTGAATAAATGAAGGGGTCCTGCCACAACCCATGAATGCTACTTTTATATTAATAAATGCCTTTTTGTTCTTGCTCTGCCTCATGAGAATTTTCTCAATCAATCAAAGTTCAGACCCAAACCCTGCCACCTCACAGTGCAGAACACTAAACAGATATTTATGGCCAAGGCAGAGTACCTATCACTGATGTCTGGCGTGGCTGGCACATGGCACTAAGTCATTTATATTGGCACTTACTACTCACCCAGAAATTTGGTTTCTGTGTGTTGATACTGAAATTCACACATTTCCTACTGTCTGCATTGTGTAAATACTACTTTTTTTTACTTCCCTTGGTAGATGTCCATCTCCTGCACAGGGAACTATCTCTGCCTTTGGTAGAGAAGTCATGCCAGAGGCATGGCCAGGAGATGGATAAAAGGAAGTTTTTTTGTGTTGATTTCAGCTCTTTGGGTCAGTGATGGATGAAAAGGCAGGTAACACAAACTATCACAGCAGCTGAGGGAGTTGTAAATATTTTCACACCAATCCTTTCATCTGCAAAGAAAGAGCTACTTGGGCTTAAAAAAGAATGAAAATAGAAGTATGCTTAAGGAGTTTCAGCAAACCTTAGTTGAAGGAAAACTGAAAAAGTAGGACAGAAAGCTGTAGTGGTATTATCAAAAAGTGGTGCTTTCATGGTCGCACACCAAATTCTTTCTCCTGAAGTGAAAAATTTCTTGATTCTGATGGCTGCAAAGTATTCAAATTATCAGATTTGGTTTAAAACCAAGTGAAAACATCCTGCTTGCAATAGAAGCAACTACGCAAGTTGTGGTTTGAAGCTAAATACATATGGGCATTTTCATACAGTGTATGTGCTGGCTGCTCTTAGCAGTCATGGTGACGTACTGGGGCCTGTAGGAAGGCCAATGCATGGTTTTGTTAGGGGAGAAAACACAAGCCATATCTATGTTTGTGACAATTCCCAGCTGGCTTCCCTGCTAGTGACAGAAATAATTAGCATAAATAGATTTTTAGTTCTTTAATGCCTCTGACAGTATATTGCACTGAGAATACATTTCCAGAAAATCATACAGCTTGTTATAACTTTTTAATATTTCATACGTGATTTATTGCTACTTATTATTTATTATGATTTTTTTCTATTGTGAATATATTTGCACTGAAATACTCTTTAGGGAAGGGTTGCCTCAAAGTGGAAAATGAAGTAACTGTGAAGCAACTGCTCCCAGTACAGAAAATACCAATTATGTAGTCAGAATACATCTATTGCAATTCAATGTATAACTCCGTGTTTTGGCTTACTTCCTAACCAGTTTCTAACAATGGAATTAATATGTTCAATGGCAGGTCTGTCTGCCACCTGTTATGTACAATAAGGCAAAGGTCTGGTCTGATTAAAAGTTTTCACCTGCAATCTTTGTGTGTGCCATGAATGCACTCATCAAATCAGGCCTCCCTGTGTGTGCAGAATAAATAGGAATTAGTTAAATGGTTGCAAACAACTGATGGAGAGATGGTCAGGCAAGTGCAAAATGACAGATTATTTTTCAGAGATTATTTCTTTCTTACATACGCTTATATATAGCGTATATAAGTGGGTATGAAGACCCTTTATCACAGGAAGGACATTAAGTATGGCTGACTAAACCTTCAGCTGTGTGACAGACCTGGTTTTTCATCTCCATCACAGAATGCTTTGTGACACCTTCATGCAGGAACCTTTTCTGGTGCTGGAAAAATACAGAGTGTTATTCTCTATGTGCTCTTTGACTGGTGGTGATGAAAGTGTCTATTGTGCTATCTATTCATAACATGCACTTAAAGGTGAAATCATTTGTATATTGGCATCACTTTGCAACCAGAAGTTCTAGACAGGTAGCTCTTAGGAAAGAAAAATCTTGCTGGAAATGTCAAGATTTTAGCAGTGGAAAGACAAAGAAAACACAGGAATTTGAACTTTAACTATCCTTGTCCATTACACAACTGCCATTAAAGGTACAGATTTCTTTATCTGAAAAATTTGACAATTAGAAATGACAACACTGAGGTATGTGATACATATGGACAGGTTCACTAGTGTTCTTTGGTCGCTTTCTGCTGTTCCAGTGGTACAGCAGAGCTATAAACCTAGCTGGATTTACAGCTGCTTTGTTTGCTAGAGCAGTGAAAAAGGGGCCAGGGTGTCCCTGTGAAAATGGCTCGTATTCTGCAGCCTAGATTCTCAACAACAGGAATTTAAATCCACATTTAGGTGATAAAATAAGTGGCCTTCTTTTCTGAAGTTCTGAGCTACTTGTGTCCCACTAAGCCACTAAAGAAACTTGAGTTTAATAGTTTCTGATGTCCCAGACTACCTGCAGTGGCTTCACCCATGGAATGAAGGACTGGTTTGGAGATGGGGCTTGTATAGATTGCAGAACAAGCTTTCCAAATTGCTGGATGGGGTGTAGTCCTACACCCAGGAATGTATGGAGAAGGGATAATTAGGTGACAAATTCTCAGCATTCAAGATGTAATAGTCCTGATTCAATGCTCAGCAGCCCGAAAATCAGAATGTGCCCGTGTGAACCTAAAAATTATTTGACAAGAGCAATTAATCCTAATAGGAAATACACATATTGTTAACAGCAAATTGTCACTTCTTGAAAGTTGGACAAGAAAATGCAACACTACATCAACATATCTTTGCATCTTCTGTCCATGTTTTCTAGCTCTGGTCCTCATTGTGTTTATTTCTATGAGGCTGGCAAGGATTCCTCTTGATTCTAGAGAATGTATTAAAGCTGCACCTTACTTTGACCAAGAAAGAAATGGACATTGCAAAAGCAGAGGAAAAAGAAGGTAGTTTAGATTTTGGATCTCTTCCAAATTTGAAAGCAAATCCTTTGATAGAGAATGTAGACGGGGAAAAAAAAAAAGGCAAAAAATATGGCAACAGTGCTCCTTCAAAACGATTAATTATTTTCAAACTCTCTACTTCAGGAATGCAATGCACTGTTATTAACTTTTGGGGTCAAACTAGATAGTTGGAAGCAGACTGGTTCTGCAACAGATTTCTTACAGCCAAATCAGAAAGGTTTGTTGCAATATAAACTTCTTGAACTATTGAACTTTTCCTCCTACGCATTAAAGGACCAGATTTGAAATTTTTTCAGATCAGTACAGAACAACAGACTTCAGCTCAGCGGAGTTTATTTATGTCAGTTGAAGATATGATTTTCTCTGCTAATTTTCTGGTTCCTATCAGTGAAAATGGACCCATGATCCAAACATTTTAGAATTTAAAAAATGCAGCCTACATAGGAAGATTAATTTTTCTATTAGCAGAAGACACAGGATGTTAATTTACCTTGATTTTCTACGGATTTGTGAGGGAAGGCAGAATTTTTTCTTATCTCTTCAATTTAAAAATAATTTCTAATTTTCAATATCATGGAATAATTTTTAACTGGAAAGCAAGTGTGATCTCTTCATTTGCCAAAATGCACAATAAATAAGAAGGAAACTGTAAGCACAAAACACCATAAATGTAGTCTAGATTAAAGTATTTCCTTTAGCTATGATTCAATAAGTCAAATGGTTATGTTTAATTTCACTAATTTAATCTAATAGACTGTAACTTAAAAACTGAGTTTATCACACTAGCTTATCACTGAAGCAAAATCTAGTATGGTCGTTCTAGTTCAGGAGGTTAAGATAAGGGCCCCAGGGTTGTTGAAACAAATGCATTACAAAATGGAAATGATTCTCCACTGAAAAATTCCTGGAGCAATTTTAATGCTTATCTGAGAAATCGCAAAATAAAATTATCAGAAGCTTGTAAATGGAATAGAGCATAGTCAATCTTAAATTGAATAGAACTTAACCCACCCCCCAACCTAAATCCCCACCTAAACTGCCCTCCCCAGCCCAAACCGACCCTCCCACCCAGTGTCTTCTTTCTAAGGCCTTGAAATGCCGTGCTTATGAACAGAGAAGTCTCAAATGCTTCCCTGGTCTGGGAAGCATGGATCTGAAATATTTTGTCGTCTTCTGTTAGAGCCAAGAATCCCTTTAGTACCTTTGCATCAAAGTGATACACAGAGCAAGGGACAGGGGAGGCAAACTTGCTGCTGTTCCACACGAGCTCAGTCCCCTTACAAAGCATCCTTGGGGAGAGTCCTTCATACTGTTCCTAACCTTAAGCCAGACTTTCCAAAGGCTTTCATCCGTAGCAGAATGGGGTATCACAATATGTGTGTTTGCCCTCAGGAGGCATGGCAAAGGTTATGAGGCATTATTGACCTGCAGTGTAATAATGTCCCTCAAGACTAACCTTTGAAGCTTTCAGTTCTGAGTAAGTAAGGCTAGCTGGATCTTTTCTATGTCTCTGGGAATATTATAGCTTTTCATAAAACTATGTATAAAGAATACTGAAAAAGGGCAAGAGGAAATTGCCATCTTCTCTGAGACAGGCCTGCAAGGCACACACATATTCGGTTTAAACAAATCTCTCTTTGTTAAGAAGGTTGGTCAGACTTGTATTGCCAACATCAATACAGTCTTGACAATGCCAGGAAGGAACAATCTGGCTACATCATATCTTTCATTTCAACAAGTAGAGAGACGCTTAACATACAGCTTTACCGGGTTCACAGCTGGTGTACATTTGCTAGCAACTTTTAATTTGATGGAACTAAGAATCTTTACATTAGTTGAGATTCTGGCCTCCACTTTAGATTACAGCAGCAATTTCCAGCATTACTAAAAGCTTTTTAAAAATAAGAATGTCCATTATTTTTTCAAATTAGGGAAATAAATAATTTTCATAAGACATAGCAGATTACAAGACCTGTCTCTTTTCCTAGGAAAGTTTATTTTGGAGGCGAGAAATGCCTAATAAGTGGTCTAATGTCCTTCATCTCAGCTGAAAACACAGGCAAGCAGGGTCTTAATTTTAAAATGAGATTAGCTTTCAGAAGAGTTTTTGAAGAACTTCTAAGCCATTTAGAATCACAACTGGTGGGAATTTTCCATTTTGAATACCTGGTCTTGTGGTTTCACAGTAGTGGATCAAGGTATATATGACAGAGGAGGGTTACTGGGAGGGGCAAATTTGTTCCACTATTTTTTTCTTACAATGTCAGTGGAGATTACATATTTATAAACTAGAAACTGCATGCCCCTTCATTCTCATGTTTTTCAATGACATTAACATTTATATATTTATATATAAATGACATTAACATTTATATATTTACTGGAGCTGCTTCTCACATCAACCATCAACTGCTTTACCAGTTAGTTCACCATCTCAGAATGTTAATCATTACACCAGAATCTTTTTGCTATTTTGTACCTAGAATATTTTACAGAGTATGCTTCAGGTGTCTTTGATATAACTGGAAATCATATCAACAGCAGCTTTGGAAAGATCTGTGTAACTTTTTGGTTTTCCATGTCAAAGTTTAAAATAATCTGTGGAAAAATGATCCCCAAATCCAGAATCATATACAAAGAAGAGAATAATATTAATAAAAAGTCCAGTACTGCCTGTCAATCTCTTTTTCAAATTTGATCAGAAATACTTGACCTTGATGAGCTTTCAAAGCTAACCCTAACTGCAACGAAGAGAAAGGTGTTTCATAGAGAACACTTGAATAGAGTTCCGTCTCATTAAAACTTCACCTTATGCTTTAGCACAGTTTAAGTATCAAAAATGCCAGGAAATAAATCTTTGCATTGAACTATGTGATATGTGTGAAAGATCTTGGTAATTTCCATCAGGTTCCTAATAGACAAATATCCATATCACGAAACTGCTACTTATCAGAGAATCCAAGGAATGAAAAATGAATGGGTGCTGATTCACTTAAAATTTTCCTTCAGAAGACCGCCTGTAGTAAAAAGCTCCTGTAAGAATATCACCTGTAAGACCTGATGGAGAGCAGCACTCTGTGCATAACAATGGCTCAGTGGCACATGGTACTTGAAAATTATAGTTTAGGAATCACAGTTTCACATTCAGTTATTACTTTAGCAAACTGCATTTTGTCCTTTTCTGTTTCTTTCTAAATATTTATTATTTTTTTTTAGCCCAAGCATTATTTAAGAAAATAGTGTAAAGGTATTTTATATGGTCTGTTATTAAACTGTTTAAATCCATATTGCTAACAGAGGTCTTCTTCCATTGGTCTGATTCTATAAATTAAAATCATAGGAAATACTAATTCAGTCAAAACTCTTACTAAATTATTTAGAAGAACTGATATTTTTGGAGGGTTGGGAGGAAGAAACCCCAGATTTTATATAGCTGCAAATCTGGAGTCCTAATAATTCATCTTATCTCTTTCAGACCATCAGTTTCTAGGAGAGGTCTGTTAACTTGGCAACATGAGAAAGGTAGAGGTATTATGATGTGATGAGATCTGGTCATAAATTGTTTTTAAGCTGAGATTCTCCGGCCTGGTGAGACTCAAGTTTTGGAATAAAGAATAATGAAAGAACTCAACAAACAAGCAAATAGGAAAGATATTGAAACTAACGACTGCAATAAACGTTTGCATTAGAAGTCAGTTACCACTGAGTATCGCTAAACAGGTAATTTTCAGCAGGCTAGCGGCTAGATTACCTACTTAAATGAATACAGGTTATAAAGCCAGAAAACCTTGTTATGTCAATTTTCTTACTGGCAGTGTAATCATATTGAATACTTTTTGCCCTAGCACTGTTAGGGAGAGAGCCATTTTCTTATTACCAAAACCCAACATCCAAGGCTAATGCTTCAATAACACTAAAAACTCTCCTTACTTTCTGTACATATTGGTGTTTCTGTCATTGCAAGGGGAGCGATTTTATCAGCTGAGTTAGAGATGGCCCAACATTCTATTTTGAATGAACTTTCTTATTATGGTTAAGCAAACTCCAGGTCAGTTCAGAAATCAGTCCATTAACTGAAAAGTTGCGGAAGGGAAGAATTGGCAATTGGAACTGACAGCTGACTTTAAGACAGAAATTGGGGAACACTCCTGAATGTAATTGCTAAGGAAGCAGCAATCTGCAGCCTCAGTTACTTGAGAACTGTTCAATGGCAGAGCAGGACATGTAGAGTGCTTTTTCTTGCCTTCTGGTGACAGGAAACACGACCTGGCCACTGCACATGGTCACTAAAAAACTTGCAGTTAGCTTGCCATTGATGGACAAGGGCATCCTGCTCATTATTGCTGCTGCTTAGCTTTTACTTTGAGAACGAAGCTAGGCTGCCCTTCAGCTCAGCTCCCAAACCTGTATAGTGGTGCTCTCCTCAGAGTTAAAAGCCTGGCCTCTGCCACTTCTCCAGTTAAGACCACTGGTCAGGGGGTGACTAATAAAGTACTCACATTGCTCCCTGCAGGTGAGTAAATAATTTCCAAGAGTTTTCTTCCACAGCATACTGCAAAATATGTGGACTTTCAGGTCCAGTGTAAGCCTCAAGCACTCTTGCATGGAAACCACCTCATATCTCGTTCCCTGTTTGGCTAAGGCAGTTAAATAGCTACTCCTTTGCATGGAGATATCATATTACTGTCCACATGAAAACTGACCAGCCCAAAATGGCTTCTCACATCCCACCTCACAAACTCATGCTCAGACAAAGTGTTAGGAAGTGAGGAATGCTGTTGTGACTACCCTTATGTTGTGGTCAGTCCTGGCTGACAGGCATCAATGTGATGTAAGAAAACCCAGAGTTTACAGCTTTGGATTTGTATTTGGACTGTCCAATTCCTTCCCAAGGTAAGGGTACGAGCTTCTGGATCATACATCTAAGGCACTTGATTCTCTCGTATTATATAGGGAGCACAGCTCATAGCTCTGGATTTTGGGTGATACTTTTGGGGACAAGGTCTTAAAAACAGGCATTGTTCTGTCTAATGTAGATATATCGAAGTTTTTTGGTCGATCTTATGAGGAACTAAAGGCTTAGGCATCTTTGACTTCTTTTGTCAATCAAAGTCAGTGGGAAGCACATTTAAGTCTGGAAAAAATACCACTGTGGCTGTTCAGTGATAAAACTGCACGCAGGTTTTGCTTCTACTATTACAGAAGCAAAACACAATGCATTATTTGTTAAAGACTTTTTTGAAAAAAGCTCAAAACTTGGACAAGCATTTTGTGCCTTCTCACAGCTACTTCTGATTTAGCATAAAATTCATAAGTGTGATGCACACTTATGAGAGAGGCATTCTGCAGGATGACAACCTTTTTTCAGTTTATCGTTATGTGAATATAAACAGCAAGTATATTCCCTTTCTATAGAACACCATTTTTAGACTTTGATTTATTGCCTGTTATCATATGCCTGCTATGAACCAGTAAAAGAAAGTGGGCTCTCCAAAGAAGGGTGTGGTGATGTTTTTAACCTGTGATTTCCACAGACCACAGTCTGAGAAAGCCTGGAATATGGAATGTTGATACACATGTGGTGTCCCTAGACAAAGCTTCTCTTTAATGTTTGATAATATTATCTCCAAATAGTCCTTTAGTGGAAGACAGTTTGTGCTTGGATCTAATTTCACATAAAGAATAATGGGTCAGAGGACTTGTACTGGAGTTTTTTTCCATGTCCACCCAAAGAATGTTAACCCTCTTTTTTCTTGCTAAGATTCTCCACGGAGTCTCTGTATCTAATCACAAGTATATATTGTAGATGATCTTGTCTCCACATAGGTGAAAAATAGTATAGAAATGCAATATTTTTATCACAGCCATAGCATATATTTTTAAAAAGCACAGTACCAAGATACATTGGTGCAAAATAGTTATTACAACAGAAACATATATTTTTAATGAGCCCTGAAGCCAATATAACAGCAATTATGAATGTAATTCACTACCATAATAAAGTAATTTATTCATCATAATAAATTATCTCAGAATTAAAAAATAAAATACTACTTTAACTACAGTCTGTCAGAGGGGGCAGATTTAAGCATTCTGCTTTAAATGAGACATTGGAAAAGACAAATCAGGCAATTTTATATTAGATAATTAAAGGTCTTATGAAAATGAGGCACATTTTGAGGAAAGAAAAGAAAATTTAATTCCCATTGGAGTTAAAAATCCAACTTTCTCTTTAGAAAAGAAGTCTATAACTGAGAGAAATATTTTGCATTTTATTCTTTCTTTCTATTAGTTGAAGAAAAAACAAGTGTAGATTTAGATTCTAAGAATTAAGTTATAAAAAGCCCCTCAGACTGACCTCCAGTATTTTGGAAGAAAGCCCAGTGTGTAATGAGGGAGTAAGAGAATGAGAAAGATGGAAAAAACTTTTTTTTTGTATGCTTGCAGTGCCTTTAGGGACTTTATCTGGGTATGTTGGGTAAACAACACAATGGAGTTATACAGGTAGTCTCTCCCTCACCACATGTTTAAATTATGCAACAAATGTTTGAATGGTGACTTCTTTGTACTGAAAAGTGCCTGATCACTTCAACCTTCTGATAAAAGAGAACATTACTTAAAGGGAAGCGAGTTAGAAAATAATACAGCAACACACAAACATTTGGCAGCAAAATCACCGTGAGAGATTGAAGCATCATCTCTAATATAAGCAAGCAACCCTGAGAACTGAAAGCAGAGGATTTCAGATAGCTTGGGAATTTGGCTGCCTCTGTGGCAGATACAGTAAACAGCTTCAGAAATGATTGTGTGTTTCTGCTAATCACTTAGGCCATAAGATAACAGCTAAGTTGACATTTTGTGCACAAGAAGTGAAACTGCTTACTCTGGTTCCCTATTTTCTGTCATTTTTGCAGAACAGTGACTGTCAGCAGTGCACCCTGAGTGCAATAACAGTACAGCACGTTGGCAAAAAGACAACCTTGAGACTTATGTGCCCCCAAACACAAGTCCTCTCTGAAATTTTCTCACGTTTTAAAATGATAAATGTTGCTATCTTTGCACATCATCTAGTAAGAATGCGAAGAGTGCAAAAAGAAAGGAAGTTGAGGGTTACTTGGGCCTTCTTTTTTTAAAAATATGCCCAGCACTTGCTCTTTAGCTTGCTTTCTTGTCACACTTAAGTATGTAGTTCCGTCACTGCTGTTTAGTGATAATTTCACGACGTGGTGTTACAATTGGTTTTGTTATTAAAACTAATTTAAAACGTTTCTCTCTCCTCATCCAGTGACATACTTTTTTTTTTTGCGCTTTGATATTTTTGCACCCTAACTTTGCTGAAAAAACTACTAATGAGACCACATTGTAATTTTCACCAATGATATATTCTTGGTAAAAACAGTTCTCCTTTGGGGAAGGTAGAAGTAGAGTTATAAACAAAAATGTGAAGAACCATTAATCTTTAAGTCAGATAAAATTTGCTCTTCATCAGGTGATGCAAAAACTCAGTCACACCTAGATAAAGGATAATACTGTTTCAGGCTTTGGTCTTAGACATTTAGAAAAAGTCTTCTTTCTTCTTGTGCCCCCTTCTTTTAAATTTAATAAGAAATACAGCAGTACTTCAATGACCTATTCATGGTTTTAATGTAATATCACTCATAGTTTGTAATGTTTTCTTCTGATATTATGCTTTTCCTAAAGTTGCAATTAGTTTTAAAGTACTGAACCTATCACGAGTATCACTTTGCTCTAGAAAAAGAAGCAACACATTGTCTTTCCAACCTGTATTTTACATTTCTACATGCACATAAATAGATGCTTACAGTTATTATTTTTGTCAATTTTACAGGCAAACACGTGATTTTAATGCTGAAGAGAGGCTGCATATGGCCTTCAGCAGTTCAACGTATCAGTGTAAGTGGTGAACACCCATAACCTCTTTGGAAGGAGCTCATCTAAAACTATAGGAATAGTTTTTTGTAAAAATTCTGACAGACCATCCTTTCCTCTAGTGAAATTATGGAGATTTTACCAATGGGTGGGTGAAAGACTATCTTGAAATCTTGCTGAGTGCTTCCATCAACGATAAGGAAAGTGTCAAATCACATAAGGAGTAAATATGGAGAGTACATTCAATTCAAACATTTTGGGAAGCAGAAAGAAAATACCTAGAGACATGAGAAATAAGCTATATGGTGATAAAGGAGGGTAGAGGTGGATGTTTCCATAGGAACCAAGAGAAAAGAGATTTGTCTGTCTTCAGAATCACTTGCATGACATTCAGAAAGGGGTCAGCAAGTTTCTTGGCACAATTCTTCCTTTTCCTTCCACTCTTGAAAACTCTTTATATACTTGGAAAATAAAAAGAGCTTGAAAGGTGGGCAGGACTCAAGACTAGGGTAACTGCAAAGCCAGTGTTGCCTAATTTACACGAGGTCCTTTGTGATATCAAGTATCTTTAAGTGCTAATTAATGCATGTGTTTAGAAGGAGCTGATGAGTACTAACTAGGCCACACGTGTCACCTTTGGATTGTTGGGTCTGTGAAATATGGAACACAACGCTTTTCTCCTTCTGCAGAATGGTGAGAAAAGCAAGTAAATCTCACCAAAACAGTACTGCCCAGAGAAAATATTACTGTTTTCATGTCCCTAGTTGTACTGACTAAAAGTTTTTTCCTATGTGTGGATACTCTGACACACGTCCAGGCAGAAAAATGTAATTTTTTTAAAGAATAGAACCAAAATGCTTCCAAAGCCCAGATATCCGAGGAGAAGGAAGTATGTGAAATGCCTTGTGCTGGAAAAGATCTGAGGCTGACAGCTAGCAAATAGCTAGGAAGGGGCTAGTAATGCATTCCAGTGGCAATAAAAAGCAATGTGATCTTGTGTAGCAAACCAATGGAACAATCATTCTGCACAGCAGCACTGTGATCGTACCTTTCTGGCCAGATCACACCTGAACTATTATGTTCAGTTGCAGCACCCACAGAAAGGTGCCGATAAATACAGGGCTGCGATGATTGCAAGAGGGAGTCAAAGATGAGGAACAATTAAAAGGTCCCTACTATTTTACTCAGCCCAATAGCAAATATGGAAATGAATGAGCTCATATAAGACAAATATAATTATGAAACAGGATGAGAAAAATATCCAAACTTAACTAAGGTTAAATAAATATAGGCTGCATATGAAAACAGTGTATTTTTTTCATGGTAATATTTTCCCTGTGGAAATGCCATCATTTTTGCAGCAAGTTTGAGGAAAACCCTGGCGAGCATATGTCAGAGAGCAATCATGAATTTGTAGTTATAAGAATGCATTTAGCATATCTTTCTCATTATTATTATTATTATATAAATCATATTCAGTTGAATATAAGAGGCAGGGGAATAGTGAGTTACAGGAAAGAAGAAAAGTTGTAGCTATATGCTCCTTATCAGATTCACAAATTATTGCAAGTGTTAATTTCTTTTTAGTCAGGTGTAAAGGGAAAAATATGGAATGCAAAGCATGAGTTAAAGATCAATGGGAAGAAGGCTTGAGTGCTCAGAGTTCTGCCATGAAATCATAGGAGCTTTATCAGGTGACATTGAATGGGACATCTCTTCAAGGAACTTAATTTTCCAGAAGTCTGGACTTATTTTCCCTACAGCTTGAATTTCTGTAGACCTCAGAGACAAGGTTTCTGGTAATGCTGCTTTCTTAAGGCGACACATCAAAGAGAAACTTTGCCTTGAGTTAACATTAAGAGTTAGTGAGAAGAAATACACCAGACAGCCAGACCGTCTGTTTTGGGGTCCCTCCAGACCAGTGGTGGCATGAGCATGGCCAGGCAGAAGCCAACTGAGAGCCTGAGTGGATTGGGGGAGTTTGTTACCCTTTTCACTTCCGTCTAAAACAGCAGCTGCTAGCCTTGCTGAAATGGGTTTAAAATTGGTTCTTGACAAACTCATGTATAGTCTCAAGGCCGTTATTCTTTCACCATCATGGAGATTATTGCTTTTCTGCAGCCCATACTTGGATCTTGAAAATGACATACTACAGCATGTCAGAAAGTCAGTCATGTAAAAAGTCAAGAAATAAGCTAGTAAACAAAAAATCACATTATCTTCACCGGCTTTGCCAGTTGGTTTAAATGAGAGTGATAAAGTTATGTTTCCTTCACTGGCACTGTAGTTCTTTCCTTAGTTTTCTATAAGCCTTTTGTGGAAGACAGAATTTAAATGTCATGGATCATTGCCAGCAGAAAAATGAAACTTCTCTTGGGTGGGAGCAGAGAATGTCAATGGCTTGTTTGAGCTTCGGATTCATTTTGCAGACACACAACTCAATTCAAGGAGATTTGGAAGGATGAGATAAACAAGTGTTGACAAAACGTAGAAAAGAAACAGACTTTCACATACTTATGGAAGGTAGGTAAGCTGCTTCTCTGAAAGGGAACACTTTAGAGGCTGATCTCTTGCCAGACTTAAGCTGCAGATTGCTATGTAGCTTGTCTGTGTTTCATTCCTTTCCCTGGGTTAGACATGGTTTCTCATCCCTCAGAAATGAAAGGCGGATGGGCAGAAAAAAAAAGAGGGGAGGGAATGATGCCTTTTTCTCCAGTTTTGATGGTATCAGAACAGAGATGATCCAAATGTGGCACCATCACTGATTTATGTGAAAGCTATCCATACACAAATCAAGACAGTCTGAAAATACATATAAAGAAAAGCCCTTGATTTTATTCCCGCACATTAGATGGAAAATTCAACTCCGAAACACCTTCTGGAGTACAGTTCTCTTTCTATTTTTTTTTTGCCAAGACATTGATACAAAGTTCTGTGCTTCTAGGCTAAAAAAGAGTGCTTTTCTAAAAGAGACTGAAGGATGAAGCTCTCTGAGCTATCTCACTCACTGATTTAGTAAATAGATTTTAATGGGATAATTTCCATTATTAAAAATAGTCATGCCATTAAAGTATTTGTCTGAAACTGGGTCCTATGCACTACTGAGGTCATCTTTTCCTGAACAGGAAACAAGATTAGGGCTTTGCAGACAGAATTATCAGTTCCGATTGGGTAGATTTGATGTAACATTTCTTTCTCACTTTGAATCTGCTTAGTTTAAGGTTAGATCTTCTCAAATTTTTCATCTTTCACAAATGTTTCTGTGCACTTACTACTTGTAGCATCTGTACACTAATGCAGGCTTCTATTTAGCCTTCTTTTTGAAATAACTTCTCCCGTGTAGATTAAGTGAGGTTTTAACCAGTGTGACTGCAGAATTCAGTTCAGCTCAGAGTAGGTAATAATCCAGGGAGCTTGCATTAAGGTGAAAGACAGTGGGATTTGTTTTCTCAAGTGGGATAACAACTGGGTATGGTTCCTCCATCTATGCAGGTTTTTTGTGTTTTTATCAATGCCCATATGACACCAGTAATGCACAGATTGCATGAAGGGTAGCCTGTTAGGAAATTGAAAGATGGATAGAAAACTCTTAATACATACATCCTGTGCATAGTTTCTCATTGTATAGATTTTTGTATCCTTAGTTAAGCCCAAATGTTTATGAAACTAAGGACGAGTTCCATAGGTAGAATAATATGAAAATCTCTATCTAAAATGTGAAGTATCTATGGAAAGTAAACATGAATATTAAATGATTGAATGAAGAAATAGTTTCTTAAATACATTCAAAGTCCTTTGTGTACACAGATGCCCATTTGCAAGTACTGCTTGGTATAGAAAGTATATTGTGTCCATGAGAATCTATATGCAACTCAACTCCAAAATTAACCTTTCCCTGTGTAGATATCATATTTCTCAAAGGATCAGCTATTAGGTTTTCTTAAGTCCTCTTCAGATTAGCAACATAATTCAATCCAAACTCTAATTCTCACAAGAGGTGCTCACTATATGTTATGGTGTATTACAAATATTTTAGCTTTTGTCTGGGAAATAATAATATACCAAACCCTATTTGTACATAGATTTTTCTATATGTTTTTGGCCCAAGCAAAATAAAATAAAGTAGAAAAAACTATGCAAGACTTAGACTTCTGTTTGTTATTAGCAGATCCTGGGTACTTTGTGTTTCCTGATGAAAACAGTACAAAAATTCTGAGTGTACTATATATACGACAAACAACTCCACACTGACACAGTGCTGAAGAGAAAAGGTGAAACAAGTTCAATCACAATGTTAATAAATCCTCTATATTTAGTTTGAATTCTCATTTAAATATTTCCTAGGAAATTGAGTGGAAATGTAACTGAGCAAACAAGCATCACAATTCTTCTAGCAGTAGGGTGGACCAAAGATAATCCAAGCCTGCATGTGGTTCATAACAGAAGCTGGGGTGAAGGAAGGTGAAGTACTGCTCAGTCAACCCTGTGATACCCAGTGACTACCCTCTGCTTGGATCTCAGAGCCATTTATGCCCTTCAGCAAGTCTTGAACCTGACTGTTGTGGCACAAGGAAAAAACAGAACACGGTGACATCCATAAACCAACTCTAGGGCAAAATAAATGTCATCAGGGAAAAGAATCAGGACCATCATATTCATAAGCAAAGAGTCTGCACATCATTTTCCTTATTCATTGCTTGGTTATGACAACTTCAAAAGATTATATTTCCATTTACTTTGACAACAAACACATTCAATCTATAGTTATTGAAGCTGGTTATTTCAATATCAATTTATTAACAGCATTAACATGAACGCTGATTGTTTTTAAATGCAAGCCAATGTCTTTGTCACTAATTTTAGAACTAATTTTAATTTGAACTTGACATTAATATAAACATGACAATGCCACTTTGCCACTATGTATTGCCATCATGTATTTTTATTTTCTCATGGGAACTGACAGAATATGATTCATAATGACAATATTAATATAAGCCTATGAATAACAATAAGGATTTATAATAATATTAGCATACATAACATCATCTGTATTGAATCTGTCGACATTAATAACTTAGATTTTTTCCCAACCTGGTATACATTTTCATGTGTCTATAAATGTCTTCATTAATATACATTTATGATTACTCTTGAGCTTACGCATAGTCTCCTTTATTATGCAAATAAGGGTTATAGCATACACTCAAAGAAAGCCACTCTCTATATATTACTTTTATCTTTAAAAAGACCTGTAAAAAGGAAGTAGGTTAAAAACTCTCTCCCATTAGTTAAAATTGATTTGCGTTCCTGAACTAAAAATGTCCATAGTAGAGGATATCTATGAAACTGTTACATAGCTCATGCATATAAAAACTCTCAGAAAAAAGCTGTGCAAAAAAAAGTATTTTTCAGAACTGACCAAAAAAAAAAAAAAGAAAAGGAAGAAATTTACAGCTTGTAGTGAAAGTTTTATCTCTACATTCATCCAGGTACAATTGGGAACAATAAGATAGTCACAAAGGCAGTTCTAAATGATGCATAGTTGTTCGAGGGCATATGGTACATTTCACTTTTAGCTGAGACTTTTTCTACCCTTTTAGTGCTTTATGTTAGAATCTTAACAAGATTTGTTAGTCCAGCTTGTTTTCCTTAAAGTACAGTTGCTAAAAAAAGCCAAGGAGGAAAGCTAGTGTCACAGCCATCTGTGAAAAGAGACAGAGCAATAAATGTGTTGAATTGTGATGAGATCTACACCAGTAATGATGAAGGTCTCTGGGGAAATCTTCACATGCTGTTGATCTTCTAGTGGACTGGACCATCAAACACATCACTAACATTACAAGGAAATAAAACTTTTTTCCTCCATCTTCCTTCACTGTGTTTAAGAAGAAAGCCTCGCCTGTAGACTAATTAAACTATCTCAAGTAGAGAGTGTGAGTGACATCTTTTAGCCCCAAAGAGTTTTGAAATTATCCTTCTGTTCTTGTGAGTACAATTAGATTAAGTAGTCTCTATTGTCCACATTGAGAAAAAAGCTACCTGGAAATGAAGACTTTGATTCCAAGAGCTTTTTCAGAATATCTGTAGGCAACTCGTATGTTGTATTGAAACTTCAGCTTGGGAGCTTTCCTGAGTGGGGATGTAAGGCAGTTGTTGAAATCCACACAGCCATGCCTAATGCAAAATTTCTGAGGCTCAATAGTATACTTCTTTCTCTAGCCTGTGTCATCACTCATTAACAGATATAACTTGTCATGTATGATTAAAAATGTATTAATTAAAATTACTGAGTCAAAAGGTTAACTATATGATTCATGCTATTTGATTATAAGTGCCTTTAGAGACAAGTGAGGCTGGATTCCTATTTACAACATAAGATATATTCTGTTTTAACTCAGAAAGATGAGTTTCACTAAGGGTAAAGAGGAACATGTTGAGAAGATACAGCTTTTTCTCTGAAATGGCTTCAAGAGCTCTTTTACAGGTAAGTTTGTCCTGGGGTAGGCAGAGGGAACCCTGCCGTGGGAAGTGGCCTGGCAGCCGCTGTTGCACATAGGATACAAGGAGAGACTGTGCTGCTTCTGCAAGGGGCTCCCCAGACCTGCACTGCAGGTCTGACTCTCAGTCAGGGGGCAACACATCCTGTCTCTCTCCCCTTAGGTGGCAGCCGTCACAGACGAATCCAACAGCCAAGCAGCACAGCCAGGTTCTGGCAGGAGTAAAGTTGGGAGTGGGACCATTTCCCACTCCTCCTGATCCATCTGCTGTTTAAACTGTGGTTTGTGTGTTTATGAGAGGCTTCCAAGCCAGGGTCAAGCGTGGACAACTGCGATTCAGTTGTAGGGAATGCTATATGCGATTACTGCTATGGATGGCTGCTGCCAGTTTGAATACTGCAGGACAAGGTACTGTTACAGCAGCTACAAAAAAACCCCAACTGCTAGAAGTAAAATTAATCAATATGTTTAAGAATCTTCCTAAGAAATGACACTTACCTGTGGTTTTGATTTCTGTCCTTCGGGAGTCACACAGCGTATAATGGGACCATCAATGTTTCATTTGGGTTAGGATATAGTCCTCCCTGTATCTTAAGTTAAAATTGGGCTAGTTTTCATGTCATCTATTGTATTTAAGTTCCTTGCTCTCTTGGCTCTGTACACAAAGTCTTTGCACAGCAGAATCAACATGGAATTGACTAGGGAGATGACTTTGGTCCTGGTCAGTTCTTACTATTTGAGCTGTGTTGAGTGGTATGTTTGCTACCGCTCAGAGTCTTGAGATCTGACTCAGACCAAGTAATTCCTGGAAGCAATGGAATCCAATGCACAGTTTTCCTTTCTGTCTTTGTTATTATTTTAAAGCTGTATGAGATAAAGAGTAAAAGAAAAAGCAGTTAGGGAGAGAAAGTATTTTGAGATGGAAAAGGTGAATTAAAATTATTTTTTTAGGTGTGTATGTGCAAAGGAGAGCTATTTAATCTTTGTTTTTCTGAGCTACAGCTTTTGTCATTGGTATATTGGTTGTACTTCCACTTGGGTCCTGTGTTGTCTTCAGGATATGCTGGATCTGCTGCTGGAGTGGGAGTTGGGAGTAACAACCAAGGAAAACAATCTATTCTTATGCTTTAGGAAAGATATTTCAAGCAAATCTGTCTATAAATTTACTGCTCTAAGCTGTTTGTTTTCAAATATTCAAAGAAAAAATCCAAGACTCACCCCCTCTCAAATATTCCTTAGAGCAGCATGCAAGAATGCTGCCTAAAGTAAAAAAAAAAAAAAGAACAAAATTGTCAACAGAAACCCTAAATTAATGAATGTTCTGTCATATATAATAACAATAATGAAAATACAATTAGGTATGAAATAGTATGCAGAATATTACATTAAACTCTTAATTTGTAGGATTTCGCAGGTATTGAAACAAGCCTTGTTTCTGCA
The DNA here is from genome assembly GCA_013399875.1 of Gymnorhina tibicen. Taxonomy (NCBI): domain Eukaryota; kingdom Metazoa; phylum Chordata; class Aves; order Passeriformes; family Artamidae; genus Gymnorhina; species Gymnorhina tibicen. The sequence goes on from VXAZ01005123.1 coordinate 916,414, forward strand.
ATATTTATTGTGTGGTTGAATTTCTGTGTTTTATTTTCATTTAAGAAGCAAAGTCTTTTATATAGTGAGACTTGTGAATTCAGGAAAGAAAATTGAATTTATTTCATAAATCCTACTTATAGATTTCTTTATAGGCTAATGGAAATCCACTATATCTCTATTATAAAATAATATGCTACAAATCTTTGATTATGCATTTTTAATCTAATATTTTTCATGCTGTTTTGACACGACCTATTATACCACTGTAAATGTTATGTATGTAGGCATTTTCATAATATTTGGAAATAAATTACCCATCAATTCCTGATGACTCTTGCTTTTAATGAACAACTGAATCTCAGAACTTTTTTTATTGTCCTTTTAGCCTACTCTAAAGGCTAGTGATAAGTCGTGTAATTTATTTCAATAGTCTGTAACTCTAAGATTTTATCAGAGGGGCTTAAAGTCATGCACAAGATGTAAATCATAGTTTTATTTAGGAAGTCTCTCGGGGGCGGATGGGTTGAAGGGGTGATTTTATCAAATTGAGATCAACATTCATACCCTATGAAAACAATTTTAAAAATTTGGAAATATTTCCCCCTGTCTTTGGATGCTGTTTAGTGAGTTCTTGCCTGAATTAAATTTATTCTTTGGATCTTCTTCATTTTACAGACATTTATAGTGACCAGAACCAAGTTAGCAACTGTTCTCTTCCCAGGAAAACTGGATGACACTGTTAATATACCAGCTGCAAAATATTCGTGTTAACCTTTACATTGTCCCCTGCTATCTTCAGCATCATCATTAACTGAAGTGTGACTCACTTCCCTGAGGATAAATTGTTCCATTTAAGAGGCCACATGAAGAACATGACCTGCACGAGTAGGGAAGAGGGCTGTACCATTTGGCAGATGCCTCTTAAGAAGAAGTGTTGGAGCAGGTGATGCAAATAAGGGGAACATAACAAGGGCCACAACTCCATTAGGCTGCACTTCCCAGTTAATTGCTCTTACTCCCATTTAGCCCTTGGAACACCCATGTGGGTAAGTGATATACAGAGGTACTGAAAAGGTGAGAGAAAGCCATAGACAGCTGAGCTGTCTGTCTATTTGCCATAGGAAGAAAGAGACTGTGGGTGTGCATATGAATTAATCTATTGGCTGGTCTTCTCCACTTTGTTTGCTGCTGTTAACTTTCCCTGTGAAATGTCTTTTCATGGCCTGACTTTTTAAAGGGAGAATCTCATGATTTGACGCAATTTAGAACTGTCCTGGCCATACTGGATTCAGAGCGGCATTATATGTTTCAGCCTTAGCAGTTTATCAGCTACATTGAAAACAATAAACAAAAGATTGAGAAAATTTTTTTTAATTAAATGAATGTACAGAAACAATCATCAACTAGTTCTTTGTAAACTGTGTTAAGCATATATAATACCGCGAACTGTGCAATTGATATAATTTAGGAACAGTTTCAAAAAAAGTGCCACCCTGACCAGAGCTTCTGTGAACTCCTAGACACAGGTTTTACTGAATCTTGACTTTCATAGTTACTTTAAATTATAGACTTACACTAAAAGAGCAACCTATTAATAAATACCATTCTATTTCAGCACAAAAATTGGGCCAAAGTAATAGTAGGGCTCTGATTTAAACAAAGAGGAGATTTAAAGAAATAAATACCCACAGTGACATTACAGCATATTTTTCACTATCTGAATTGGAACCCACTGAAGGCAGAGTTTGTCTTAATGGTTATAATTATTTTGGAGACTTTTCCTCTGTAGGCAGTTCAGCTTCTCAAAAAAACGCTGTTTCTTTTGTCCTTCTGTTTGCCCTTATCCAAATCTAGTCAATCTAAACCACTGTAACATTCAAATAATCAAAATCATCAACAGAATGTGTGGGGGAAGTGTTATTTTCCTCAGTTTTGCATATGAGGAGTTAAAATCAAGACAGAATAAAAGGAATTGACCAGTTTCACCTAGGAGGACTGTGGCACAGTAGGGAATAGAATCTAAGTCCTCTAAATCTAAGGTTAATTTCCTAACTTCTGACCCAGCTAACCTCTGTAATTAGTCTCCTTTCCCATGTTCCAGATGAGTGTGACTAAATATAATTCTAAGATATTGTTTTGATCCTTGACTGGTTTTGTTTTGTGTTGGCTTCCTCCCATTACCACATTTTATTCTCTATTCCTTTTATGCAAGGTTTTCCTATTTCTTAGGAGACAGAATCTGGAAAATAAAGAAATAGATCAGTTCATTGTTTGGTTAGTCAGTTATAGTGCCCCCAACCCCTAGTGTTGATTGAAATTTTAACAAAAAGCGCACTACATAATTTTCAGATATGATGAAAATAATAAGTGATATAACATGACAGACATGAATTTCACCTTTGCTTTTCAAATACATAATTCTTAAATCTTAATCTTCTATTAGGAAGAGAAGAGAAGAGAAGAGGAGAAGAGAGGAGAGGAGAAGAGAAGAGAGAAAAGGTGTTCATCCAACCTTTCCTTCATCAGAAGATCATATGATGCATTAGTCTCAAAAGATATTTTATTTCCATGATGTTCTGTCATCTTTAGCTGACCACATTCTTCCTTTCATTGCCTAATAGACTGGTCTGGGAGGACCTCATTTGGATGGAAGAAGGAAATATTCTTCCTCAGATAGAATGAGGGCAAATCTAATCATCTTCAGCAGCTTGATAACACAAGCCCCAGTTACGTCAAAGCAAAGCCTGGGTGAAATCATTAGGGACAGAATTTCTGAATAAATCTATATAAAAGTGCCTGAAAAGTTAATATTCTTGCTGGCTAAGACTTCCAAGATTAATTCTTCTACAAGCAGGTTTGTACAGTAGTCTCCTTTGAACCCATATGACCACAAATACATGCAAGAAGTACCTTACCCCACTTTCTGTCAATCTTAGTTCTGTCTTTAAATATTCAAAATTTTAGCAATCATAAAATATCCAAATGTGTAGAAGTTTCTGCAGTTAACTGAGACTGACTTTCAAAGCTATGAGCTTTTTGATCTCCTAAAGATCTGAGAGCATTTTGTAGTTTACACTTGCATAGAGGTGTTTCAAAAGAGATATGATTATCTCATGTTCATAAAAAGCATAATGAGTTATTTTTATTTTTTAAAATATACAAAGCATTTATTTGTGTGAATATTTTTCTGGAAAGCCTCAAAGGTTTATGAGACAAAAGTCCAAAGAGCATTAACTTTGAAAGAACATAAGAACATGTGAATTTTTTATTAATATTCTTTATTTTCACATAAAAAGTGGAAGTGTTCCCTCAAACTGAAGAAATCCAGCTCAATGATTTTTCTGAAACAAGTTTTCTGTCATCTTTAGTGGAAGAAAATACATATAAAGCTTAATGGGCATGAACTGACTGGTAAGAGAAAGGTTGCAAGCTAAAAAGAAATACTGGAAATTCTTCAGATCTCTAGTTATTGGGTCACATATGATTTTGGAACAATCTGTGTATGGTTTAAGCAAGTAGAGATCATAATCAAGAGAAAAAAACATTTAATAAGTAAACATTTAATAAGTAAATATTTTTTATAAGTAAAATGTTTATTTTTCTGAGAAATTTCTAGTTTGCATGAATAATCTAGATTACTTGAACTCACCGAAAAATGTTAGTATACCCACATTTGGAAAAAAAAGAGAACTTTGTTGAACTGTCAAACATATAATTTCCACTTAACTATTTGTTTTTATTGATTTATTTTTTTCCAAGAGAATAAACAGGTCAGTCAGTTATGGAATGTCTGATAAAGAAGAAAGATACAGTCTTAAACATTCTCCACACACTGATTTTTTCCTCTAGAAGTGAAGGAAAAGCAATGTTGTCTTAAAAAAGGTCTGTGCAGATTTGACAATAATTTTTTATTGTTTTGGCAAAAGAATGTGGATAATACTGGTTACACTTGAACTGAGTACTGTGATTTATTTTAGAGTCTGTGTTATTCAATTTGGTCTTTAGCTGCCTTTTCATCATCTCTGTAGTTGTATCCACTGAGAGTAGAAGTTTCCGGGCACTGTTTACGATTGTTTGGTATTCCCTACTGGTATAGTATGTGTGTTCCTTTGAGATAGGCAATATGAATCTTTCTTGGAGCATGTGTGGCCCCAAAATGAAAAACCCAAACCTCCAAACTCCCTCCTCCTAACCTTTCCAACAACTATTTTCAAATGAGCTCTCCAGCTCCCTTATCTCATTAGTACACCTGATGGCTGTGCCCAACAGCTTTTCCATCTCTCTTCAGGGCCCTAGAAATGTCCAAATTGACTGCTATAAGCAATGTGTTTGGCTGTTGTTTCAAGTGAAATATGGACAGAATGTAATTTTCTTTGTTTCAGTATCATATTTTTTAACTACACACTATTGTCTGCCTGGAACACGTCTGATGAAACTCGAGAGCCTTTTGCTTTCCTGAATTTCTAAGCACCACTTTACTTATGTAAAGCTATTAAACAGTATGTGATAATTAATGTATATAATGTGTGATCAGGTCAACTAAATTTCTATGAAAACCAGTGCATAAAGAAAAAAGGAAAAAAAATGGAGATGGTATAGGTCTGAAACTTGTTCCATCATACCACTGGTGTGTGAAGGTGACACACAGGTGATCCCAGGTGCAGAATTCATGTGTAGCCACACGAATATGTAGTGTTAAAAAGATACTACCAGCCTTCTGCCTGACTTTCTTAGGCAGCCAAGTATTGCAGAAATATTTGCCTTATGTGTGTAATGAATTTATTATTACAAAATGCCCATTAGGTAACGTAAGAAGATAATCTCCATTTGCATATGAGCAAGATGTGTACCAAAATAACTGCAGCTTAAACTTTCAAACATTGTACCACAAAATAGTGATTTTTCAAAGACTTTAGCATATTTAAAGCATTTTGTACGAGTTTTTCCCATGGCTTTAATTACAGATGTAACTATTCAGGACCTCTGAAAAACAAACCCTGTGTTCTCAAGACAGTTACTCAGAAAATTAGAAATTAGGAGAGTCATTTATGTAAAGCTTAATATAAGTGACTTCACTTATCTGACACAGGAGTTTGTTAACAAAATCAGAAATTAAATTCAGTTCTTTGGGCTGAAGGTCCAAACAACACAAGTTTTGGTTCTTTTTTCTTTTTTCTTTTTTTTGTACAAATTGCCAGCTTTAGTACAAATGTTACTGGGGACCTATTATTATGAACTGTACCACCTCTCTTCATGTGCAGGATACTCTGTTCTCTGCACCTCATTAGACTTCCAGCCTTCAGATCATGCTATGCCTTTTCCTGCTAAGTTTAAAATCATTGTACTATCAGAAAATTTCTAATTATATTTATATCAATGGTATTTAGAACTTGAAAAGAAGTAATAAATTTAATATCAAATTCAAGTGGAAGGAACAATTTGACTCCACTTTACCTGTAAACATGTGATGTATTGATCTGTCTCCATCTGGAATGACCTGCCCATTTACAGTTCTCTGTTTTAAGAGACCTGGAAATCTAATCCAAAGCTATATTCACAGAGAAGATGTAAAGTGTTCATACACTTCTTAGGAGCATGATTAGAAGGCTGAAACGGGAGAAGTCTGCATTGGATTTGGGACTGCAAGATTACATTTCCATTTTCTGTAAAATTAGTGTCTGGCTTAACATGTACTGCTTACAGTCAGGGCTCTGCATTAGCAGTACAGCATTTGCTTTCCTGGTTTGCTGTTTTGCATCTTTGCACCTGGTTTGCATCTTTGTATCACGCTGACCGAAAATGTGTGGGTGTAGAAATCCGACCACCATTAGTTTGATGGGTTTGTGCCTGGCCCTTGCACAGTCTAGATGAATTCTAAGGTGGGTAAGTGTTCTTTTGTGTTTCACTGGCATTTACATCTCCCTTCACCCCTTAAATACCTAGGTGCAACTTATATTCTTCTTGCGATTTTTCTAGTGACTTTTTGGGGTATGCTCATAATGAGCCAAGTCCAAATACAGTCAAGCTGCTCAGTTCCAACTTCCCAGCTATCTCCCGGAACAAAGGAGATAATGCTTTATACTCTCTCTGACGCAGTATGAGTTCTCAGAGGAGAATGAAGACAGCCAGCAAAGGGAGGGAAAGCAAACTGAAGAGAGTCATCTGAGTCAGAACTCCCACCTCCCCAAGGACTCCTCTAGCCAACAGTGAAGCCTTGTCTCCAAGGCACTCTGATATTCACAAGTGCAGCAGGAGCATGGGAGTTGTTAGGGTTTTGTTCAGTTTCCTACTTAAATGCGATGTGCTGTGCTCTCTATCATTATGTCTGGGAGGAAGGTTACCTGACCAATTTTTTCTGAATATTTTGAGGCAGGATGAAATCTCGTGTGAATGCAGGGTAGTAGGCTGCTTTTTCTCACCGCAGAAGGGGAGGGCTTGTCTCTCTAAGCAACTACCATGGCCCAAGGTAGCAGTAAAATAGTCAGCACTGAGGACCCAGCATCTGTGTTGTCTGCATTGCAGGGAATTGCTTTGGATGAACTTTGGTCTAATCCAATTTTTAGAATGTTTTTTGGTGTTTGCAATCCATTAGATGCATTCATTTGTTTTCATCTCAAAGACAGCTAGTTCAGGTGCTCCAAGACAGCAACTTTATGCACTCCTGTCCTGAATTTTAAAATTCAGTGGAGATGCTCTCTTTGAATCCTAGAAGACAGTAAGAGGCTTTGAAGGGGAAAAAGACAAGAGGGAGAAACTTGCTAGTGTGAGTACCTCCTTGGAGAGCCTGAGAGGTACAGGGAGCCAACATGCAGCAGGGAGCAGAAGCAGAGCTTAGACTCCAAGTATATGGAAATAAAGATCCCTTTACAGGAACACAGAAGGGTCTGCATAGAGCTTGCCTGACACAAGAAATCATTGCTGCAATGGACAAAAGAACTGGTTGAAAAGTATCTGTAATGCATCTGTCTTCATGCCTTTTATTTGTCTGTTTTCCATCAGATATAAATTTCAGCTATTGACAAATCTAGCTTTTTATAGTTTGTTACTTCTGTGTTAGAATAAAAATCATTTGTGTAAATGGGAAGTCTGACATGCCTTTTTCTGTTTTCAACAAATTTTAAAGGATGTACAGATTAAGATTTATGGATCTTAATCAGGTTAAAGAAGTAGTTCGAGACATGTTCAGTCTGCTGTCATTTTTTTTTTAGCTTTTGCTGCTTCTTGTCCCTCTGAGTTTAGTGAAAGAACTAGAAACAACTAGATGTATTTTGTGAAATATTTCTCTTTGCCAGTTTTAACACATTATCTCATCCACAGGTTTTCCACTACAGAAAGGTTTGCTCAGTCTGGCCCTCAGTTTTTATCCTATCCACTCTGGAACTAATCTTACTGGCAACAAACATAATCTTTTTCGAATGAGAGAGACTGAAAAGTGATATCAAATTCATTTCTACATTAAAAAAAAATTTAATCTGCTGTGCTCTTTTTAGGTCCAACAATGACTGTATTCAGTTTATCATTCCAGACATTTCTTCCTGCAAACTTCCTCACCAGGTTTTGCAAATGCTTTTTTTTAAAAGAGAACTATTTCACACACCCTCCCACTTTGTCTGAGAAGTACAGTCATGTGGGAACTGATTTCAATCCCCTGAAAGGATGTTTTCACTCAGAATTAATATAGCTTTATTTAATTTATGACATCATATAACATGATAAATTATGAATTAAAAATACCATTATTTGCTGTGTGAATGCTTGTCATCCATTTTGATAGCAAATTTATCCTGAAGCTTCTGAAAAAAAGTTTCCAGCAGCACACAGTAACATCAATAGTAGCACAAGCTCTGAAAGGTCTTTTTGGAAATGGGCAGTCCTAGAATGTTCACTGCTCTGCTTTTTCTGGATTTTATAATTTACTAGATTTTCATGTATAGTATATTGTATTCAAAGCTAAGTAGAACTAATTGTTTGCACTCAAACAATAGTTATTAGATAGCAGGATTTAAATGTGACACATGCACTGCACATCAGTTCTAGCAAGGAAAGAGGTATGGATCCAGCTCTATCTATCTACCAGTACTCTATCAAGGAGCTTGTTTACAAATTACTAGTTTGCATATCCGCCCCAGCATACAATTTGAAATATTTTAAAAAATTATTTCTTATAATTTCCTATTGAGCATTCATTTGCTTTCAAACTCAACAAGACATGAAAAAATATCCTGCACACTGTTAGGTGTATGTCTACAAAGAGCCTCCAGGTTTTTTGAAAAAACATGAGAATATTTTTTTCTGTTATGTTAGTATTTTGATTTCAATGGAAAAGACAAAGTGATGGGCTAGAAATAATAACACAAAGCTAATTAAACCCCTTTTTATCTTAGAACATTTGAAATTGTTTGGCTGAAGTTTCAGTCAAAGATTTGTGCTGTTTCTTCTTTAATCTGAACTGATTCACCCATTGCACTGAAGCTAAGAATAGAATTTCTGTCTTTGTATGAGTCCTGATTGTCTGTAATCTGAGGAAATTAAAAAGGAATGAAATGACTTTTACATTTGCTATGGGACAGTACTTGGCAGAAATTCTTTCTTTGGTACTCAGTTTTTAAACAATCTTGAGAACAGCTTCCAGCTTATTCAGCATCACACATAAACTGAATCAACAGCACCTCTCGGTTGAGTTTCTAGCTGTGCTGCTTGACTCAAATACCTTACTCTGCATCTGATTTTCTCTTTTTACTGATTATAGCTTTTATGGCTTTTGTTTAACCTAGGCTAGATTTTCAGTTAAGGGGAAAACAAATGAAAGTAGGGGGCAAAGATCCAGCACTACACAGAGATCATAAATCCCAATAATACGAACCGATAAATATGGCTCAGAAAAATATGGTTCAAATTTATTGGTGAGTTTGCCTTTAATATGCTTTGCAGAATTTTAATAGCAGCCAGTTTTGGTTGTTGTTCATTTCAGACAAGAACGGTGAAATGTGATAAGAGCTACAGATAATTTGGGTGGTCTGTGTGTGGCTACGAGTCAGTGTCTGTCTGTCTGCCTTATTTACAGCTAGGACAGCTATTTGTGGTGGGTGAACTGTATATTAGGAAGAGAGGCAGCTGCAAAGAAAAATAAAGCAATAGTAAAGGGAAAAGCTTATTCAGAGGTTTCTGCCAGGGGAAAAAAAAAAAATCAAGGAAAGGTCAGGTTTGAGGAGGTTCTGAGGGTAACCTGACAGTGCCCAAGGCTGAACATCAAAAATAAAATGCATTCACTGTAAACACACTTAGTTTTTTGCTTATCTTGGTGCAAGTCATGTCAATTGCACCAATGTCTGGTGGGCAACATGAGGGCAATGTGTTTCCTTCACTGACATTTAAAGAGGAAGCTGGTTTAGAGCTGAGTACAGACAATAGGATGGGAGAAAATAAATGCGGGAAGTTAAGTCCTGGGAAGTTTGCTGGGGTGATATATATGTAAACAAACACCTAGAAGATCTTTGGTGATAATTAGAGTTTGACACTGCAAAAGTCTTTAGTGTCTCTCTCTAAGTCACGCATTCAACAAAGTATTTGAGCACAGACAATTTCGCAGTTACAGGTAGAGCTGTGAAAGACACTGTGGCAATTTCCATAGTTAAATAAGTGCATGTGTTCAGGTATCTTGCACTGAACCAGCGTATGCCATTCAAAATGCCGTTTATAAACTCTAGACTCTAAGGAGCAGCAGCACATAAAAGTGCTAAAAGCTCAGAAAAAATACAGGTTATTGAAGGAAAGATTATTCTTTTGATAGACATCTGAGCTGTATAAATGTAGCCCTTTAGAGCAGAAGAAAAGAGAGAATGATCAATATAGCAGTTGTTCCAATGACAGTTCAGTGAAACTTTGAAAACGTTTATTAGATATGTGTTGCTGGTTTCTAAACTGGATTATCAGAAGCAGCACATAATATGCCATTAATTTAATTTGTTTAATGATTTTTTGAACAAAAGGTTTGTAAATTGATCTTGGCCGCTTAATAAACAATAGGCTACACTGCCAGCAGTTAGCAGAAAGAATATATTTTTTAAAGACTTCAAGTAAATCAAAGGAAACAAGGTAGAGCAAATAATTTTTTTAAATGATATGTGCCAGCCACTTGTGAGTATTTTAAATTTTACACGTTCTAAGCCCACAGTAAAAACAGTCTTTTTATTGTTAAATTTGTGAGGGAGGAAAAAAAAGCAGCATTCCTAAAGCAAAGCCTCCCAAAATTTATTTTTTCCTTTTTTTTTTTCCCTTCATTGTTTTAACATAAGTCTTTAGGTTCATACAAAGAGTCACTTCTGGTCCTGTCAAGCAGGAAGACATAATTTATTACTAAGAAACACACACTACCATAGATATACTTTTGAAACAAGCAGCCCTAAAATCCCCAAAACACTAACACTAAAAAAGGCAGAATGACATTTTAATGGCAGCCTTAATTCTGTCTCTGTTCCATCAGTCATTCTCTGTGCACTGTATCTGCTGTAAAGCAAAAGTCCTTTTTCGGGTGTAGCAATGGAGTACTCATGCCTTCACCTTTGAAGACCGTAAAAAAATCAGAAAAAATATGCGCCTGCTATGAAGAAGGTAGAAGGAAATTCAAGGTGGAAAACTATCTATTGCTTTGATTATGGTTTTTCCTTGGTTCTTCTATGCATATGCCAAAAGTCCACCAGAAAACATGGAAACCAACACAACACTGAGTTTTAGCAGACTCTTGACTACTTTTACATTTAGATTTTTTCTGTTACTACGTCACTCGGGCTGAATAAGGTGCTATGGACTTGATAGTTTGTTAGAAACTGTGCCATAAAAGTCCTCTGATTCAGATCCAGACTTGATCTCTCAATCAGCTTGCTAGAGGTGCTGACTAATAGGACAACAGTTCAGTATAATTTGGGTTATTTTAAACATTGCTATGCCTACTCAAAATCACTGCTGCATTAATGTTTGTGCTTGCCATACCTCAAGGCTGGAGTCAAAGCTTTGGCATCAGAAGGACAATTACAAATTGGCAGCCCAAGTACCTGCCTCAGGTTTTGTGACATTTTCATACATTTAACTATAAACATGTTTTCCACTATCTGAACTGCAAAGCAGAATTGCAAAGCCCTGTGTTTTACCTCCTGCATCATCGTCCAGATGGATGGGTATGGTTTTTATTCTAAAATCTTTATCACTGAAAAATAGAGGAGAAGAATATTGTCTGCTTTCCAAGTAACATGTGGAACTGCAGTACTGGCAGTGAGAAGAATCTTGTTTTGACTTGCAAAATGAGCACAATTGATAAAGAAGTCACTGAGGGAGAATAAATGTGAAATACTAGATACCATTTTTATAGCATCCTTTTTCTGATTATAACAGCCACTTTCAGAAAAAGTAACCTTGGTAATAATTTTATTTATTGTTTACATCCACTTTGAATGAAGTTGAGACATGGGAATGCAATAGATACTACCAACAACATTTCTGAACAAGCTGCAAAAACCTGAATTTATATTCAGCTGCACAGGAAAAATGCAAGGAATAACACAGAGTTTATTCTTCTCAGGTGTACATGTGGTCTTTATTTTTTTCGTTAAATCAGACCATTTTACATTTTCACATGAAATTGGCTATATTAAACATGTTACAGATGGAAAATGTAAAAAAAAAAAAAAGGCATAAAACCAGCTTGAATTATTGTAAAAATAGATTTGGAAAGCTAACTTTGATATCTATTGTAACTTAGGGACCTGAGGAAATGCAGTAATAAAACACAGTTCTGGGACAGTGCAAAAATCAGAGTAACTTTGCCCCTGGCCTGTTCCTGGTGTAGAAATTTTAGTGGTTGAATTGCAACAGTGCAGTAAGTTCCTTTCCAAAGAGAAATGCAAAAACAGACTCCAGAAACCCTTGGAATAGCTAGAAGTTTTCATTAAGAAGCAAGTATTCTAGGAGAAGCAAAAACTTATAACTGTCTGAAAACCCAGTCTTTCTGTTATTTGCTTTCATTACTCTTTCTTGTTTCTTCTCCTCCTGAACTCAGCTGCAACAGATCAGATCAACTTTTCTTTCCAATTTTGTAAAATTGGTAATAGTTACTATATTACAATTATATATTATCTTATGATTGATAATAATGGGTTCCTAGTTTTGACTGGGATAGAGCTAATTTTCTTCCTAGTAGCTGGTGTAGTGTTGTGGTTTAGATTTAGGACCAGAATGTAGACAAAAAAAAAAGATATTTTAGTTATTGTTAAGCAGTGTTTACAGTAAATCAAGGACTTTTCCTTTTCTCACACCACCTGACCAGCAAGGAGGCTGGGGGAGCACAAGAAGCTGGGTGGGGACACAGCTTGGACAGCTGACACAAACTGGCCAAAAGTATATACCACACCATATGACATCATCCTCAGTATATAAACCAGGAAGGAAGGTAGCTGTGGGATGCTGTTTTGGGAACTGACTGGGCATTGGTCAACAGGTCATGATCAATTGCATTGTGCATCATTTGTTTTGTATATAGGATTGCTATTATTATTATTATTATTATTATTATTATTATTATTATTACAACTACTACTACTTCCTTTCTGTCCTGTCATATTGTTTTTAACTCAAGCCACGAATTTTCCTTTTTTCTCCATTTCTCTCCCCTATCCCAATTGGGCTGTGAGTAAGTGAATGACTGTGTGGTGTTTAAGTACCTGCTTGGTTAAACCACAGTGGTCCTATTTTGGTGCCCTGTGTGGGACCTCTTCAGCACTTGTCATCTCTTTCTCTAGTGATATTTTGAAATCTGCCTTCTGCGTAGTCCATGATCACTTCCAAAATTCCTGCATGATTGGGGTTTTCTATTCAAGCTAATTGTGTGATCAGTGTGATACATTTATTCCGTGTAACATCAGCTTTATGATGTGTGGAGGGGACCCTTCCTTTCAAACATCCAGCCCAGTACTGGCAGACAGTGTGCTATCAGGAGCTGTGCATCAGCACAAATCGTTTCTGAAGCAGCTCAGACCACTTTTTTTTTTTTTTGGAGTATAGCAGGCCTCAGATCCTCTGTATGCCTGACTCCAAAACTCAAAGGGTTGACCTAGAGTCTCACATGGTGCTTTCTGCCAGAGGTTCCAGGTAGAGAAATTCCTCTTGGCTGTGTTGTAGAGCACAGTTTTCTTATCTTGCTCTGTCCAAAGTGGTCCAAGATCTTCTGCATGAATCTTCTGCATATCTCCTGTTTGATTTTTTTCAAAGGCTTGTCATTGCTCAGGGCCCCATTTGAAATCATTCTTCTTCTGGGTCACTTGATAGAGAGGACTGACAATCAGACTGTAATTTGGAATACGCATTCTCCAAAAGCTCGCAGTGCCTGAGAAAGCTGGTGTTTCCTTGTTTGCCAAATGCTATAGACATGGTCGTTATTTTATTGGTCGCATCCATTGATCCACTGGCATCTGACAATGTCCGTATTGCTGTTTTCTTTCTACAAACTGATTCTCCCATGCAGGTTGCATGACTTTACTTTGTTCTACAGCAAAACGGCTTTCAGAAGGATTCAGACTATTTTCTTCCCCTTCTCAAAAACTTCTGCTGTCTAGCACAGCACAATAATATCATCAATGTATTTCAGATTTTTGGGGCTCCACTCTGTTCCAGCGCAGGCTGGATCAGTCCATGGCAGATGGTAATGGTGTGTTTCCATCTCTGGGGAAGTTCATTCCAGGTGTACTGACCACCTTTCCAAGTGAAAGCAAGTTTTGACCTGCACTCTTCTACCAAAGGGATTGAGAAAAATGAGATATCAGTTGTGGCATACCAGTCACTGCTGGGGGACATGTTGGGCATCAGTCAGTGCCTGGCGAGCAATTGCACTGTGCATTATGTGGGTTTTTTGGTTTTATTCTTCTCTTATTTTAATTGCAACGATTTTATTTTGTTTCAATTATTAATTGTTATCTGAACCCACAAGTTTTATCTGATCCTCCTCTCCATCCCACCAGGGTTGTGGGGAGGAGGGCAGCGATCAAGCAGCTGCATGGTGCTTAGTGTGTCTGGGGTTAAACCATAACAGAACTCTGAAAAATTCACCCTTATGTTGCCAGCCCAGATCCACCTGAGCCACTTCAGCCTTAGCAGCCTGATGTGCCTTCTGGATCTTGTTTTGTTCTTCAGTGTCCTGGGTTAGCCCACAACAATGGTGAGTGTTTAATCCCTTTTATGGACCTCAATTCTAAAAGTTAATCCTTGCAACCCAGTGAGAGGGTAGAAGGGGTTAACATGCTGCACACCTTGTCTGCTGGCTGTTACTGTCCTCCTGCTGGAGAGCAGCACCCCTCTTGCACAGCTGCAGGAGGGAACATTCATCCACACCTCCCTTGTTCCAGTTTAGCTAACAAATGTACGTTGAAGGCTTCTACTGTTTTAGCTCTACTGAGATTTGTGATGTCTTTTCCCTCTCTGTCCCCTGGAGGAATCACAGGCTGACAGCTCCAGATGCAGTTCGTAAGGGTGAAGAATCTGGCCTATTAATGGTCTATACTGGAGCCATGAGAGTGTTTCTAAGACTGTGACTAGGAGGCAATCAAATGCTTAAAGAGATCCTCAGTTCTTGCATTTGCTAAAACAAGGTCTTGGCAACCTTGTTCTTCAATTTTGAGCTCTCAGATAACATGTATTTTCCTTCTTCTGCACACACATTTTTATTCCATATTTTTTCCTGCAATAGTCTAAGCATTCTATCAGAAGGCTTGTCCATATGTTCTTTTAAAAATATTTTTATTGCTATTGCTAAATCCAAGGTATTTTTTCCTTTTTTTGGCTGGGATTTTAACTAGTGTTATAGACATAAACCTTCCTAGTGTTTGCTGTTTGTTTACTTTCCAAGGACCCTCTATTACTGTATAAAAAAAGAAAATTCTCTAATTTGTTTATGTCCTGCACAGCTTCCTACCTTACAAAAATGAGCCACTTAATTTCTATCACATTGATTTAGGCCTAATTATATCCACCTTGACTGGTAATTGCTCTTTTTTTCTTTTGTTTCATGCCCTGATTCATGCTCTCAAGATATAACCAGTTTTCCAGAAAGCAAAATATGGGCTGACGAGGTGTCATTTTCTCCTAGAGGACTAATCTCTCTACAGACCATATTCACTCACGGGTAACCTCACAAAAGTCAATGAAATTTTGGTAGAGCCACATCTGGCCCCACAAGTCAATGAAACTACTCGTTACATGGGTCTGCTTCTGCTTTCATTCCTCTTATACCTCTCAAGTTTGCTGAATGAACATTAACAACCTGATTCCAGTCATGCTTGTTGTGCTTATTGCTTGATACATTCCCCTTAGTTTAACAACTAAAATGGCAGAAAAGAGGAAGAGAAAGGGATAATCTTTCTTGTTCTGTGATCCTGCTGGCTGTGTTTTGTGGGATGAGTGTGAGATGAGTGTGAGCCTGTCCTCTTCTTACATCCTCCTTGACGAGGACAGGAGGAGAAAGTGGCAAAATCAGTGGGGATCTGTGGGAAAGGATGAGTTTGTGGATGATGAGATCATGCAACTGCACAGCAGAGTCCAGATTCCCAGAACGACATACATGTCCTTTTTAAATCTCAGTTTATCCTTGTGACCCTGGTTAAGTTAGGCAATCACAAGGCAACAGAAAACTAAACTGTTAATTTCTTTAAAAAAACCCCCACACATCAAACCAAATGAAAACAGACCCTAAGTAATCCCTGCTTCTATGTATTACAATGATAAAATAGATTTCTGAGCTCATAAAAACAAACTTCCCACATTACTGAGGAAAAGATTGATGGATGGGAAGAAATTTCAGCAAAAATTCTTCTGTTGCATACATTACCCTAACTTCTTTTCCCAAAGAGAGGCAATTAAATTTGGAAACAAGTAACTGCTATGCTCACATATTTACACAAGTGATCTGTGCTATTCCATCAGTATCCCTACCTCATTTGAGCCACTAAAGTCCCTTATGAAATTCATAATGTCCAGCTCCCTTAGTTATTTTAATTCAGCTGCAGCCATTTTTGTATCATAATAGGGTTAATTCTTTAGCATAAGCACTATATGGGAGTGTAACTGGGATAACCACCCTGGAGGCAAGTAGCATTTGGCTCATTTTCAGGGGTCTTCAAACACTTGTTTAGAATTGCTTGCAGACCTTGGGCAGAGCTGAACTTCAAAGTATGGGTCTTGTCTGAGGATGAAAGTGGGCATTGTTATACATAATTAAAAAGAAGTTCGAAATTGTTTAAATATTTGTTTTTAATGGGAAGAGTATAACTTGAATATATTTTTTATTCACTACAAAGAAACCTTTAGACTGTGTGCTAAAAGTGATGCTTTCATCAACATTCACACAAAACTAGGATCAGATATGATCTACAGCTAAAAATACTGGGTATAATTGATTTAGCTGCAAATAATAAAAATAGTGCATCAAATTGAGCCATGTGAGGTTCTGCCAGTATTTTCTCTCCTGAGTATTGGTTTTATCTGTCTGCTGTCACCTCAGCAACATCAGCTTATTTCTTTGTAGTTGAGAGAATTCCTAGGGACTTCAAACTACACAAATTTCCTTTTATTCACTTATAACTGAAACTGAAAAACAACAGGAGAGAGGAGTGCCAGCTCTCCAACTGCACAAGTGTTTTTGTCTGTAAATTCATTGTCTTCTGAAGAAAAATTCAGACTCATGTTATTGGAAAAGTGCCAGAGGTTTTGTGTAGAAAGACCACTGTAATGTAGTGGAGCATCCCAGTAATGTCTGGGGTGGAAGATTAGTGATTGTGGCTTATGCTGAACAAAGAAATTGGAAGGGAATTTTCTTGTGGGAGTTACAGTCCTACTGGTTTTGTTAACTTAAACTCTGTATATGCACTTGCTTGGACATAGCAGTGTAATTGATGTGCACTATTAAGCATGATGTGGAATTGGGCAAAAAACAAACATGGTTTTTCTATTATTCTTAAAAATGAAAGGTCTAGATAAACCATAGACACACCAGTGTGGTCATGTAGGACTGAGAGGGAAGAGTAGGCACAGAAAGTGTCATCACAAGGTTGTGACTGTAGCTCTGCTTCTGTTATATAACACTCAATTAAGTGTTGGTGTGATACTAACCCAGCAAAGCAGACAAAGAAAGTAAAAGCAACCTGTGCTGGGACTGAGAGGCTCCTGTCAAAACAGAGAAGTAGAACTTGACTCTCAAGCACCTGATGGGCTGTGCCACATCACATCAGGCAGTAACACAACTAGATGTGTCAGTCTGATAAACTGCTGGGTTACGATGTAGTTCTTCAAAAGTTAAAAGGAAAAAGAAAATAAGCAAATGTTGTTGCCCCATCTCCTTGCATCAAACTCCCATGTTGTATTTGGGCAATTTGTTTTTCTTCAAGCATTATGTTGAATTAACAGAAGTACAGAGCAGGTAGAATAGAAAGGTTAAATTAATCTAATGGCTCCCGGTGGATTTTTTCATGGTGTAGGTGACCAGCAGTCCACAGAATCACAGAATATGCCAAGTTGGAAGAGACCCACAAGGATCATTTGGTCCAACTCCTGGTCCTGCACAGCACCATCCCAGGAGCTACTCTAAGTGTCACTATAAAAACTATTTACTCCCTGAGTGAACCAGCAAGTTATATTTGTGCCTGTGGGATACTCAAATAACCCTTTTGAATGCTTGAGGGGTCACATGCAATCCCTCAGAATCAAGGCTGTTCCTAGGGTTTCCAATTTATTCTGTGGCGTATATGATGAAAAGCTTTCATGTGTGCCATTTTCCCCTTCCATTTTATCAAAGTGCAACATTTACTAGTTTATTTGCATCCTTTGAATAAACTTAGTATGCTGAGTATGTAAATCACACCAGAAATTAAATTGAATTGTTGGGTTCAGTAAATGGCAACAAAACAATATGGATATCAACAACCCCTTGTGAACTGCTGTAGATAGGGACCTGCAGATTTTGGAACATTTTTGATTTACTTTAAACAAATCACAACCTGTTTCTAGATACCCATCACAAGAAATGTTTCTGGAAGACTGCCTTTTACCTTTAAAGTTCTCTCAGGATGCTCAATCTTTAAACAGAGCCTTCCATTACCTTCATACAAAGAACAGGTCTCAAGCATTTTGCTTTTCTCTTCAAAGTAGCACTGTTTTAAATAATGAACAGTTGCCAGGAGCAATGGCACAGGTTTATTCGTGGTTGTGTATTTGTCTGCCTGATCATTATTTCTGCTCTTTGGCCGTCTCTAACCCAGCAGGTAAAAATAAATCCTGAGGGCTTAAAACCTTCCTACAAGTTATTTTCTCTAGTCACCTGTCATTTTTCCTTTATTTCTTTTTTTAAAATTTTTTTGGTTGTTTTTTTTGTTTTTGTTCTGAAATACATTGGTTTTGTTTGTTTTTTTTTTTTATAAAAACAGATCAAGATGTTGACATCCAGTGACTTTATTTCTGTCTGTCTTTTACTATAATTTCTGTGAATATAACTTGGTGCTGTAAAGACAGTAGAGTTGAAAAGTCTGTAGATAAAAAGTGCACATTGCTCAGTATTCTTAAGAACAGAGAAAAAGGTATAGCACAGAAGTTAGATGGCTACTTCCTTTAATTTTTCATCTTTCTAAATACCATGACAGTAGAAGAGGAAAGGGTATATTCATCAGTGATGAACAATAACAAAAATATGTCCATTGTAGACACTGAGTCTAATAATGAGACTTTTACATATCCTGAACCTGATTTTCGTTGCTGCAAGTAAGAGTAGTTCAATTGAAATCATCACATCATCTGCATTCCTTGCAGAAACAGCACATTCCATGAATCAGTGGTAGATTTTGTATACTTGAATAAAGACTTCTCATTATACAACTTTTACTGCTACCATATTTATCCTCTGTGTGGGTATTAAAATATTGAAACTGAGGGAACAAATTCTGCAGATCCAATCTAAGAGTGTGCCTCCACCACTCTCCTAGGAATTGATCCTGTGTGTTCAGGATTCTCACTGGACAGGCTAGCAGAGTCATTAACAGGCTTAACGCATATTTAATAAGGATTAGAAGGAGCGCTTCTGTCTCAAATAACAAGCTGCTTCTGTACCTGGGAAGTTACAGTTGTTTGGTGTGATGGTTTATGAAAATGAAAAGTTCTCAGGAAAATACTCTCTCTCTGGCTTTCATTAGTAAAGTTAATGAGAACAGAAGAGGGAAACAAGTGGATAAACAGTCCACGGCATTTTGAGAATGGAAGACAGCATGTCAGACTGCTGCTCTGAAGGGACTTTCATGTCCCTTCATGGTTCTGAGCTCTAAAAGGCACTCAGCAATGTGAGTTCCTTCTTTGTCTACACTTTTTTTTTTAAGAATTAAGTTTTATTTTAGAGGAAATGATGAAATTGCAAAATATTAACCAGATTAATTGCTTCCATTTCAGAGAAGCAAAACTGCAAAGGATCTTTCCATCACCAATTAGTGAACTGCTGCAGAACACACAAATCATCTGCTTCTTAAACCAGCAAATTTGCCTTTCTTTTGGATGCAGTAGATATTCTGTGAGATAATGGAGAGATGACATTTGATTTTCTCCTATAACCTGGGAGGCCTGCAAGTGTGTTTTCTTTAAAGTTAACTTTTCGGTATTGTTTCAAAAACCTGCAGAATTCAAGATCCAGTAAGTTTGTCTCACAAAGCATGACATAACCTGAATTGAATTCTGGAAGTTCTGGATCGTTTTCCCAACAATTCATCTCTGTGTGCTTAGAGTGATTTTCTTTGTAATTAGATCCCATAAGCCAACTTTTCCCTGAAAATTTGGTGGTGACATAGCAAATTCATTAATTTAAGTATCCTAAACATATTCTAAATCCACCAAGTGGTTGTATATCTTAATTGGAGCATTTAAAACCTTTCGAATGGTTCAAATATTAATATTAATTCATGAGTAATATGTTTTATGCTTGACAGACTATAATACTTATTTCTATGATACGATTTGGTTTAATAAGAAAAAAATCCTGTCTTCTTAGGAGTACACTAGGATGGTTAGAAACACATTAAATTAAAGGTCAATTTTCAACAGAAATAAGGAAAGTTTGAATCAGATTACACAACTAGTTCAGTATTATTGATGACTATTCAGACAACTGTCTGGCAGTTTTGAAAATGTTCAAAGGTACAAAACTTTGAGGAGTATATTCACAAATCGATATTAATCTTAAAAATTCCCCTAGAAGTATCACATGCTGTAAATCACAACCCTCTGGTCTTTATTCTCTGGCTTTAATGTTTTAGCTATCCAGGTGCAAGAAGAAATATTATCATAAAACCAAGCCACTGTCTATAACAACTACTAAATAATAAAAAATAATTCATCTGAAAGAGATACTATGTCAAGTACTGTTTACCTGAGAAGCGTACTTATTGAGATCAATGTTCACTATGACAATTTGTGACTAAGAAGGATATAAAATCACATAGATTAATCTGAAATGTCATAATCTGGACTGTTTTAACAGTTCTTTAGTAAAGGAGAAAACAAATTACAGGAGGGTTATACTTTGAAGAAAAAAAAAGAAGTGGGACAAAACCCCACTTTATTCTTTTAATATTGAAGTAACTGAGTGAGGTTTATGTGTCTCAATAGTTGAGTTATCCCCTTATCAGACTTGTAGTGACTTCACTGAGTATATCGGGAAAAACTTGGTGTTTCCTTTTCTGCTGGGTCACCTGAAAGCTCTGCACATTAAACTGTCAATTCAGGCAAAACCATTCCAGATCTCACCTGCTCTAGCTTTCTTAAAGTGTCACCTTCATGGCTGTCTGTTTTGAAACTTTAGTTTTTGCTCTGGAGAAAAACAAAAGGCTCAGAGCTTGAGAATAGAAGGCAAAATGAATGAACAAAAGAAAGAAACAGGAGAGTTCTGTTCCTGATGATACTTCCGGAGATCTGGGAGATTATTTTTAGAATTTTGAAAGTTTCAGACAAAAATTTTGTTGATAGGAACATGCTTACATGCTTCCTCACATTCTCTTTAAAGGAAAAAAAAGAAATTGCAACTTCATTGGGCCTGGAAAAATCTAGTAGAAATAAATGGTGATATTACTGAGTTAACAACCAGAAAAGAAGTGCCATTTAATTGCAAATAGCAAACCTAGTTTGCTTCAGCTACTGAGAACGTGGTATTGGAATAAGCATGTCAAGAATGCCCTTGTTGTGTTGGAAGTCATAGACAGTTACTTAATATGGGCTGTACAAAAACAGGGACAGTTTCCAAAGGGTAGGACATTTAATGTTCTTCCTTACAGAGTCACCTAATTAATCTTTGAATGCAACCCATCCCAGCATATATGTGTATCAGGAAGGGATCATGTATGTTTTTCTCTACACCCAATCAAACCCCACTGCTTCTGTTAGAGCTGGATGACAGATTAGCAGAGGCCTGTGAATAGTTATTGGCAAAGGAATACTAGTAAATGGTAACCACACTTAAAATTACCTGGACGACTAATCCAGACCTAACAAGTTAAAAGCTCAAACTATAATTGATTTTCCTGTCTTATGTAGAATTAAGGCAACATTCAAGAGCAATTTCATAGTTCTTCTCTGTGCTCTCTTCTCCCTACATGATTATGCAAAGTCTGATGAATTAAAATCAGAAGCTGCAAAATAACCTATTTCTAGGTTAGACATAAATGAGTGAATGAATAAATCAATTAATTAACCAACATCAGGAAATAAAAAAAAAAAAAGAAAGAAGCCAAGAAGGATTGAAGAAAAAAAATCTGCAAACTTACTGCCTTACGTTGGTGAAAAATGAAGGAATATCTCAATAGATAACTGCCCACCTCTTGTCTTCTGCCTCCAAGTAACTATTCCATTACCTGCAACTACTGTTTAAAATGTTGAGTGTTAAGGACTTCATTTCAAGTAGAAGATGCATCATAATATAAATAAATAAAATGGTACAAATCCTGCTAAAGAAACTAAATGCCTCTTTTCTTTGAGTTAGATTTGCAACTGATTTTTACCAGACATAGATCTTTCCTCACTTACTTTATCCCCCTTCCAGTTTAATGTTACTGTTGACCAGATATACATCACACCATCTGCATAATTCAGCACATATAGAGGGTCAGGGTATTTTTCCATTTTTTCATTTGTTAAAGGTGCTGAAACTTCTCACTCCAACAGTAACTGAGAGTAGTTAGTTATTTGATGATTAATCATGTCTAATGGACGTTTTTGTTAAATGATTTTTCCCCAGCTATGCAGTTCCTAGGAAAATATTCAGCTCCTTTGTGAGTCAACCATCTTGCCAAATTATGTAAACTAGGTCTCGTGCAGAGAGGGTTTGGTTCTCTGGATGAGGAGTCACTCACAGCCACAGATTTCTGAATCTACGTAACTCTGATGTCCTTATCAAGAAAGCTGATAGAAAGGAGTCAGGATCACAAGATCCAGGCTCGGAAAACATTTCAAGCCTGTCCTCCTGCATGATGGTCTCTGAAAGCTGTAACCCTTGGATTTTCGTGCCATTTAAGCTGGTAGGGTGACAGTGATTGGATGTGGACTGATGTCAGCCCCCATTAAATGGTTACCTGGGAAGACAAGTGTCCCTGCGAAAATGAGATGACAGTTGAGCTTTCCTCCAGAGTGCGAGAATTATTACTTCATTCAGAGCCACTGAGTGTGCGATGTGTAGGTACTGAAAGAATTCACTGTAGCGTGGTACACGGTACACGGAGCTGCAAATAGGGTCATTCTTCTGTTCAGAGCCCCAATGCCCAGAGTAATTAACTTCACATGCCATGGCTCAATGCTGAGGCTGAGTTCAAGTGAAGTGGTGAGGAGCCCAGCCCTGAAGGGCATGGTTGCTTGAGTTCTTTATTACAAACACAATGAAAAAAGTAATAGTTTTTGCTGCACAATGTTTCAGTGCTTCTGCTCAGGAAATGAATTTTGATGTGTTTTGTATCTCATGAATTCTGCATATTTTATTCCCTGGAGTTTAGTGTAAAAGGCACTTTTTGTATTGCTAGGTAACATGACTAATTGCACAAACAAAATAAAATCGGCCTGGTACATTACGAGGTTGAAATGTCAGGAGCCATCAGGAGGTCCCCAGGAAAGAATGCCTATGTCATTTTAAATATTCTTTACACAGCATTATCTTAAGGCAAACAAAGATTCTTTTAGCCAGTTTGTGTTTTAAGATTAATAAGAGCAAAACCTATTTCAGTTTACCTTTTTTTTTTAACAATCCCAGGCAAAAAGCTTTTCAGCACTGCAGGTATAAGATTTTCATGTAATAATTTGTACATATAAATATAAATAAAGTGCAAGCTAAATAATAAATGCTGAGAAGTAACTCTCTTCTTTAAACAAACCAGAAATGCTACCCTCAGTACCAAACCCTCTGGAATGCCTTGATTTGACTGAATTATAGCAATCTAATCTGGAAAATCAAATGCTTTCCTTCCCCTCTCTTTCTGATTGTGGTACTGATTTTCATCATCCGATTTATACTGGTTTTTTTAAATTTGTTTCAGAAGGCACAGGGAAGGTGGTTGCCGCTAGTGGGCATTTATTGAGCTTGAGGTGTGCTTTGTTTCCTCTCCTCTGCTACTTATTCTGCTGCCTACCTAAAGCAGGTCATGTCTGTTTTTCCTTTCAATTTGTGCACTGATAATCACATCTGTGGGTGGATGTAGTGTTTGAGCTGGCTGCTGCCTACATTGAAGCTTCAGAAACAGACAATTTAGAAATCCAGAGGTCTAACATCCTGGGTTTTGTGAAACTTTCCCTGGCATCCCTCACTCTAATCTAGGGGCTCCACTTACATACCAGAGGGGAGTGTGTGGGGAAGTGGGTGAGAAATAAGAGGCAAGTTTTCCAGGCTTCTTTAACAAGCTGTTTGTTGTAAGCAATTTTGTTATCCTGCATCTCTCCCACAGGTTTCAGTGAATTGATGTAGACAATCAGCATGCACGTAGGCATACCTGTTATTTCATCTCCTAGGGAAGTTCTGTATCAAAAGTAATAGAAGTGGCTCACAGCAGAAGCCATCTACTGTGAGTGGTGAATGCGTGAGGGTTTGTCTTGTACATTATCTTTATTGTAGGCTTCAAACCTCCGGTTAACAAGTCCTGATGAGTGTGATAATTGGGTAACATCCTCCACTTTGAAAGAAAGCTGCCTGAAGAATACTTCTACTATTGGGGAACTGTAGTCTTTGAAGTCTTGCATTTGAAAAATATACAGGATAAAAAAGGAATAAATATTTTAAAGATATCCTAAAAAGGCCTTCAAGAGTCTATCATGTCCAACTTTTGCTCAATGATAGAATAAACTGTATCTGTATATTTTTTTCTGACAATCCTTCATTCCTGTGGAGAACTACTTCACATACTGTGAGTTATGATTAAAAAGCTGTGGTGAATTACTGAATAGTCTCTGTGTGTTGGGCAATCTAATTTGTAACCTACTGACAAGAAACCTGTATCTATAAAACAGCTTGAAGGACAAAACTCATTGTCACTACTCAACTAGTAGCCTCTTAAAAACTGTGAAAATCGGCAATTTCAAGACAAATGTCTTTGAGGTTTTAAGGGAAGGGGTTTTCAGTCACTATTCTCTGTAGCAGTAGTAAAGTGACCTGTGGAGTTCTAGGTCTTTGCCCAGGGCTCAATAAACTGTTTAAAGTGCATGACGGCTGTGAGTCTGAACAAAATTCTCTCTGACCTAGGATTGATCACCACATGAAGGTGGCTGTGAATGTCTCACAGAAGAAAAAAAATTGTTACCTCTTCCTCAAAACTTCTTATAAAATCCCAGAGTCATGAGATGCGTTTCAAACCATTGGCTCAAACCCTCCGATCTTCTGTTGTACAAGTGGATTTACAGAGCTGCAACATGGACACAGCTGCTAACCCGTTCCTTTCATCCTCCTGTCGTTAAAAACATGCTGCTTTGCCCTGCAAATAGGACCAAGCCCTGACAAAGGGTTTCTGTAAGCACTGGAAACAACAGGCAGCATTACTCTGTTGGGCAATGCGTATCCAGCAACAGAACTCCACGTGCACATCATGTAAATAACCTTGCAAATTATTAAGACTAGTCAGAATACCACTACAGATACTATTGCGCCAACTGAAAAATGATGGTTATATAAAATAGAAAAAGATCAAGTAAAAAAATCTGCAGCTTGATGGGTCTGAAGGGACAAGGAGAAGAGAAAGAGAAGAAATAAGCTAGTACTGCAGACAGAGCTATGAGGTGCCTTATAGGTGAATACATAAAATTTGAGCTTGATTTGGTTGATCAAGCAGAGGGAGTTAAAAAGGGTCTATATTTTCACCATTATTTAAAGATAATCATGCCTTTTAAATGCATCAGAAGGGAGCAATTAAAACATCAGAGAACAAATCTTAAGCAGCAGATTCATTCAAACACTACTGACCTTCGCTTCCATTTACCTATTTACTGCTTGATAGGTACTTCGTATAATTTATAAGGCACAAATTAGTACTCCCTGGAACATCAGAGATATATGTACTCCCAAAATCAGTTGCCAAGCCCAGGCTGTTTCTCCTGAACGAATGAGCTCACTAAAGATATGAAGAGTGATTTGAAATTCTCCGACAAGCGAGCATGTGAAGTTAAGCCAAACTGCTGCTTCCCTGCCAGTCTGCTTTTTGTCTTTGGAACAAGTGGCAGCCTCATTGAGCAGTAATACAGATAGCACAGTAGTACCTAAAATGTTAGATACTTATTAGATTAGTTACAATGAGAGAAAGATTCTATCAAATCATGATTCTGTTCATTAAATGACCTCTAAAATTATGGAGAAATGAAAGAAATTATTTTCCACATACAAAGAGATTTCTCCTTATATATTAATTTAAAGAACGGAGAGCAGACATTACATGTGGTGTCAGATTTGTAAATCTCAAAGGGTAATGTACCATTTCATTATCTTAGATATATTCTCACTAGATGATAAAAGAGGTACCAACAGTACAATTTTCGACAGCTGAACTATGCCCAATGGAAGAGATACAGTACAGTATATCTTTTTATAATTTACAATGTAGTGCTAAGAAAGCTCTGGCCCAGTTGGGATATTCTCCCTTATTCAAGTGGTTCTATTTAAGTCAATGGAATGACTAGCACCAGGGTTTCTTTGCCTTTTCATGGGAAAGGACCCCTTGAATTTGGCTGATTAGCACATTTGGATTTCAGGGATAATGGTCTGATTATTTTTTTTTTCTGCAGAAGGGGAATAGTCTTATGAATATCAACATACTTATTTTTGTGTGTGTCATTCTATATCAGAAGTGGGACACTATTTTATTTTAGAAGTGAAAGATTGAAGAGACTAATTTATTATTTGCTTTATGTAGTTTATATCAAGGCTTCACAAAATCTCACTGGAATAAATTCTGTGAATTTCCCAATCCAAAGTTTATTTGAGACTGTTACCAACACTAATTGCCTTTCTGAATTGCTGTATTTTTTTCCCCCAGCTCCACATATTTTTTTAAAAGTTCATTTTATATTTGCTCTGGGCTTTTCTACCTACTGGGAATCATAGCATGTGTGATAGAGGTGCCAAGATTTATATATTAAAAAAATCAGGAGAATTCATAAATTTAACAACTGAAACAACTACATTTGGAAAGCATGATAATAGCTCTTAAGAGGCAACATAGTTGTACATTTATGCTAATCAACCAATTTCTATTGCTTTCCTTAATGGTGAAAGGTGCTTTTAATACACAAAGTTCTGCTCCATGAATGATAGACTGAACATTAGGATATTAACTCATGTCAGCTTTTCCTCTGAAATTTGGACTGTGTGCCTATACACAAGTATATCCATGTTATATATAGCAAGTAACTGATCACGCTGCTAAGTTAATGCAGGATAAAATTTTAATTTGTATTTACTTTCTTTTATAATTTCTGGTGCTTCCTCTGGTGGAATTTCTGTTACTCTATTTACACCGTAAAGAGGACTCTGAAATTTAGTGACTGGCCTGTTCTGGGGTGTATGGTTGCACGTCACAGAAACAGGGGGCAGCACTGTGGCAGAGTAGCCCACAGCTGTCTCACACCTGTGTGGTGCTCTGGTAAGGCTGGTATAAATGCAGAAGCAAGCACTTTGAAACTAGGAGACTGCAGAGATGAGTCACAGATGGTTTGAAAAAGCCCCAGTTCAGCTCTGAACTCAAATGAAGTGACAGTGTCATCAGCTTTTCGAAGCTTTACTGGTTTGCCTCTATAAGACTTGGTTTTCTACACCTTGTCCCTTACTCAACCATGACTGCAGTTTCAGACTGAATAGGTGTAGTAATAAGAACAGACATAGCCAGGACCTCTGGATTATCTTGGCTATTTTACTGGCTTTTGGGTGATGATGTGATGGTTGCTCCAGAGTAGGGAGAGTATAAGGTGAATGTCTCTCACAACCTACTGTCTGTGCTGGAGGCAATTACATGTCATAGGTGTTGCTGCTCTCACTTGGATCCCTGAAGTCACCTGATCCCTAGTAAAAGGCCTGTCTTTCCTAGGTATGTCTGTTTCTGCCTGCTCCTTGTTCCTGCTAGCATCAAAATATAACTGTAATAATGAGGGGCTACCACTTAAAACGACCATTATCAGAGAGGTTAGTAATCAGGCATGGTGGAATTGGAGAAGAAGTAGATTTACTAAGCAAACACAGGTCCTCCCTTCTAAACAAAGTTTAAAACAAACTAATATAATTTAACTAATCTCCTATTTAGAAATATCATTACACTTCTAAAGAGCAATGCATGTTATTTTTTGTAAGAAAATAACTCTAGTAAATATACCCATGGTGAGATTATTGGAGTAGAAAGTAGTGATAAGAGTTTTACAATATGTCTACTATCTTCTACTCTGGGACTATATCTTCTGGACCTCCTACTTAGCCATAAGCAGAGCAAACAGGCTCTTTATTTTAATATGACTTGCTTTCAGCCGTGCCTGGCATGTGCCTTTCTGTGTGAGGAAAAGAAAACCAAAAGCTGACATCCATACTCCATTATCCATACTCCCTACAAAAAGTTGCAGATGCACGGGGAGTAAAGACTTGCTCCTGACTCTGGATGTTTGTCAGTTATCTCACCAATAGATGGGGCTGGGACTTGTGAGAAGCTGAGTACTTTCAGCTTTTAGGAAAAGTGGTTATTTTGTCACACCACTCAATAGACTGACAGCATCATAAGTGCTATACTTTTAAAAGATATTTTACTAGCCCTACAGCATTATGCCATGTTGCACTTACTTTACTAATCTTTATTCCTTTAATAGGACCACTGCATAGAGTACACCTGCTGTGACAGTTGCAAACCTATGTTTTGCTCAGGTACCTGCACTAAAATTTTAATGCAAGCTGAAAAAGTGATGGTTACAGTCTAGCCTTTCACTGGTATGAGGTAATTGTTACCATCTAGTATACAATGCAGTTTTTCTGAAATAAGAATGTTGGACAGAAAATAAAAGCAAGTATTTCAGGATGTTTTTTTTTTTTTCTTGCTGTATTGATTGAAAGCTTTTAGGAGAAGGTGAACATAATTGTATAAGTGCTGCTTCCATTAAAGTACAGCTGATAAGGCTAATACTTTTGAAACTGTGTAATAGGAGTTTGTGCCATCTAAAAATAGTGGCACCTTTTAAAGACTTGATTTTTAACTATTAAAATACTTAGTAGTTTGTGAGAAATCTCTTCTGGATAAATAGCTTGAGTTCTGGAGAAGAGATAGACACCTGAACTTTGTTTTGCACCAGGTGATGTTTTGCATGATAGTGTATGAGATACTCTGGAATCTGCCAAAGAAGGAATAAGAAGATCTAAAGACTAAAGACGTAAGGCAGTAGTCAGCATTTTTATGACTATTCAGCAAAAAAAATATTTTATCTGCTTGTAGTTACAGCTGTAATGATGTAAAGGATTTAATACCATTATAGTGATGTTGGATGGATTGGTTAAACATTGAGCTATTTGGGGAAAAACTACTTCCTTTCTATTTGGAAGCGTCTCATATTTCTTCCATCTGACCAACATAAATTTATTGTAGACTTCAATACAACAATTTTGTTTCCTGAGCCCAGTCAAAATTTGTGCTGCATTAAAGTAGACAGGATTCTTCTCAAAGTTCAGTTTCAAATGCTTTGCCTTTTAGGCAGGAAGTTTGGATTTTGAATGTGAATATATGTATAACCCATTCTTCCATTCAGATATTAATTCATCCGTCTCAAGAATGTGCTTGTTCCAAATATAAATTACATTTATATAATTTGAATAAATAATGTGCCGATAACCCTTGACATTAAGTCTAGTGCCTTAAATCATACTATACATCAGCATGCATCTGGTCAACTCCTTTTCTCTAGGTGTGGAGGAGACCTGCTTAATTCCCATTACATAAGTTCTGCAATCACTCTAATCTCTTCAAATATTTGAATACTATCCAGCAGTTCATTAAGCTGGGTGACTACTTTGTGCTATAGGTAAAATTTTCTTATTCTCTTCCCAAGAACAGATTGCAAGAAATTGCTATTTTGTTTTTAATTTTTTAATTAGAGAATGTTCCTTTCTCATGCACTTCCTTCCTTAGTGCAGGTGTTGTTAATTGTTTATTTTTCCATGTAAGAATATGAAAAAGGGTTGAAGAATATACCTTGCACAAGGAGAGGCAGATCTGGATAAAACAATCATGAATGACAATATATTTAGATAGCGCATCAAAACTCCAGCCAAAGAAAGATGCATGTTAGCCACAAGTTGTGGGATAGTAATGTCCCTTGCAATTACTGTCGCAGGCTTTAATCCTGTATTAGACTTATCTAATGCACCTATGTTTTTTCAAGTCCTATTTGTTTCATACTGAGGCAGAGGGTAAAGACTCATATGCTGTTTATTTAGGAATTAACATTCTTCTTATTATGTGTTAACCAGCTATACACAACACTTCTGGTTTGAAAATATGCTGTTTACAAGAAATATGTAAGCTATTTTCTGCAATTAAATATGGACTGATATAATCCTTTTAAAAGAGGCATGTGGCATCAATGTGGCAGGGTTGGCACATGATAGGACATTATCAAAATGACATTTTTCCTTTTCTGGCAAGCTATTTATGCAAATCCACTACATTTTATGTTACGGATAGGATCTGAGCAGCCCCTGAGCAGGCACCTTGCCACTATTACAAATGAACTGGAAGGAAGGAAACTCTGCATGTCTATCAACAATTTCTGCAAATATCATAGCTATTTTTCAGGGTATTTAACTGGACATTGTGACTAAGTCTAAGAGCCAAAGGTATTTAAGGAGAGGTGACAATAAATATTTATGGCGCCATGATTCATAGTGTTTCTTCATATAGATTTGAAAGGTTTATTAATTATACTGTGCACTTTGTCCAGCTATTTGGCTAATGTTAGTTTGGAAAACTTGTAAGTTAAGAACAATGAGCTGGGCATGTAAGTAATGCTAGTAATGTCAGTTGTCAAAGAACATTATAACAGTATTACGGGGAAAGCCAGAAGGCTCATAAAAAAGAAATGTATTCTTGCTGCAAATTTGAGGGACTTGAAAAAAAAAATAAATCAAGACCTCTGTTTGACTGTTGACAAGGAATGTAATTTTTGAGTTGTTTGACAAGGAATGTCATTTTTCTTTGTGAATGATGTGGTCCAAAGGAGTTAATCAGCTTGGTTAACCCACTTGCAACCCTAAAACGCTGAGAGCATTCCAAAAGCGCCAAATGTGTTTTAGCAGAGGTGATCTTCAAAGCAAACCGTGTGAGGGGTTTTTGCCTTCAGACGGTGTCATGGTGCTTTGACAAGATTCTAAGAAAAGCACTGGCTCATAGCATGCTACACATCCAAGTGAATATTTCAGCACCTGGTAGGTGAGTTTTCCATGGTATGCATTCCCTAGCAATGTTTTCCACAGTGTGCATCCAGAAAAGATTATTTTCATCCGGTATTTCATTCTTTTCTCTCTTTTGCTATGGCGTTGCCAAAGAAATGCTATTTCATTTAAAACCATCTCACAGTGAATTGCAGGGCCATTAGAGCAATCCCTGAAGAATCTCTTGGAACTCACGTTGTCTGGGGGAAAACAGAGCCAAGAATAGGTTCCACTGTGGGGACCAGCCCCAAAGCACAGAGGAATCTGTGAGGAAGCTGTCAACTTTCAGGAAAAACTTAGTCAGTAGGGAGTAAATCCCCATCTTTCCTAACAGCATAGGCTTGCAGAAGAATGAAACTTTTCTGTGACTTGAGACCAGCAGTGAAAGGCAGCCAGTAAATGAAAGAGAGGAGCTAAAGCATTGATTCTACAGTAAGGGCTATCACAATCCCACACTTTCCAAGAAATAGAGCTGCATTCATAATAAAGTTGGTCTCAGGAAATTACATGAGTTCTTAAAGGCCACAGAGACTGTTAGGATGTGCCTCAGAATGTACTAAATCATGGGAAATGCAAGATACACTGATCTTGTTTACCTGACCGTGATTTGTTTTCCACAATAAATGTAATCTACTTTCTTTCTTATCCCTTACAATATTCTTTAATTCAGCTGGTAAGAGATGGGTTTTGTGGTTTTGGTGGTAAAGATTCAATCATGACTTGAGACCAGAGCCTGTCAGTAACCGCAGCCACAGATAGGTTGCAACTATTAGTGGCCAGTGTCTGTTGAACTTAAATATACTGGTTAAACTGAAAAAAATAGGGAAAGTGGTGCAACACGAGTATGTGTAGGAGGAGAAGGAAATTGCCATCAGGCTCAAAGTTAGTCTAGGAGAAGTTAAATGCTAGTCAGCCCAAGTTCCATTACTACAATTGTTAAATGGGGAATTTTTATAGTAGTTGTTACAGAAATCAGTACTTTCTCATTAAGGTTGCATTTTTGGAAAATCATGATAGAAACATATTTTGATTTTTATTTATTTGTCCCTTGAAAATACTAATGGAAACTGTCCTGACCAAGAGGCTGCTATAAGAAATAAATATATAAAAATAAGTTCCTTATTTACTTCTCCTCCAAAATATTTTGTACAGATGTAAACATTACAGTCATTCAGATGGATAAATATATAAGGAAATTTGCGCAGAATATATAATAATACTGGTGGAGAATAAAGTCATGTCATGCAAAATCTTTCTAATAAGAAGCCTGATATAATAAATCCTGTAGATAAAAGGATCTAGAAATTTTGAATGGGTTTTGGAAATGAAAGACACAAGTTTCTTCAACAATTTAATAATAAAAGTAGTAATTTGAAATTAAATATATATCCTACTTCCAAATATAATAATGTTGGACATGTTATAATTATTCAAATTTGTGCATACTACAAAATGAGCCATACCAAGTGTTTTAAAGACAAATCCAAGAACTTTCAATGGCCAGTAACCTTCTTACAGGGAAGCTTTCTTTTTTTATCCTGACCACTCATGTCACAACTAGTGCTTAGAAGCCTGATGACTAATAAGAAACACTGAGATAGTTATGGTAGTCTTAATTAACTGGAAATGCAGCTGTTCATTGTCCTCTTGGTAATACTTAGTCCTGTGCTGGACTGTCACCTTTGTGGCAAAGATTTTGCAGGTGCATTTTATGTATTTGGTGGGTTTCCTTTCAACGTTTTAAAAAATGCTCTTTCTCCAGTTTCACTGGATGCTTCGTTGCTGGTTTAGCAGACCGCTTTATGAAAAAGGAATATTAGAAGTGTTTCTCCTATACTACAGCCTGTATTAGTATATTTATCATGATTTTTCTTCCACTTCCTTTTTAAATAAGGCTTTTCAGTGAACGTCTCTGGGAATTTTTTCAGGGCTGCTAGCATTCTTGTTTTCTGTTTTCAGAAACTGCCCAGTTACAATTCTACTTACAGAAAATGAGTAAATTCTGTAAATTAGAGGAAGAAGAGAAAACGTTATAAATCTGATGTTTTAATAAGTCATACATTATGCACATGTAAATGTGGAAGATATACGTTTTATATATGTAAAAATATATTAAATATTTCCCCCTCTTTTTTTTATAACTTTTCTCTTTAGATTTCTAATAGTTACAATTTCAACAATAATTTTGGGTGCTCTCATGCTTCTTATGATGAGAGGAAAATACCTTTGAGCTATCCCCAGCAATTCCTCTTCTGTTCCCTGACACATCGCAATTAATTTGATGTGTATTAAATTTTATGAGCTGTAGAGACAAGTCAATTCAATCCAGATCCACTAAAACATTTAGATGTCAGGCATATCAGGAAATCTGTTGCAGAGCATAGATTTGCATCCAGGTTAGTACTAGCTCTGTCTCTTTGATTTGAAAGGAATGTGCCAATGAACTCTAGTTGGAAACTTATGACACAAATAAATAAAGGACATGAAACAGACAAGGAAACTTAATCAATTTTGACTAAGCATAGAAATACTGGACTGGTTCTTTGAGGATGGTGTTCCTTATAAAAAAGGAAGCAAAATTCCCATCCCATCCTCAACCCTTCAACAAAGAAATCAATACAGTAATTAGAAAAAAGTGAACTGTATTAAGGTTAAATAGAAGTTCAGCTTGCTTATTTGAGGAATTGTCAATACTTTCTTATCAGAAAAAAATAAATGCATGGGATTTACTGATTATATCGATTATATTAACAGACACCATCTGCTACACAATCCTGCAAACAAGAGCCTTGTTTTCCAGTGATGGTTCCTGAAGGAACAAAGAGAAATAAGTGGCAAAAAAATTTCTCAAAATCATTGTTAGTTTATAATCTACCTCAAAGTTTCATTCTTGCTTCTTCTACTGAAGCAATACTGTTAAACATATCTACTTTAATTGTTATTAGTCAGGAGAAAAATCTTCATTGATATGTGATAATATTTGACAGTCTCTGCATCAGTATCAGGTAGAGAACGATGAATTACTAAACAATAAGCAGTGAGATTTAAGAGAATGGGTATCAATTTATCTATTGCTGAACATCTTAGAATAGAATTTAGTCTTGATAATGTTTCAGGAGGAACAGATCAATTTGAGGATAACTTTCTCTTATAGAAGATGTTTAGCTTTAGATTTCCTTATGGTCTGTCTCAACTGACCTGGAACCGCTTTTTTCTATTGATTGGTTGTCTTACCAACCAGTTCTGTTCCCCTTTTCCTGCCCCTGTGTTTCTCTCTCAGGGTTATCCTGCTTTACAGTCATTTCAGTGCTGATATTTCTGTGGTAGGAAGGAAGATTTTGCCATGTAATATCTGTATCCTGACTTCCTCTTGGTATTAAATTCCCACTTATAAAAATTTCTGGTAGGTTGAATGCTAAACCAGAATTAAAAAGATACATGATTAATGAGATTCAGATACTTGTCCATAACTGAGGCCACAGACTGCAAGTACATCAGTGGTGTTATACATAATGAAAGAAATTTTTTCCCCCATGCCTCAGGATTTTTGGTTTGATTTTGTTTGAAAAGCTATTGGTGCTTCCATTTTGTTGACCTGACTAACTTCAGTGAGTTAGAAAATAATTTTTTGCTCATCTCAACTATGATTATAGTACTAAGCTTGACTATGGCGTAACCAACATATTAAATATTGTAGACATGGTTTTACATTTTTATTCTTTTATTTTTAGGTTTTTATTTAGGAAGTAGTTTGCTCTGAGATTTTGTGTTCTTTCCTCTTCTGCACTCTTTGTCAAACTTTCTGTGCAAGAGTTAGAATATCTGAAGAAACAGTTTTGTCTTTCTTTGCCTGGAAAGACCCTAAATAGGTTCACTGTTATGGTAATGCAAATACTGCTGGATAACAAACCCCAACTATTCTGAATACACTAACAAAAAGCCTAAGAAATTGTCCAGTGTAAATAGATCAACCTTGATGCATTCCTATCAGCTTAGTCTTGCACTGGAACCTGTAAATGGCAATATAACACTAAGAAAAATTTCAGGAGAAATCAGTGTGTGGGGCAAGAAAAGGAACTACTAGAGCTTGACCTTCCTGATTATAACATAACTTGAAGGCAAAGAAAATAAGATACACTGTTCATCCAGATTTTCACTGGCATCTTCAGCTCATTTATACCTTTGTGGTGCGGAGATTGTTATGAGCTGGTTACTATATTTTGTCGGTTAAGTAAAGCAGCAGAGGTAAACAAATTAGAAAAATTCAGTGTTGCTTATCTGAATTCAAAACAAGAAATTAAATTGAATGTGGGCAATCTTAAATTTTGTCATAATGTAGATAAACAAGGATAAGTAAATTGGTACAACATTTGCAAATATATGCAATATTTTAAAACATTTTCTTTTTAAAAACCAAATATTTGCTCTATTTAATAGCTATCTGTTTATTTTTGCAGATGAAATAATTGCTCTACTCTCTGTCTTTATTAAACACTGAGTTTAGAAAAGATGAGTTCATACAAACAAGAACTCAGCTTTGCCTATGCCACACTGAATTCTTTAAAAAGTAACAATGTCCTTACTGTAATCTGGTGGCTTGTGTTTTGGTTTTCAGTACATAGACAAGCATATTAGTACGGTTTGGAAATGTTTGATGCTGTTGGACTGTATTCCATAAATTTAAAGAATAGTTTGGCCCAAGACTTTATTCTCATTTTTATTTGATGTTTTCCAAGAATCCTTTTTCCCCCCTCCCTCCAAAGAAGAACCATTGAGAATCGGTGGATTATTGAAGAGAACTTATACATTAGAGAAGTCACATTTTGAAGCTGCCTGAAGAAATAACTGGTACCTTGAAAGGTCACTTTCAACTAAAAATAAAAATACATTCCATCTTCCTGTTTTCACATCTTAAAACAGTATGTCCTAAGCTACCACATCAGTCAGAAGTATACCTTTCTTTTTCTTTACAGGCATCTCTAAGGTAAGTACTGACTCATTTATGTGAGAAACGTGTCTGACTTCCAAAGGACAATGAGACAGCTGAAGGTACTTCTTAGAGAGGTGTGTTCACTTGAGTAATACAGCAAAATACTGAAATAGGAACTGCATCTCTTGGGACACATACTTCTTATGAAAAACAAATACATTAGGCTGTGCAGTCAGATTCATACACTTTCAGTTTCCTGGAATTGCCAAGACATGTCAAACTGTTAATCATGTTCTGAAGATCATCTGCTGACTCCAACAGCTCATTTTAGTAGGAAGTGTCATTGCTGAGGGCTGAGTTTTGCATTCTTTTCTCCAGCAAAACTTCAAGTAGAGTTTTTTGCTAAGCAAAGTTAGCAGGATATTATACAATAGTGCATATTCATATTATTAATTCTTTTCTCCCTCTTCACTCTTGACGCAAAAGAATATTGGATGTAGTGAAAAAGAAAGGAGTACTGCAAAAGAGAAGAGCATGGCAGTGATGGTACAACATACTTTGTTAATGAGGAAGGACTGATTTCTGTTTTGATAGCTTGGCGTTACAACTTAATGAGGTGTAGCTTTTGTTTCCACACTACACAGACACAGAAAGGTGGAAAATACAGTAGGTTTTACCTGTGATATTATGGGGATCATTCTTTTATTTTCTATGAAAGGCTCATTCCCTTCCCCCAAATTTTGTGAATACTGAAATAAATGTGATAAGCACATTATGTTTGCTCATATCCTCAGAATCCATTCCAAAAAACAAGGCACTTTGACAAAGTGTTTTTATTATTGATTGAATCTGTGGATGTTTTCTAGAAGACACTGGATATGGATCTATATATTTCCTGCTCTGATTACCAATACAAAATTTACTAAGACTCCTTGTTTAGCACAACATTGGTGTTCAGTTTTCAAGCGGAAATTTCATCATCTGTTAAACCTGAGGAACTTCAAAGAGGTTGGAATGTGTGAAAAAAAACCCCAAACAAACCAAAAGGAGCATTTTACTCTTTGTAGCTTTTTAACCGCTTTAATGATGACCTAGCTGGGGAATATCCCTCAAACATGATGAATTGAGGAACATGGACATTGTCAGCCTCTGAGTGAGCATGGCAATCTGGTATGTTCGGTGCTAATTACAGCTGAAAGCAATCAACAGTCATCTGCTTTTTACAGCTGGTAGTAAATGTTCTCATGCACCTATGAGGAATAGGAAGACTAGAATTTCAAAGCTGTTCAGTCAAGGTGCTTCTCCTTTGTCCTAAAATGGTAGCTGTGAGGTACCCCTCAAAAAGACAGGATGGTTTCCATATCCATTTAAATTGTCAAGGGAGCACAGCAGGATGCCTTTTTTTACCATCATCTAGCACAGAGATAGATTTGGAAAAAAGTATAATTTTAAAATATTGACATAGGATTAGTAAGCAGAATTTAGATTCATGTAACAGAAAAGACATGCCTGTTGTATGCTTTATGTCTCTAGTGAGTACAAACGTGGAATGATATATATGTTTATTGTGGAACCATTTTCTTCTCTGATGCTCATAGTATGTTATAGAAAAACAAAGTATTGTTTTGTATGAGGAAATCACTTTGTGGTGTAGCTTTGTGAATCTCTGCACATTTAATAAGGCTTGCTGTGAGAAAGAATCACTTTGGCTCTCTGGGGGAGGGGGAAATAAATAATTAAAGGAGGCTGATTATATAGCTAATACTACATTATGCAAATATGCAACCCAGGGACACACAATACATTGATTTATATGCCATTTAAAGGCACCTTATCTTTCTGTTTCTTTATTTATAGGCTGGACTGCGTGTGTGCATATCCAGAGAGAACTGATGAGCTGCTACTCGCCTTGGTGCCCCAGCCCACAGTTTGGAACTGGTTGAAATGGGGATCTGATCAGAAAACAGGGCTTAGTATGCACCCATAAATACCATGAACTTTGGCCTAAGCTGTGGGCCCTTGGGCAACTACAAGAAGAGGGAATGGATACTTCTCTCTTGGAAGTTTTATTTTTTCTTTGGGTGATGGGTCAAGTGAAAGAATGTTTGACAAGGGTGATTTTACAATAGATTCCTGTTATAATATGGTAGTGAGTCACCATATCTATTTACAGAAAAAAGGATAAATAGAGGTACTTTTCAATGCAGAATCTCTCTTAACAAAGAGGGCTGAATTTAAAAGAGAAGGAAGTTCTTATTTAGAAGGATGCCAGAAAATATGAACTAATACAAATTTTTAAGTGGTTTGTTGAATACAACAAGATTTAAGCGTATAAGTTCCACCACTTATTTGGGTTACACACCTCTGTTTTTGCTAGGTACAAGCAGGGAGTCCCACAGAAGCCTAATTCTGGAAACATACAGAATTAATGAGTACTTCTGGTGGTAGCCCTGGAGGCTAGCAATGTATTTTTGATCTTGCCTTTGATTTGCTAAATTTTTAAAATGTAGTTTTCATCTTAGTTCATGCTAGTGTCAGTGCGTGTGAGAACTAAATTAGCATTTGTTCATCCAGTGCTGCTTCCACCAGATGGAAACAGTGACGTTCAACCTGTCCTGGGGATATAGCTGTCAGAGAAACAGTAAAGAGACATCAGTTGGTGATAGCTTTTGGATATTACTGACGTGGATCAGATTTGATCTGTGAATTGGAGTCTTGTATTTTGTATCATTAATTTGTGAGAAGTTACCGTTGTTGTGGTTTTTGTTTAAATTACATTAATCTAAGTTGTTAATTATGCAAACTTCTTTTATACATATATTACCCTTCTGTATATGTTCAGGGAAACATAAAACTGTAATACTAAAGTGAATTAATCATAAATCTAGCTCTGTAGCTTTAGGAAAGACAACAGATCACCATATCTTCCCATTAGGAAAAAAGAATAGTTGAGATTTATTACACTGTCTTTCACAAGCATAGATGTCATAGTACAGTGGACTGAGATGCCAGAAAAATGTAACTAGAGACTCTACTAGTATCTCAGCATATGTTTCTGAATGCTTTTTTCTATCAAACATGGCCCATGAGCTGTTGTGAAGCCACTGATGGATTATCTATCAAACCCTCTACCATGATGAGTAAAAGCTCTGTGAAACAGTGACAAGGTACAAGATAGTTTCCTTAAAATTCAGCACCAGCAGATTATCTTTGAAGTGAACTTCCGTTAGTATTTTTTCTGATATTATGTGACTGGGGAGAATTGTCTCTTTATCAAAGGTCTGTTACCCCAGAGCCAAGATGTTGATGGCTGATGAAAGTGCTACAGTGCCTTGTTACATTCAGCAGCTTAAAAGCCAATGAAAACTGGTTTTTTCTTGTTACACTCTTTTTTTCTTTTCCTCCGGAGGTCTTTGCTATAGGCAAGGTAAGCTATTAAGTGCTTCTTTAATCTGAATCAGAAGACTTTTCACACAAGTTTTAATATTTTCTTTTTAAGTAGCCTGTTATCAATTGAAGGAAGGCTGAAGACTAGAGAGGTTTCATTTATCTTACCAATGACAAGAACTGAGAAAAAAAATTAGTAATTTCAGTGTACTGTTGATGAATGCTGTTCCTGTGATTAAAAGCATGTGGATAGCAGTTGTGGACACTATTCTTTGAGAATGATGGCCATTTACAGTACTTTAATTGAACTGCAAAGACATGGCTGATCAATACAGGGTAAGAGTTGTTAAAATTAAGATTTCGAGTGAAAGCCAGATTGGAAGAAATGTAACCCTTACATCTTATTTGGGAGGAAATCAACAGTCCTTTGACTTGGGTCATTTCATCATTGTCCTGGGAGATCCAAGGTCACCAGGTTTAAGCAATAGGCTTGGAAAGTTTGGTAAGTGGTTTGTTGAGCCACAATTTTGGAAAAGACCTAATTGTATTTCTCTCTTTCTCTCTTTCATTAGAAACAATAAATGGCACGGCACCGCAGGACATTGCAATCTCAGGATTACTTCCTCTGTTT
The DNA here is from genome assembly GCA_013399875.1 of Gymnorhina tibicen. NCBI lineage: Eukaryota > Metazoa > Chordata > Aves > Passeriformes > Artamidae > Gymnorhina > Gymnorhina tibicen. The sequence continues at coordinate 956,320 of VXAZ01005123.1, forward strand.
TTCAGACTTTACATTGCAGTGAACCACTGCATGAGAAGAGCCTGGAAAATCTTAGCAACTGCTATGGTGACCGCATCAATGTCAGCTTTCTAACTTTCCAATTTGAACTCATTTCCCACACTTCCTTACTTCCACTCCTACCATAAAGAGGACAGATGCATCTCTGTGACCTGCTTTGACAGACATTAAACTGTTCTTCTTCGTTGCTTTTTCATGTGTCTTGCCATTCTTACCAAGGCTGAAATCTCAGTATCCCAGTAGAGCAGCTGAAGGCTGATAAGCTATTACAGCAAAATGAACGTTGTCACGAAATGAAACTATAGTGCTGAGGTTTATGTGGAGGAATGTGTGTCTATTACTTGATAAGATGCAGATTCTTCCTATGCAAGTTGTATTAACACTGTTTTCTCCTTGACAAATACCTGTTCTCTTTCTCCATTGCTTCCATCCTGACTGATAAAACCACAAATCTCATTGTTTTCCCGAAGCAATCAGCTTTCAGATGTTTCAGTTAAAGCCAAGAAGCTTTTATTCTACCAAGTGCCTCAAAAAAAAAGATAAAAAGAAAAGTACTTTTTGAAAACTTACATGGTGAAGATATCATTAAATGAATTAACAGCTTCTTAATTTCCCCTAATATTTAGACATTATCTGTCACAGCACAAGTTTCTTCTTTCTAAATTTCACTAACACCCTACCTCTCTCAGATAAGGAGTAAATTAGTCCTTCTTGCCTAATCTTGTGTGTGTGCATGTCAATACACTCCTTTATTTCATATACTCTGTCAATAAAATGTATCATTTATGCTCTGCCGATGTTCCATTCAAACTTAAACCATGTGTCTTTTAGCCTTTAGCGATTGCAAGCTTGGCTGTAAGTGACCATAGTAATTGGTAATATCAGAGTCCAATTCACTGGCTACCTCTCACTGTATTATTACCCAAAGGAAAAAACCCACATGAAATCTACTCATCAATTTGGAGCCATATTTAAATAATGACAGGGATCTCACTCTCTTGTGCAGAGGCCTTTTAAGTCGTTCTATGCTCGGCAGCATAGCTTTTCCATGCTAATTTTAGGCATTAACCATGTGGTTGAGAGGAAAGGAGTTTCTCTTTCGGCTCCTACAGCAGCGTGTACTTTTTTTTCCCCAAGTACTTCCTGTTGTAGTTACTATCAGTGGAGCTGAACCAGTTGGAATGAGGGGGTGGGAGTGTTGGCATAGAGCTGATGGTGGCCCGGGCGCTTGCTGTGTGCTGCCGATAAACTGCTGGTGCTTTGAATGCGCTTTGTCTACTCCGGTTAACATCATTTAGGCACCGTGTGGTGGTGACAATGCCAGAGGTCACCAGTGCCAGGTCGAGCCTGAGCGTTGTTTCCCTAATTGCAACAGAGGCCATTTTGGCTACAGCTCTGCAGCAGATAGGGCATGACGGGCCTGTGTACACTGTGGCCTCCTGATTGCAGATCTTCCAGCTCTCTGAAAGCTTGGGTCTTGAGGATAACATGATTTTCCTTTTTAGCAAATCTGCTCATAATGTTTGAGTTTCCAGGCTCATTCTTACTGTTTTTTTATTTCAGGGAAATACAAACCATCTCTTATAAGTTATTCAAATAATATATATTGGTTTATGAAGAAGTGCCTGTATCACTGAATAAACATTATAAAGTAAATTAATGCCCACTGTTCCTACTTTTGTTGATTTAAAAGTTTCTGGAACTGAAGCATTGATATAATTTAATCTGAAATGAAATAGGATTGTGACAGGATGGGAGGTTATATTTCTGAACATCACTTATTCAGGTGCTCTAGCTGTACATGAAATGTGCCGTCTTCCACCAGTAACAAACCTTCAAAACAAAAGCATGCTATATTTAAGTGAACAAACAAAGAAAACACACCTATGAGTTGTCTTGTCTCACTTATTTCAGGTACTTACATATATAAATGTAAACTCCAGCAAACCAGAGTCCTACAAGGGTTTGTGTAAATCCAAATGTCTGTGTATTCCTGAAGCAATGACTTCATTAAACTTAATTTGTTTTGTTTTGTAGTATAATAACATTCTTTAGTCAAAAGTCACTGAAAGTTCAATGAATTTGATTATTGTTAGGAATAGACTTAATTTTTATTTAAAATATTTCCAAATATAGGTAAAGAAGGTTTAAATAACCCTGAAAATTGCTTGGAAAAATATTGAAGGATGCATGAATTTTCTTTGCATGTTGGTAAAATTAAAACCCTGCCATGGGACCAAACTTCTGAAGAGGTAAACTATACCTAAAGCCAGTTCACGGTAAGCTTCACATCACACTTAAAAGCAAGCTAAAAAGGAAAAAAACAAACCAAACCGACCTCTTCCCTCCAATTATGTTGCAATGGGATATGTAATTTTGTTATGTAGGATTTATGATTGCACCAGTTTTGTTCAAATGTAGAGACAAGGATGAATATTATTTTCTATGTGGTGGGCTCACTTGTGACCCTGCAGCTCTCTGAGCTGTTGGAAGGCACCAAATTGCTGTTCCACAGAAGCAGCTGGGAAGTATCAGCGGAAAAAGAGCTCTAAATACCTCTCACTTCATCCTTCTGTGGATGTTATATTGGGAAATATCTTGAAGATATTGAATTTGGACATAAAAAGCAATAAAAGTTGGCTAAATTTGTCATATTACAGTGTCCTAAAAACCCAGGTGTCCAGCAGCCCAGGGGATGACATGAGCACAATAGTGACCCAATTTCATCCATTTTTTCCAGGGAGATAATGGAAAGGATAAGAAATTGAGTCTGAATAGGCTAGAAATAATGAAACGACACATACAGATTTGAAAAAGTATAGAGAACTGTATGTGGACACATTTCAGACAAAGATATGGTCATAAGCTTCTCATTTGTTGTTAAATTTATACACAAACACTCGGCAAAATACACAGCTGAGTAATGTAACGTGTGATATAGCTTATCTTTCCTTTAGGAACTGTAAGGACAGAGGTGTTTTCTCTGTGTTCCAGCAAAACTAATGTTTGGTAGTATAACAGACAATTCCTGACTTGTATGTAGGAAGAAGGGAGGAAAAAAGTGAATGAAGCTGTTAACTTTTTTTAAAACTCAAAAAAGGCGCAGTGGGAATTCAGGTCTGCTCTTATTTTAGCAGATCTGATTAACCTATTTATAATGATAATAATGATGATAATAACAACAACACAACAACAGCAACAACAACAACAGCATAATAATAATAATAATAATAACAATAATAATTTAATTTCTTTGAAGTTCAGTGACAGAGGACTGATCCTGGGAACAATGGGCTTTTGTACTCATTATAGCCATTTCCCAGGAGCTATTCAATGCTCTGGAGTCCCCACATCCCATCTCCCTCCAAGCTTCCTTTAGTCTGTGAGGACTTCCTTATAAGGTATAGCTTCCTTCCTGAGGAGCAGCACTCTTGGGAAGAACAAGGTTTGACTTCCAGAACTGATGGAAGGTTTAGAAGAAAAACTTCATCTTTGAGAAGACACATGTTGGACTGGGCTTCCTAACAAAGTTGATCCCAGAGGCATAAGACTACAGGTGCTTAAGGAGAAGCTTGAGTTAGGCTTGATGAGTCTTGCACTTAATTTTTGGCTAATTAAGGAATGGAAAAGAAGCTGTGTTTTGGTTGTTGTTTTTCCCGTCTCCACCCACAGAGACATTTTCAGACAATGTGAATAACTACTTGTTTCTACCAGAGCAGCTGAGACCTCTGAAATGGCCATTTTTCTGTTTTGTTTTTTTCTGCCAGTGGCAAAATCTCGTATTTGGACACAAGGTGAGTTCCCTGCAGGAAAGCCAGGCAGAACATATACAACTCAAGTGGAGGATTGCTGTGCTCCAGTATTCTGTTACCTCTACACTACAGATGCAGGAGTCCCTCTGTGTGTACCACAGGCACCTTCCAACCTCACTTCACAATCTCTTCATTCACCTCCCGGCCACCACAGAAATGCAAGGAGCCTGTATCCAAGAATCATGCCATTGGGGTGATTTCTGGATTCCAAGATAAGCACACGCAACTTTCCTGATTTTGGTACCTTTTGGTTCTTTTCATGGTAAAGACTATACAGATATATCCTATAGGAATAATTTTCCAAACATAATAACAATTTGGGCCACCTCTGAAATCTCTGCTGTACCTTTTGGTAACACAGTACAGTGCAATTTGTAACCTAAAAGAAAGGGTTGATTTTTTTGCTTCATGTAGGAGAAATACCAGAAGCCTATATGTTAGATGTCTACCAAGTGTTTTTGAGAGTTTTTAAACTCTTAAAAAATTAAAATAAAGAGTAAAATAATTTTTAAAATTTATCTATACCTATTAAAATATACAGACTATTTCAAGATTAAATAATGCCATTTAAGATTTTGTAGAAGATCTTGTAAGTTAAAATAGAAAAAAAGGCTTCTTAGCTAAAAAGAGTGGGAGAAATACCCTCCAAAGATTCAGAAACTCTTTATTCATTACTTGTCTAGACTGAATTTTTTCATATATATATATTTAAGCATATCTATAAATGTTTTGAGAGTAAACAATAAGAAGATTGTACGTCTGAATTGAAAGTTATATCAGCAACACACAGTCCTGCCACATTCCTTGTGTGAAGTCCTGGCAAGCATAAGATGTGCTAGGAATTCAAGATAAGGCCCCAGATTTCATCAGGACACCAATTACTGCATATGAGTTATGAAGCATTTCTATTGTTTTCGTCTGAAATATTTTTTCGAGTGAGTTTAGCACACATGAAAGATATGAGAATGACAGCTCCAGAAAATGAAGGTTTCTGTTTATCTCTGTAAGAGGCTAAAAAACCAGGCAACTGACGAGTGAGTTTCCTCAACACAGTTCTGGGAGAAAACTTCTAGGACTGGGAACACAGTTAATGTGTTTTGACCTTTATTCAATAACTTAAAGAAACCATATAGACACTGTCAGTCCAAATAATCACAAATGCTAAACATATCCTGCATGCAAACCTCATTATGTGTATTCACAGCTGTTTTGACTAACTTTTTAAAAAGACTGAACCCATAGAATAATCTTGTAGAACTAAAAAGGACATTATCCTCTTTGTTTTTTTTTTTAATACTACAATGTTTTCATGTTCACAGGCTTTGACCTCTCCATTTACACTGCTACAGCGATATCCATTAGTGGCAAAAGAAGTTTTCTTTTTTATAGGTGTTTGCAGAAGCAGCCACCTCCACACCAACTCCGGGAGCACTGCAGCTGAAATACAACCACTGGACTGTAACAATGATACAACAAAGCAACAGGAACTGGGCAATAGTTGTATTGTCACTAAAAGCCCACGCCACGGCTTAATAGTCTTTCTAGCTGTTTTGGTAACACAACAACAGGAAGTCAGTTCAATAAGCAAGGATGGGATTTTTTTGGGGTTTTTTTGTTTGTTTGCTAGGGGTTTTTTTCTTTATTTTTTATTTCTTCTTTCTTCTGTTATTTTGATTTACATCAGCAGCAGACACAGAGTGCTGGTGACCAGATCACTCTCTGGTCTCAGTTCCATCGCATTTAGGCACATGTCTAACTGAACAAATGAATGGTTATCTATTTACATGTAGGGATGGTCTTAGTGCAATCCAGCCTTTCAGACAAAACACTCACCCTTCTTTATACCTAATTCAAGGTTTTAATAGAGTGCCAGCATCTAGAATGCAAGCTATTGTTCCCTAGGAGCCCTTGGATAAATTATAAGACATGAATGCCTCTCAGTGAGATTTTGCAAACAAGAAGAAGAAAAAATTAATGGCCATCACTGGCTGTACGTTTTCAGCAAAATATGCTTCAGAGTATATTGACATTTGTCAATTAACAGTTAATCACCCTGAAACATCCAGTGTGGAAAAAGAAGGATGACAGCATTCCCACAGTATAGCTGTCAGAGAAAATTTTAATTATCTATATCACTCTAAATTATTGGGGATGTGAAAGGAAAGGCTTATCCTACTTCTCTTCAAAATAAGTGATTTAAGATGAGTCACATTTTCCTCCTCAACTTTCTAGAAAGACACCCCAGCCCCTCTTTCATCATCCTATTTTGTAATCAACAGCCTTGTGTTTTGTTATGTAGGATTCAAGCATCTTGGGACAGTATTGCTGTAAATCTTGATGGTTGACAGTACATCAAATGAATTGCTGTAAATATTAAGTGGCTGTATTCCGGCACTGCTGAATAAATTCAGCAAGCATATAAAATGAGATGGCAAAGTCTAAGCAATATGATAGTAATAACTGAAATCTGAGGTCTGAGTGAATAATAGACATACTTAGTTTTGTTGCTGAACTTCAGTTTCCCAGACCAAGAAAGGGAAGTGGAGTATAGCTAGAGAGAAACCTTTCCAGCATGACTGTGTGTTGTCTTGCATCACACTGGATCAGTTGTAATAAATTTCTTTTCTGGGGTTTAGAATTTGTGATTCAGAAGGGTTTTGCAGTCCTGTGTTTCTCTATTTCTTTCATCCTTTCTTTAAAGAAAACAAAGACTATTTTTATTTTAGTTAAATCACTCATAAATAAACCTCAAACACATGTCCTTATTGTAAGCTGTTGTATAAAATTGGACTGATATTCAAACATGCTGACCACTTAGGGCTCATACTAATTTCTGGTTGCCAAGTCTTTTCAAAATTAAGCTCTGCATGTGCTTTAGTGTGATTTTTGACAGGAATCTTTTGGTGTTCAGGGTGTGATTTAGATGCACAGGTTTAAAGACTGAGATGATGTGTGTGCTGGTGTAGATAAATGTATCTTTGTCTTTGAGCACCTAAGTAGTCAAACTGTTTTCAAGTCTCGTGCCTAAAACTAAGGCTGTATTTATGTGGAATAAACAAGGACTTTGTTAGAACGGGAGTCCGTGTCACAAGAACGAATGTAGCCTACACCAGTCACAAAATGACACATCATTTGCTTCAAAACAATGTATTTAGTATTTTCTATGAAATGTTTATGACATATCTTGCCTTGGGGTGTTTGCTTCTGCTTTCCCACTCACTTGGTAAGTTCCTGTGCTCAGGGCCCACCTTCTGTCAAACCCATTATTTGGAAATGTCACTAGAATAATGACAAAAGAGGTAGGTGAGAAGCTGACATATGAGGCTCCACGTACAAGACTCTGTTGCACATCTGTGATAGAAACCCGTGATAGAAACAACAGAAACTCTCTCTTTTTAATAAGGTAGAATCAGTTTATATGAAAGGGATAAGATCCTAATTCCAGACTTGTGACAGTACTATTTTATTGTACCCATAGTTCCACACAAAGATTTGGGGTTGATTTGCAGCACATTTATAACTCTCTCAAGCTCCGTGGATTGCAGTGACTTGATCTTGTTTCAGATTTGATTACTGTTTTATAATCTGTTACACCAGTTTTGCGTTAATGAATTAGACCTTAATTCTGACATGATATCTTCCATCTTTTCATTCTACTGTACATCACCTGGCAGCTGCATATGTAGTTGCCATGTAATTTATACTTTGCAGGTGTTGGTAACTCCATGTCAGAAAACAGAAAGATGCATGGATGTATTTGGTAATTACTGTGTTACTAACAGGGTAATTGCACACTTATTTCTCTCTACAAATTACATGGTAGTCGCACTCAGAATTACCATTAAAGACGTCTTCAATAGTTGCCAGTAAATAATTGCTTTTTAATTACAATATAATTACATGCTTATTACTGTCTGGTAGAATAAAGCACTACTTGATTTTGTATACTTTGCACCATTGTCACAGCAGCCAGAGGTCCATGGACGTCATTCACATGAGTACTGTCATTGGCAATACACCAAAATTTTTGAAAGTGTGTTTAACTGAGAATAGGAAATGGCTATCTCTAAGGAGGTGACACCACTCTTTGAGGAATCACTTTATCCTGTTATCAAAGTAATTTTCAGTTAAGGTTGAGTCTGCCATGATTTTCAAACATCGCTGTGAGTTCTCTGTTTTAAACTGATGGGAATGGTTTCCATGGGTAGACCAAGGATCAGAGTTTGCACAGGGGCTTCCATCAAGAAAATTCCAGCCCAAAGCCCCAAACAATTGTGTATCACTTTCCCACCGACAGTGGCGAACTCTCACCCAATAATTGACTCTAAGCTACCCTACAGTAGACTGGCTATGAATTCAAGAACTAAAGTAGTATAAAGTTCATAAGCAGTGGGGAACAGCAGAATATTCAAAAGATAGATCTGTCTTCAGGTAGGTCCCCTCAAATGAATCCCAGGAAATCTAACAGAATCTGTCTATATGTTATGTCAGTAGCAAAGACGACTCCAGATCTCATGAAGAAATAAGAATTTCAAATTCTGCTAAATTTTCTAAACTTTCTCAGCCAGGGGTATTTTCCTCTCTGAGCCTGGCCTAGACAAGCTACAAGCTTTCAGCTACAGTGTCACCTTACCAAGCACCACAGACTTGCTGAGATATGGCTAAGAATGATTAAGTACTTTACTGTAAGATTTTAGAGTCTGGTTTATTTCAAATACAATGAGAAAATTACATGAGGTTCAATTAATTATCAAGATTTGGATAGCCTGAGTTCTGCAGAGTGTTAATCACAGTTTAAACAAATAGGTAGCATTTAGACATTTAGAGCATGCTGTGCTGTTCAACATCCTTTGCCAGTGAATGAAATTCTTCCTGTGATTCTGCATAGAAAAACAAAACAAACTAAACAAAACCAGGCACTGAAAAAACTCAATCTGTGTTTGACTTTTAAGGTGTAAAAAGCCTTTCTGTTTGCTAGTTTATCTTCCTCCCTAGTGGCACTTTCAGGCAGTGCTTATTCTTATACATTGCGTCTTTCAATAATGCTCTGATTTGCAGATAATGGGGAAAATATTTTCTATTTTAAGTTTCAACCTGAATCTGATCTTTCATACAGGCAGAAAGTGAACTGATTAAATATAATAGAGATGTAAAAGTTTCAGCTAATCATGGGTATTGAAAAAAGATAAATACTTTCAGTTAACCTTCAGCAACATTTTCATAAAGTCCTGCCTGTAGTCCACTCTACTGACATTTTCACCCTCAAGGATGGTTTATATCTTACTCACAAATTATCTTATCAATAGATGAAGTTGAAATGCAAAGAGCAGTCAAGAGCTACTGTGAACAGAATTGCTAAAACCATTATCTTTTTCACATACTCCTTTGATTTCAGTTCATTTAAATCTATTTTTAAGGGTTGGCAAAATAACAGTAGGCTAAAATAATGAATTTCTTTGTGCTTAACTAATAATGCATTTTGTTTGAGGTCAGAATTTAAAAAAGGATTTCGCATGCATGACATGTTGGGAGTCTTAATTTTTAGGGACTTCCTTTTTAATCTAAAATATTGCACTTTATTTTTGAAACTGAATTGCTGGGGTGGAGAACAAACTGCAGACTACTCAGTGGTATTGCAAATAATTCAAAGGGAAATGCAGTGTTTGAAAGCACTGTCATTTGCTAAAGGGCATTTGCTAGCAGACAGGAACACGGACAGAGCTACTGTCTCAGATGAAATCTGCAACACAATAAAGTCTTGACTGTACTGGGATTTAGACATTAAAGACCTTCTACTGAAATAGTATATTAAGATTTGAGTGTTTAAGAAAACAAGGAACTGCTGGACTCCCAGTAATCTGAAAGGCCAACCTCAAGTGGGCAAAACAATGCTTTCTTCATGGATTTTGGGACATCTAGCATAATTTTACTGGAGTGTATGCTATCTGTATCCTGAAAGTTTTCACCAATTTTTTGCCTTTCTAGTGTTGAAAACCTGTGTTGATTATTTGCCCATGATCCATCCACTTCATAAACCAAAATAAATCTGCATCATGGTTTCCGTAAACTTGGAGGGGTTAATAGAGAGGAGATTCTGACTCTGCTGGCAGGGAGAGGAGCACAGTCACAGGAGCTCCCCAGTTCAACATTACATTTACACTTAGAGGCTACTGATCATACACATCACATTCTTGGAACAAACTTTTTCACCTTCAAAGCTTTTTGCTGAAGCAGCAATATTCTGTCAAGAGCATCGAAGCAGAGGAGTGTTATATAGAGTGGAGAGAAGCAGTAGCTGATCTGGAAAAAGGACCATTTCAACTTGATGCATTCATCCTAAAAAGAATCAAGCAAGACTTTTATCCACCATGCTCTTGATTCATGCATGCTCCATTACTGGAATAATTGAACCTGGAGTAGTACCACTAATCAAAAAAACATAAAATCAAAACACAAGTGGAAAACAAGAAGAGGATGAAAAAATCTGGTGAGCTGGGGAAAAAGGCTATGAAGCAGATCCTGGTTTGCCGTTTGTTTCTGTCTTACATTTCAGTGATTTGAATAAATTTTATAAGACTTCAGTATTTCAGTAGGCCAGGTACAACACAGGAATAGCAATCCTTCCTCTGTTTCCCTTTTCCACCCTGTCTATTTAGCCTGTCAGTTGTCTGACACATGGGCTCACCTCAGTGTCTGTTTATAGCATTCCAGTTTTGATGGGGGTGTCTGGCTGACACTCGTAATTGATGGTAGTAACACAAATCAGAAGCCTTTTGCATGGACCTCTCCTGTGTGGCCAGGATTTACAAGTGATAATACATGGCAAACACAGTGTGTTACCCCCTCGCTCCCTCTCCCCATAACCTTTGTTTCCTGTTTCTGTTCATTTGCTGAACTGTCTCACCATGCACTTTTAAGCCTCCTTTTTAAACTGTACGTTTGACTTAATCCCTTTGTGCCTCTGAACATAACTATAGGTTCAGGGTTTCCTGGAATTTTTATGCATAAAGAACCGATGCTTTACAGATATAGCTGCTTATCTAAGCATAGTATTTTAAGCTTTCCTGTAGCCTCATTAAAAGAAATTTAAAAAAAGGAACAACATATAATTAGGCCTGTGTCATGTATACCACGGGTTTGGGCTTTGTTATTAAAAATAATAGAGAATATTATTTACTTAACAGTGACTGTGTGCTGTATCTGTGCATGGTTTGCACAGGAAGGCTCAGAAGGAAAGGATATTCTGCAAAAAGCTGGTGTGAATGGAGCTATCTGCAAAATACTGAAGTGGTGCTGCTTGTACCTGTTTTATTTGTCATTTTATGGGAGGAAGTTGAAAATGCAGCTGGAGATGAAGAGCAGCAGGGAAAAGAGAAGGGTATGAGTAAAGCTAAGAAGGTGGAAAAGTCTGAAAAAATGTATGAGGAGCAGCTAGTTTGCTAGGTTGTATTGTCTGAGTAGTCAGTAATGGGAGGCGAAAGAATAGGTAAGAGAAACTGGAGGTGAGGATGAGTGGTTTTATTTCTAATTGGATGAGGAATCCAGGAGGAAGGTGTCAGCAAGGGAAACTCAGGCAGTCATTTACTTTCAGCATTTTCTTCTATCCCTTTTCAAAAAGCTACCTATACTGACCAAATATTCAGAATTTCTTTTACAGGCGTTGTCACAAAGACGTGCATGATCAGTTGTCTATATATTGAAGCTTGTCTATAATATTTTGCTCTAGCTGGGGATTTGGACACTGTAGAGGAAAAAAGACATATTGCATGCGCACACGGTACAGAAAAATCTGGTAACAAACAACTATAGGCTGACTAACAAAGAGTGTTACATCATATCCAGAAAGAAAGAATGCTTTCAGGCTGACAGCATTATTTTAATTTTATTATAATATGCTTCTGAAATGTGTTGTGACTAATCATTTGAAAAGTTAACATTTGTTTTTGAATGAGTGGACTTGGGTAGGCATGAGAAAGAATACACTCTCTACTAGCAAACCATTTTTGTATTAGTCAAAGCAAAAGCTTCACAGCAAATGTATGTAAATCACTAACTTTCAGGGCACCGAAGGGAATGTACTTCATGCTATAACTTAAATACTAATGAAATCAAGTGAAAATGATAGTCATTAGTCAGCTGTGCCTTGATAGGGTTCCCTGTGGACTGATACAAATTCACCATTAGAAATGGATTCTCTCACAGTCCACAGTGAGCGTTTAATCCCTCTGTAAAGCAGATTTAAATTTGATGTTTAATATGTCGGTTTTTCATTTCAGGTCTCTTATGTTTCCATATTTGCAGCTTGTGTTTAATCTTTTTTAAGTCACTCTTAAGTTTTTTATCTGCATTCTCTCGGTTTTATGTGCACATTATTGGCCTATGCGAATCATACAGCCACAGGTATTAATGATAATCAGTGAAAGTGAACTAATTAGCACACAGCTCAAAATAATGATGTCTCTTACAAGCCAAATGACCCACTTTGGTTTCAGTTCATAAAAGGAAAGTGTTTTAGGGGTAGCATCTTGAAAGGTGTCCAAGAAAAGGACAGTCATGAACATTTTTCATCTCATTCCTTATAGAAAAATAATTTAAAATACTATTTACAGCATCTGATTCTGACAGATTATTTGAAAATAAATAAACAGAGGCTCACTTGTCCATATATACACACACACACACACATGTTCATACACACAACTTCGGAAATCTTAGCTGAGATAATTTGAGATGATTAAGATGTGAGATTCTTTCCAACGTTCCTGTGGGTCAAATCCTGCTGCCTGGCATTGGGAGTATATTCTGCCCACTCAAGCTTTGTACTAATGCTAGCTCCTCATTCCCTTACACTTTTGTCAGATTTGCATAGGAAACACCACTGGACCAGCATCAAGCCTTGATTTGAACAGACTCTTTAATTAGAGAAAGCTCTTAATGAATAGAAACCTTTCTCTTCATAGGAAAAAAAAAAGTGAGAATGTAAAACTCATAACATTTCTTAAGAGTATTGTGCTGTTTCCAGGTTTTCTTGATTGACTACCACATCAAATAATCTTTAGTATTAGAGCATTGCCAGACTATGAAAGAAACAAAGCACAGTATCAGTGTCTCATGTGCACTGAGTACTTTTAAAGTTGGAAGGGAAATCTTTAGGAGTAATGAGAATTACTCTGGGCTGTGTGTTTTGCAACATTATAAATTATAAATTATAATGCTATGTAAAACCAAACCAGAGAATGAGCTCAAGCACAGATTACTAATTGTCTAAATTCCTAACAGTCAGCCTGTTCCCTGCTAGCCAGCAGTTTCCAGTAGAAAAATCAGACGTGGCTCAGGCCATGGCTATATCATCCTCAACAGGCAGTGTGCTTATAACAGCACAAGATATGGTTCTTTCCAAACTACCAGGGTAAAGTGCAAGCCCTGAAATACTCTCCATACTCTCATTTTATCCTTTACATGCCTTCCTTCCATGCTCCCCCCACCTTTCCATTCTACCAAACTGATCTTTTTCCTTGTTCATTTAAAACAGATGTACATTACATTTCTTCTCCTCAATCAGTCTTCATACAAACACCCCAAATTCTTAAAAACTTATAACAAACCCTTCTGGTATTGGATTTGAAGCAAACCATGATGATGCTGATGTTGAAGACACCTTTGTGGCAGGCAGATGTGCAATAGTTGGTCTGCTTCTTTCATGAGCATGCAGGCCTGACCTGACACTGCCTGGCAGCCAGGTGTTGGAGTGCTGCCCTCCTGCTCCTTTTTGATGGTGCCCAGTCTCTGGTGATGATGCAAGAAAGTTGGTGGGACTTACTTTCCTCCTAGAAAGCAAAATTTTACCTCCTCCCTAGTTTGCTTTTTCAGTCTGATTATCAGCCAAGAGTATTATTGGTTTAATCAATCTCTGGTCAGCAGTTCCCCAATCCTGCTTTACATTAATCAGTTTGAACTGAAAATACAGAACAGGAATTAAGATAATTCCTACTTCTGTATCACAGCAAGATAAATAATTTGAAAGAACCTCCATACAAAATTCGTTAAATTGATAGGTCTGAATTTCACCAGCACAGGAAACAGATTTGTGTAAATCTATCTGTTTAGATATTTTGGATTGTGTTTTTTGAAAAAGTTTTCCCTTTATTCTAGCAGACTTCTTGTGCAAAGATAAAAACTTTTGACTTGTTGCTGTTGCTACTAAAAACCTTAGCTAAGAACAGAACCCAATTTACATTGTAAACTCCACTCAGAGTTTACAAGCAAAGAGAACACAAATCAGGCAGAGTTTTCAGCACTGTCCAGATTAACACGAGAGTGGATAAAAAGCTGTGGGCTTGAAATGTGACTCCACCTTCCCATCCTGACGTTACCATTGTGGCCGTGCTATGCAGTCTGTCATCTCTCTTCCTCAGGGCTCCATCTCCACAGTGTTTGTTTCCTACTCTTATCTTTCACAGTGGTCTGGCCTTTGCCCTGAGGAGTGCTGGTAGGTGGGAAAACATAGGGTAAGGGAGAGCAGTGAGTGCTTTCAAAAATGTGATGAATGTGCCACTTATGTTCAGTTTACAATTTAGCGATGTTGAGGCTAAGTATGCCATTTTATGACATATTTTGTTTTCACAGTTGCCAAGCAGGGGGTGAAGTGAAATTAGTAACCTACCCTCTAAATCCAAAACAAATCAAAAAAAGCAAACCTAAACTTTTTTTTTGTGTAACTGCCCTTTGTAATAAATCAGGAACTGCTGTCTAATAATTTATGCTGTCCTGACATTAGTTTGTTTTCTGGATGAATGTGTTTGTCTAATTCCAGAGGCATCTGCCTGCAAAAATACAGAGAAAAGAGAAGACTATTAAACTTAGCCACTGCTTAGCAAATAGTTGAGGGGGGAATCATTAGGTCAGATTCTGATTCAGCGTTGTGAATCTACTGGACTTAAAAGACTAGTTAAAAGACTGGTAAGGCTCGAAGCCCAGAAATGACAACTAAGCACTAAGGAGTGCCAATGACAACTCTTTCTTCAGACAAAGCTACTAGGTTTTCAAAGTGCCCAATTCTTCCTGTGGGTATATGAAGAATTTAGTTTAGGGAACCTGAAACCAGCAGACAAGAAAGCTTCTTTTTTTTTGTAGAAGAAAAAAAAAAGGGAGTATGTGGACTGTAGATCTATTAAAACAGTAAGGCAACAACAAGGAAGTGACTTTGTTGCTACCAATGCCATGCATACCTTTTGTTTCAAGACAGTTTCCAAATGCAAGAAATGCAGGTTCCTAACTTACTTTAACCTATAGATAACTATACCTCTTGATATTAGATGTTTTGATGCAGAGAACTTTAAAATGTGATCATTTTCAGGATTATAGAATAATAACTTTGATGTTATATATATATTTACCAATAATATAAATCATAATGTACTACTTTTTAACAACTAAGAGTTCAGGTTTGATGCAACTATTTTCCTTGGAATATTTCATACTTTTTAAAGCAAACTCTGATGGTCAAAAATTCCAGTAAAATGGAAAAATAAAAAGAAATGGAATCATAGAACAGGCCATTTTTTCAAGGCCAAGTATAAGACCTGTAGCAGATGGTGACTTTTTGTTATACCTAGCTTATCTACACAGTGTAGTGATGTCAAAGATGTGATATCTTAGTCCTCAGTCTCAGTTGCTTTTCCCAGCTTCTCCCATTTACAGAGCCACAGTGTCCAGTATGGTTTCTTCATGGAGAGTTGGTCTTCCCAGCCTCACATACCTGAGATAAACTGGGGTAGCAGTAACAGAGAGTAACATGAAGCTAGAGAAACCACATGGACACCTGGAAAGAAGTGCTGAAGCCAAGGTTTTCTGGAGAGAGGTTTATGGCCTCTAGATGATCTCTTCCAATAAATTTTAAGTGACAAGGTACAAGGGCTACGTCTTTGGCCTTTTTCACAGACAGAACAGCTCTCTTCCTGCCTGAGCTCAATGAAAACGTGGAAAAAGTCTGATGGAAAAAATTCTCAGGAACCATCTGTAAAATGCTCTCTACTTTCTCTCCTTTCTCCCCCCAGGCACTGCACACAGTCTGAAATCAGAATTTACTGCCATTTTGCTGATGATTCAAGAGGCAGTGACCTTCTTTCCCAGAAAAATAATGAGTCATCAGCACAAAGCACAGTAAAACGTGGTCTTTGAGTGGCCCTTTTTCCATGTCTGCCTATTTATCTAAGTAAGGACTGTGAAATACATCATGAGCATTAATGGCTATAAATTAACTGGCAGAAGGTGGGTTGATATTTCTAATCCAGAACAGATTCCTGATGTATTCAGTGAGATCAATTCTATTTTAACTCTACTACCTTTTAATGTGTTTATTTAGCTGATGAAGACCCACTAGCTTAGCAACATTTAGCAATGTGTTCAAGGTCCCGTATGAACACTGTGGCAAATTCCATAATGAACACAGAGATTTTAACTCCCACACCTCTGCTTCAAATACATTTTCTTGGTATGCTCCACGGATGTTACTCAGATAACGCATAGAAAGCAGATGTTTCTGTTGGAAATCCCGCTTTTCTGGCAGTAACATTTTGATGTGATGGTTATTTGAATAGCACAAATGACCTCCCTGTACCTTTGTTGTATCTGCTTGAGAGTTTTCATTCTGAGTTTTAGCTTGAAATTGTATTTTAAGGGCTGCTTCTGGCACCATTCTTTGTAGCACAGCAGCTATTTATTCTGACTGCCTTGAGTTTCTTTTTCTCTTCCCTTTAACAAGTTTTTCACAAGCTTTCATCAGTGCAGATGAGGCCAGTGAACACAGCAAATAGAAAATAGATCTCTGAGACTCACTCATTAGACTCGTTTTATTTAAATGTGGGTGCAGCTCGCCATAGTGCCAAGCCAGGCAATGCATAGAAGTGAAGAGCACAGACAGCAGTGATGAGAGCAGGGAGCTGGGGTTGCTCTCTGCTTTGCCTTGTCCTCACACTGCTATGTGCTTTGGTGATTAACCTGCATTATTCACACAAGACTAGACACATGGAGAAACCTGGACGGTAGGTATGATCCAAACATAAAACCTAAAGCTTTAAATTGAATTATGCATAGCTAGCTTTAAAACATAAAACATTTATTTAGGCATGAAGCTAAGAATCACAACATTTATAAGCTTTGAGGGTCAGCAGTTTTCTCTTTCCTTGCAGAGTGATTTAGTTTGCTACATTTTTTATTGGTGTGTGCTGCTGGTCATGTGTGCCTGTACATATATCTTTATACATACTTCTGTATGTATATTCTGTGTGTATCTGGGTAAGGACATTATATGTACTTACACACAAAATGTGTGTGCATACAATCCATGCAAAGTGTATCAGATTTCTGTGAAGCTCTGTGAAATACTTATCTTTTCTCTCAATTAACCTGAAATTGAAAAAAGAAAAGTCCAGTATGATACCTTTTTGTCTCCAGATGAAATAATGCCATGTGAAGGCTGCAACTGGTTGACAAAAAATCTTTACATCCAGCATCCAGTAGTGTATATCACATCACTCTCCCTTCAACCCTCTTCATCTGCTTGCTTTTGTGTTATTCCTCTATGTGCAAATTGTTTGGCACACTAGAAATGCAA
The DNA here is from genome assembly GCA_013399875.1 of Gymnorhina tibicen. NCBI lineage: Eukaryota > Metazoa > Chordata > Aves > Passeriformes > Artamidae > Gymnorhina > Gymnorhina tibicen. Next base: position 973,765 of record VXAZ01005123.1, read on the forward strand.
TGTGGGTAATGATCTTGCTAGTGCTGATGAAATATACTTCCTAGAAAAAATAAGAGGGTATTTATTAAATAAGAGGGTATCTTATTAAAAATAAGAGGGTATGATCTTTTATAGATATTGGAAGAAGGAACGTGTCCCTTATTAGGTATTTTGTCCCTCTGCAGTCCTTCTAAGATGTCTGTAATTTACTTTCTGATTTTGTTTTTGGAAGTTCATAGATCTAGACCTTGTTTGTATTAGAAAGATTGCAATAGTCTTATGGAAAGATATAGCAGGCCTTTATTCCTAGATAAAGTAAACTTAAAATTTGATTAATTACATCTCTTTTTACGTTAGATCTGCTTAAAAATTCTATTCAAACTATAATGTCATCATTAAGGCTCTTTCAGCATGGCAGAACTGACAATAGTTAGTTCCAGCATGTAATTAGGACATATAAAAATCTTCACTATAAACAGAATTTTAATACTTACGACATCATCAGAGGAGAGATTTTATTTTATGGATTGCTTTTATCCTGTTTTGAGCATCTAACATGAGCTTGTGTTTTTGTTAATGTGCAATGAAACAATGACAAGATCAAGTCAACCAGCATCCAAATTGTCTTGTGCCAGGAGGAGTTGTGGGCTTTTTTCCCCAGCAGCCTCACATGGTTCTTTGGTGCTAAGGCAATGCTGCAGCAGTTCTGACACTGTATGCAAGATTTAATAGTTTCGACAATATTCTGCTCTTATTTAGCCAGTGTCCATAATTTATTTTCCTTTGCTGATTTATTCCTTTTGGCTAGATGTGAAGATAATAATAGAGCTAACTTTTATTTTGAATAGATAGGTATTAGAAGGGTGTTCTTTATCTTTCTGTCTGTATGGATTTAGCTAGCATTAATTTTCATTTTCAATCCTGATTGCAAAAGGCATGCAGAGAAATCCTTATATTGCTCAGTGTTCTTACTGGAGCACAGAGGTGTCAAATACTATCAGGTACTAAATTAACAAGGACATTTTCACTGAAATTGATTTCTTGAGTCTTTGGAATCCTTGAAATCACTCAAAGTCCTTGTTGCTTTTCAGGTACCCTATTAATCTTTATAGTGTTGTATTGGCATTGTTGGCTAAAGCTTTCCTGCTCTGCTCTCTGGACAGATGTGAACAAACCACAAAAGGGCAGGGATCCGCTTTTAATTCATAAGAATACACATCAGGTCTCTAAACTGGAGAGAAAAATCATATTGAAAGCAGTCATAATCATGAAGTGTAAATGAGACAGGGTGCTGACATATCTGGACAGAGATACATCTGTGTTGATCCCTCTGCTGACTTACCTTTGCTTGTCTGTAAGTGTGGTTTAAAATCTCATAAAGAAGTGGTTCAGAGCTAGGTGAGTGATTCTTATCAAAACTCAACATCTACCAAAAATTAATATTAGAAGTGGAAAAAAAAAAAAGAAGAAAAGGAAAGGAAAAAAGCTTGTAACAAGGAGTAGGGAGTGTGGTAGAAGGAGAGAAGGAGGTGGACTGCAATTGTAAAACCCCTTTTGCAGGGAAACAAAGAGCAATCAATGTAATAGCAGTATAAAGCAGTCAAAAAAGGACAAAGGCTGCAGTCTGACGTTTTTTATTCCTGAGCCCAGGTGGAGCTATAATTGGCAGTCCCAGCTTGAAGATGAATACAGTGTAAAAGAGCCCTCCCCTTGGAAGAGCAGACAAAGAAGTGTCAGGTTTTCAGAAGAACAGTCTCTAGAAAAGAAAGAATCTCTCTAGTTTTTTAAGGCGGAGGAGGGAGGAGAGGACAAAAAAACCAAAAAATTAAAGTGGTCATAGGGGGATAAAATCTTGGCAGGTTTTGAAACTTGTGGCTGGAATCTGTGAATTCCATGGCTGCTTTACTTTCCTGCTCGCAGTCCTTATAGAGCAGCAAGAACAGTCACCTAAAGAGTTCCTGCCATCCTCACAGTGTTGCTGGCCATATCTGCTAATTTGGGTGCCAAATGCTGATCCCTCTGTTCACAGTTAACAAGGATGACAGAAAATCTGGGCACAATCAGTCGTGATCACTGACATTTAGATTTAACTAAGGCAGAATGGTTGCTTTCTTATTACACAAAAAAGATAAAACATTTTACTACTGAATATCCTCAGCCTGTGCTCAGAATTCCAGATATAAGGCCCCTTCCACAGACTTCTTGTTGAAAGATAAAAATATTCAGTATAAACAGAGGAAAAAATGATTTATGTCCTTTTCAATGTAATTTAATATCAATACTTTGTGTTTCTGTTTTCCTGGCTCAGCTCTGTAAATTTTTTTTTTTTTAAGTTCGTGAAATATCTCTGAGGTGCAAATCCCAAAGTACACAGATTTGGTGATGAATGCTTTATTCCTTTTCTGAAAAAGAGCAACAGAAAATATCTGAAAATGTATAAAAGACAACATCTAAGGAAGAAGAGTAGCACTTACAGCCTCTCCTAATAAACTAGTTTCTTAGGGAATAACTGCATTAAAATTAATCAGACATCTACCCTTCAAATTAAACAGCAAAAAATGCTCATTTCTTTTCAGATAATAAATTTAAGTGTGCTTAACTAGTATTTACTCAGTGGGGACAGGGATAAAAAGGGCACATAATGTGAATGCATTGGTTTACTCTTTTCTTCTGGCCAATAATAGATCAGGAATGAGGACTTAGTTTTCTGAGGTTGTTAGTTTGTAGTCATTGGCCTTCTGTTTCAATTTTTAATTTGAACTCTGGATGAAATATTTTTTAACCTCTAGAAAATTCTACTATTATTGTTGACCTTCCAAATTTATGATCTTAGAACACTCTACTCAAAGTGTTTCTTTGCATTTTTGGGCATATGTATGTGTCCGTCTATGTCTGTGTGTGTATACATACACGTACAGATACACAGTTGTACTCGTTTGAAAGCAAACCAGTGAGAGACTCCAAGTCAGAAATACAATTTAATAGAAAAATAAAATAAATGCAATAGTACAAAAAAAACCCACTGACAGAGTCAGAACACAACCTGACCCCTGACGGGTAGCAGTCCAATTAAATGGTGGCTGCAGTACTCCTGGAGTAATGGTTCTGTTGAAGCAGTGATTCTGTAGAAGGGTCTGGTCTTCCTCTGGGAATCCAGTGGAAAAGGCTGCTTGTAGTGTTCGAAATCTCAGATTATATCCAGGATGGAATGCTTGGTTCCTCCCTCTGGGCGGAGCATCTCACAATGGGATGATGTAATTCTATCAGTCATGGGTGAGACTAGATGGCAATTAACAGAAGAGATCCTCCTGGAGGGAGGATGGATCATGGAGAGATAAAGAACACTGCCCCACCTGGTTTCAACAGCTGGCCCATTGACAGAAGATATCCCTAGGGTTTATCAGGGATGAGTCATGAAGGAGATGGGGACCACTGCCCCACCCGTTTTTAACAGCTGATGATGATGGTGATAGAATACATACTTTGGGGCACATCTTACATCGTAACCTAGGACAACAATATATCTTAAAACCTAGTTTAGTGACCTTATCAGGTCTATTCCAGCATTCTCCTACCAGTAGTGGCCATCAGCAGATGCTTAGAGTAGGTGCAGTATGGACATTATGCTTGTGCCTAATATTTTCCTAACACAAATTGTTTTCAACCAGGAGAATTTACTGATCTGGATGTGGCTCCCAGGTGCTTAATAGTGCTTTGTTTGGTCTCTAATTGAACCCATGTAAACTGGTAAAACTTACAAAGTTACTTCCACACCTGCTATCAGGCTTCTGGAATTTAACCCATTGGTTAAATTCTGCTGGGATTTACGTTGCAAGATCATGCAGAGCTGTTCTTAGGAAGCTAATCACTAGTTTCCCAATAGCTAGAAAACAGACCTTCCATCAAGGTCTAGTGTCACAGGCAGCTGGCAGGGGAAGGACTATGACCACACAGCTATATTAAACACCCCTGGACTATCCCCTCTTCCCCTGACACCAACAGGCATTGAACACCCTACAACCAGACATAAGTGTATTTCTTCTTTCAACACAGGGCCATGTCACCTGTATTGTTGACTGAGAAGAGTCTTTGTACCAGTCAATTCTCAAAATATACTTGAAAATTTTTAGAAACTGCTAGTGTGGAATCATGCAAGTTGGCTGGGTGAAAGATATACCAGAAGCATTTTTAGAAGCTTTGGAATATTAGAGAGGAATGAGTTTCAGTGCTCAGAAACATGTCCAGACACCCTTACCATGATTGCAACCTTTGAAAAGCAGTAACTGTGTGGAACAGACTTACTTGCTTTGTTTCCTGCCCTGCCATCCCAATCCAAATTGCTGTTCCTGATCATCTCATGCAAATTCACTCCCTGCTTGCCCACCCAGTCAAGAAACCCATCTGCTTCTGCACATTCAGCCTGATCTCTGCCTCTCTTCTTTGGCCTATTTTTTGCAGAATTCATGGTTAATCTCCAAAATATTTTTATAGCCACAATATTTGGTGATCCCTATAAGCAAAGTGAAATCCCAGTTGGTTATTTCAGTCCAGATTTGCATGATGTGATTAGTGATGATCTTTTCCACACCCTCATCTTCAAATGTATCTTGTGATCCGTAGTCTTTCTTCAGTACAAGAAAACAGTCTTAAGAGGAAGTCACTATTAAGAGATGTGGCCATGGACTTCATGGGTATTTCCACATGGTGGGGAAATCATGTGTCCTTCACCTCAAAAAGCTATGTCTCATCAGTACATAAAGTCATTCAGAGACTATTATTTGCTCCTGAGGGCAAGTGATGCAGCCTGGCTTTGTGTCCACATAGTTTGTGTCTGCTCCTCTCAGGAGGCAGTGTGTCACAGCTTTCAGGCTGGCTAATGGAAATGGCTCCTGACAAGTGCTGTCCCACAAACCGCATCCAGGCCAAAACAATGTTAAGGAGTGTGATAATAAAAGAATGCAACAATCCTGGTACACTACTGTACTGTACCTCTGACTGTGCCCTAGCCTTATTTTATAGGATAGGTATAGGCTAAATCATTCCTAACTCACTCTCCATACATGCGGGCTCTTTGCAGAGATCAGTGTATAAAAGAAACAACATCTGGAAACAGATGTCTTCTCTGTCTAAGCCTCTCTAGTGCAGCAGCAGAAAGAGTGTCAGCAAGCCTTCATTTTGCTCCCATTTCTGTTTCAGATCTGTTCATGTACATTTCTCCACGTGCAAAAATTAGGAGCTAGATATGAGTCAAATACATAAAGTAGGTGTTGACCTTCTGCTGCTAAAAGTATAATGGGGAGAGAAAGGTAACAGCTGCTGCATGTGAAGATGTTGGTGAGCAGCCCAGGCACTGCATGTGCAGAGACCACAGCCCTTGTTTTCACCTCAGATGTGCACAGCCTGATTTGAAGGGTCAGCTCAATGAATTCAGTGAGACAAATCTGTTTTAAATTCCAGGGCAATTTACAGTAAGGTAGTTGAATTTTTCACTGACTCACTTTGCTACTGGGCCTTCTGTGACTGCTAGACCTGAATGTCAGACTGCACTTGTTTGCATGATGCCATCCATCAATTATAAAATGGCATCCCTCATCGGAATCAGTGTAACCAGGTCGATGAAATGTACACCATAAACAACAATTATGATGAAAATTAAGGAGAGTTTTCTGGTGAGTACATATATGGACAGTGATTCCAGACTGTGACTCTGTCACTCATTTTAACTTCTAAAAGCTGTCTAAGCTACTTTTTTTGCATTTGTCCAGATTTTTCTCCAGCAACTTTCCTATCCTTACAAGTATAAAACAGAATAAGGATGTTGAAGTACATCAATATGTATTAGCTCTATACATGCAGTGAACTGAGGTGTGCAGTAAAAACACCTACATGCACTCATAATTACATGCATTCTGATATACATGCAAAGCCTTGTGATTTCCATTAGTCTTCCTCACTAATTTTTGACTTTTTGTGTAATGCATATACATATGGTTTCTAAGCATATGTAAAATTATTACGATATTTTTATTCATGGCATTTATCTGCATGTGAGCATAAAGTATTAAGTTTCATACTGAAAGAGCTTAAAAAATGAACTGCTAGAGTGGAATGCCAAAGACAGGACAAATATAAAACCTAGGTAGGAAGTTGGGACATCTGTTTTCTGATAAATGTTATGCATTTTATTTTTCACTTATCCAGCCCTGTGCTATTTATCACTTGTGTTTACCTGCTGTACTTGCCGCACAGACTGCAAGTGCCTGAGGCAGGGACTGTTTTCTTTGTTATATGTCTGTATACTGCACAGTACAATCGATCCTTGATTACGTGCCTAGGCAGTGGCGTGGTGTATATAAATAATAATAACTTTCCAGTGCATGGCCTTTTGTGACTGAATTAAAGACAGAGTGGGATGGTGAAATAGCTATATTGTAAATTGAAGTCAATAAGGACAGCAGACAGGCCTTGTTGTCCCTGAATACATCATAAAAATAACATGCATGAACAGTGAAACTCTATTTTGGTTCAAAAGAGCCATTAAATAGCAATGACCTATATTCACTTTATTTCTCAGTGTAGTTTGGATGACCTTCCATACTTGTCAGCCAGGACCCAGCTGTTTTTTCTGCAAACTCCTTAGGGAATGACAGGTCTGAGTGGTCTTCACAATCTATTAATCCTAATCCAATACACCAGCATAAAAAAAGGCTGGTAATTAATACAAGCCATACAAACAGTTTATGATGTGGACATTTGTCCTCTCGGAAAATACTTGGAATAACATATTCATGGAAAGATATATTCATCATAGAAGAGCCTACTTGCAAGGCATTTGTGCTACTAGTATTCATTTAAAAAAAATAAATTTTTCTCCCAAGATTATGTCAAAAGATTATGGAACTACTTAGTAGCTGGGAGCTTGAAAGGAAGGTCAGTGGGCAGAAGCCTCTGAGTATGGTTGGGCCCTGAAATCTTCCTTGATGGCCAGCTATTTCAGCATCAAGTAGCTGAAAGGAGGAAGAGTTAAGGCTGTCTGAAAGTCAGATTTTGTCGTCATTGAGTTTTTGCAGACACTGTTGGCAAGTGTGCAACAGCTGGACTGGACTGCCACAGGGAGGCATGTGGCCTCCTGGGTACACAGTAGTCAGCAGAATTGGGAGATTTAAAGAATGGCTTCGGTCCTTGAACAGCTCCTGAGAGTGGATTTTAAGACCTAATGAGGTCCCTGTGGTCTGTGTGATGAAACTGACTGTCCAGGATAGTCCCCTCTAGACCAAGCTTCTTCCTTGGAGACAAGTTTATGGAGGTGCATTTTACTCATCTGTTCTGCAGGTCACAGGGGTACCAGTAACTAGGATCAATTTCCCACCTAAAAGACATTGTTGAAATATATCTGTTGAGCATAAAATTAAGAAGGAAAAACACTACAAGGCAGGAAAATGTCTTAGGAATAGTAAGCAATCAAGAATATAATTATAAATTAAAATAAATTATGCTGCAAACCTTATTTCTCAAATTACTCTCTTCCAAAGTCTTTACAAAATGTCTCTAGTAAATTAGCTTTATTTCTGTCTTACCTCGATCTTGACTCATCCAGTCTGTTTTTATCCAAGTCTCCATTTCAGGAAAATATTAAGACAAACACCTTCTGAGAAAGGAATTCAGAACTGCCCTCATGACAGTGGTGATATCATCACCTTTATCATGGCTTGGCTAAGCTTTCCATTGTTCTTGACTGTGTGTTGGAAATGTGGGGTTCCAAAGAGCCTTATGACCATTGTGGGGATAAAAAAATTTCCTGGTGTTACTCCTGGGAAATTCCTGGCAAGAATACGACCAGCCCCTGAGTAATTCCATCCAAGTCTGACACAGTCTGGCAGTGCAGAACTTGACTGGTTTGAAGTTCATTTTCACTGAGAGGCTTGTTAATATTTTCTTGCTGATCAAACATTTACTTGGTAGAGTTTTGATACGACATAGATAAATTTGGGTCATTCTGACTGATCTACATTTTTTAAATCTGGGAAGCCTTCATTAGAAACCAAAATTGTGAAAAAACCGAACAAGTTTGAGAAAGTGCATATTTCAGTATTTTCCAACAGGGCAAATGTTTACATGCTGCTAGCCGAGACTGAGTCATTTTCCTTGTTTTCACATTTTAAATCTTGTTTTAAATTTAAGGGAAGAAATTTAGGAAGTCTCCCATAGTCATCTGGGACCACCTTAAATAATATGTATGACTTGCCTGGTTTATCCTTTGGCAGTCTTGAATTTTCTCAGCAAAGACTTAGCAGTATATGTGGTATATCACATGTAGCTATCAGGGTGGAGAAACTAAAAGCAAGACAGCAGGAAAAGTGGAAAGGCTTGTAAGAAAGCACTCTAGAATAATTTTTTTTCCTGGATTACATTGTTGCTTCCATGGTTTGAAGTTTTGCACATCTCACAAGTTCATAAAGTTCATAAAGGCAATTAGTGCCCAGAAGTACTGTTTTTCTTGTAGTGTAAGCTTGCTTGCCACTTGGAAAGATGTTGTGCTAATGGAAAATATTCCTAGGTAAAGAGAATATTATGCTGTTTAAGCATAGTAAATTCAATTGACGTGTGTGTATATGTATGATTGTAAGTATATGTCTGTGTGTGTAGATATTACACATTTAAATTCGATTTTCCTCTCACCTTCTTTGAGCTTCTTTATTCTCAGTATCTCAGTCTTGGCTCAGTTACTGATCCATTTTTACATCTTAGGTAACATTTTCAAAAGTGCCATTGTATGTGAGAAAGTAAATGGCATTCAGACTCTGAAGGCAATTTAGGTGCTTTTGAAAATGGGGTCAAAGTTTCCTTGTCATTTGGATGCATAAAAATTTTTAGTTTCTGCGGTTATAACAATTTATTATTAGTATCACAGTAACATAGAGGAGGCCAGTCATGCGAACAGAACTCCATTGTGCTAGGTTTTGAATAAACATATTCTAAATAGATAGCCTCTGACTCAGAGGATTTAGGAATTACTTCTTTTTCTCTGTCTGCCCCTCTCTTTTCTTTTCTATTAGTTGTTTTTAAGCAGAATGCAAGGAATGTAAAATTTAAATGTACAATGTTTGAGTAGTTTGGAAGGAAACAAAACTGAATTCACTCATCCACGGTCTTTAGTAAGGAAAAAGAACAGTTGCAAAAGCGCTAAAATTCTGATGCTGAAAATTTCCACTTGATTGTGTAAAATAATTTATTGGATTTTCAGATATTGTACATTAACACAGATGTCTATTGATTTACAGGAGTGGTACAGTGTTCATTTGTATCAGACCCACTTGGCCTCAGGAAGCACTTAAAGAATCCTGGCTGAATAACTGTGGTGAATGTGCTTTGCTTGTGTAGGTATGTACACTCGTCAGCAAGGTATAAGAACTTTTCCCTGTTTTTCTCTTTACGTGGCCTGTCTAAAAGCCAACACAATTCTGGTACATCGTCATAAAATTTTTCTTGTAAACTGCCAAAGATGAGTGGTATTTTCTTCCCTGCTCTGCACTTTGATTCACAAAAAAAAAAGTCACTGATGTCAGAAAGTCTGAGCTCCTTAGGAGATGGAGGTGCATCTATGGTCAGATACTTCTTCCAAACTGACTAGGACGTGTGTGCTGTGGTGTGTTCAGGTTCTCAGCATCTGCAATCCAGAGCACCAGAACTCCTCCTTTCTCCATATTTCTGGAATTCTTCATCACAGAAACCACTGTGTGTGGAGGCTGATATTTTCCCTGATTGTCTCAGCAAGTGAAGTTGGAAAATCTGGGATATTTATCTGAACACAAAAGCTCCTGAATTTCACCTGGAGATGAAAATACTAGATTTGTTCTTCCATATCCTTAAAACTATAGAATATTGAGATGATTGTGTAGAACCTAATTTTGTTGTATCAAACGTATGAGATCTCAATTTATTATTTCGCTTTAAAGTCTGTGGGCAAATAATAAATTAAATTTTTTTGTTGCATTTGTGAGTTTTCCAAATTGTTTAAAATATTTGTAAAGGATTTAACAACAGTAACTGAACTAACTGCTTGGGAAAGGAGGAGATTAATATATCCTAACTAAGGTTTAGTGGGTTTTTTGTTTGTTCAGGTTTGGTGGTTTTTTTGAGGCGGAGGGAGCAAGTGGGATTTTTCGTTGTTCTTTAACCTGGAGCTGCCTGTGAACTAACTGGATCAAGCAGATAGCTCAGGTCTGACCTAAAAAGTAGTAAAATATAAGCTTTCAAGAGCATTTCCTTAGATTTGTAAATGCAAACAAGAGAATGGAAACATATTCAGAAATGGAGCCCATTTCCTTCTTAATTTTTAATTTTTCCTCCTTCTTTCATCTCCCATACTTTTTTTTTTCTCTCCCTAAATACTGATTATTGAAATAATCCCTACACTTGCACTATATTTAGATTTTTTTAGCTGCTAATTACTGGAACTTAGCCATTTACTAAGTAGTTTTCAAATGGCCCCCATATTTTCAGTATCTGAGGGTCTTTTGTTTTATGACTGAGACATAAATGTTGCACAGAATTACCCATGCACAGAGAAACCTGCTAATCAATAGAAAACAGTACGATCAATGATTAATAAAAGCGTCCTAAAAATCAATGCACAGTATGGATTTGAAATGTTAGTGATTTCTCCAGTGTTTCAAGAGTCATCTACCAATCTCAGCTCCACCTTAGCACTAAAGCGATTTCATTTGGCAGGAATCAGTTAAGTGTTCTAAGTTTTTAGTATTACAAGAGCGTTTTTGCTGAAAAAGCCCTGTATCTGTAATCAAATGTTCCACAGACTTGGTCACATTGCACACACTCAAAGGGCACGATTACTGCATTTGATCTCTGCTCCTTGTAGAAGATATAGGTGGAGCATTAGGGAACCATCTACAGCTGCTTAATCCATAGCCCTGGTCTTGGCAATACTTACAGCAATTACTGTGCTCCCTTAAATATGTCTACTTATTTCAGTGCAATGATGGAGCTCTGGTTTCCTCGTGCCCAATTATATCACAGCGAGATCCCCTTCCTGCAGCACAGGCAGGCTACAAAGCACTGGAAAAAAGCAGCTGGTACAGGCAAAACTGAGTGAGTTGCTGGTTCATGAGTGCTATTTCGCTGGAATTTTCCAAAGTCCTACTTATGCCATTTACCTCACCAGACTGATGCTTTAAACCAGGATGTTGTAAAAAAGACCTTTCATATGTGAAAGTCACAGGTTTACTTTTGTGCCCTCCTCTGATATTTTAACTGGAATTTGTGAATTTGCTTCCTTTGCTTTTTTCTTCGGTTTGCTGTTCATTCAGACTAGAAGTTGATAACTCCTACAAAAACAAAACAGAGTTTTTTATCTTGGGAGATGGAGAGATGTTTGGTTTGCAAATGAAATAAGGAAATAAATTGAGATTTTCCTGTGTACTTGAAAGAGTTCCTTTGTCAGAAAATCCATTTCTCCTCCCAATCTATTTCTCTTTGAAGAAGAACTCTTTGCCTGACCTTTGCAGCCGGTTTCTGACCTCTTTTTGCCTCATTTTAATATGTGTGTGTACATGTATATTCAATGCTCAAAGATAGCATACTGGTACTTCTTTTCTCATCTTTGTGCTAGATGAATAGATGAATAAATCACATGCTAAGGATTTTCTTCTCCCTACCATGACCACTGTGAATATGTATACACACACTCAGAATTCCATCTAAGTCCCTTGTTTCTGAAAATGTTTAAACAAGAAATAAAACCATAAAACCAATTAAAAAAACGTAAAAGACACAAAAATACTTCTAGTTTGGAAAGGTGACATAAGTAGCTGGGAGATCTTTCATCTCATGTTAACTCAGGTATGTTTTATTAGTCAGACAAACTTAGTTACCAAAGAACATTTCCAAATACAGACATGCAAGTTGTTTTTTCTATGATTTTTATATTTTTGCCACAAGCATCTGCTAATAGAACCAGTCATAAGTATGAATGAATAATAAAAGACTGATAAGCTTTTTAACACTTCTATTTTAGTAAAGAAAGGGAACGCTGCATCTTGGTTTTGCTTAGTTAATCTATTACTTCCTAAAATAATTCCTTATGACTGGCCAGAATTAAATCTAAGAGGAACAGCAAATGCCAGTTCAGTCTCACTTAATCTCATCCTAATCTGATGGTAGACACAGTGACTTGCTTCAGCACGACCTTCATGTGTTTCTTTGTTCTTAATTGGCTAATTGTGTTTACTCGATCAAACAATATTATACAAAGTCTGGAACACAAAAGTTAACCTTCTTGGTTTTAAGCTTTATTATTAGAGAATTGGAGTTTTCACAGGGAAGCAACAAAGTAGATCTGAACTATGTTAGTCATGTTTTTGCAAAACTGCAGAGAAAAGAGCTGGAGGGGCATCAGTGATGAAACTGGCACTGATACTTGCTGAGAGCCGAGGCAGTTCAACACTTTTGTTTGAAGGCACCGTTTTAGTTCCTAGGTGTCCTTTCAGAGAGCTCTTTTTTAAGAAAGAGAAAGGGAAAGGAGAGAGAGATTTAAAACCCTTTCAACGGGGAAAGATCCATGTAACTTAATGAAAAGCTATAAAATTTTTAACTTTCATTCCCATGTTATATTAATACAGTTTTCAAACGTGAATGAGTTAATTGGCTTAACATGGGTTTAAATAGCATTATTTGAAATTGATCACACGTATTAGAAAAATAAAAACAAGCCAAGGAACTGCAATGTGGCAAACATATTTGTGGAAAAGTTGTTAAAATAAGATAGACCTATCTGGAATCTAGCATATATGTCTCATTTTCTAAGTCTGAAATAAACATCTACTTTATTTAAAAAAAAAAAATTAGATTTTCACATACTGATAGTCTAGTGACATTACAAGTAATTTTTTTTAATCGTTTTTTTCCCTGAATTTCCATTGACAGATTTGGTCATTTTAACATTATTTCTTTCAACATTAATCTTCTTAAGTATTGATTTTCTTAAAGTAATTTGAAATTGCTATTGCTATTATACTTAATTTTTTCCCCAGTAATTTTTAATGTTCAAGAGGAATAATAGTGTAGCAAATTATGAAAAAAGTTGCTTTAATTTTGGGTGGAACAATTTCCACTTCCTTCCTTTACAAATTTATCTTGGAAATTAGCAGCTAAAAGTGATAAAAACTGTAAAAATGCATTTGAACACATGAAAACTGATTTATTGTAAGAGCTCTTCATAAACAAGGAAGGCAATAAGTACTTTTCAGTGGCTTTAGAGATATTTATGCAGCTTCTATCATTTACGGGTAATAAAGATAAAATCAGACCAGATATTTTTTTACTAATTTCAGGGTTTGGTCTTGGCAAAAAATGATATTAATACTGATGCCAATCTTGTTTTGTTATCAGAATTCCATTTGATTTTTTTCACAATGCCTATTACAGCTTAGTGATCACACTAGATCTAATTAGTCATCACTTCTTGCTTCGAAAATTTACATGCACAATAGCTTATTTCCAGAAATGTGAAAGACTTTAATGAAGAAAAAAGCCTCAACAAACAAGCAGCAAAACAACAACAACAACAACAAAACAACTCAGAAGATTTAGTTGTTGGCTGATGCGGTATCTGAAGGAAAAGTCTATTGAATTAGGTCCTCAATGAAACCAGAGTCTGCATTTCTTTCCTAAAGAAATTCTAGGACAACACTGTCCAAGGGAAATCATAACAAGCAAACTAGATACTGCTATATAATCCTTGGTGTCAACCCGTTACCTATTTAATCAACATTCTCCTTCAGCGTCACTTCATTCTCTGTCAATATCCCAGTTTGCTTTGCCCGTATCTTGATCCCCCCCACTTCCAACAGCTCAGCATTAACAGGGTGAGACCATTTCAGGAGGGAAGAGTAGCTTGCTTCTTTTTAAAATTAAGGAGATTATTACATATTGCAGGAGGTACTGGATGACATGGTGCACGGTATTCTCTGTGTCACATTTGCTAAGTTTCACAGGTGTTTTGAGTATTTAATTCCCCTCTGGATCACTTGAATTAATAATGCTCATATTGTAACTGGGTAGCTCCTATAGCCATGTAAACCTGCCTGGACATGAGAGGCTGTAGTAACTTTTAGTTTCAGTGGGTACCCTTATTAGATTTCTAGTGAATTTTGAAATTAACACTTTCGGTGGCTCTAATTTGTAAGATAAAGCAGTCCTTTTTTATCTTAAAACAATGGTTATCCAGACCCAAAAGGAACCTGAGACAGTAAAAAAAGTGAAAGTACAATCTCTTTAGTGTCACCATAAGTTGGAAAATGCCTGGGACCTATGTGCCTGTACTTAGTCTGGTTTGGTGCTGTGGCAGTGTAGAAGGTCAGTACTATCAAATCCAAAGGGTACGAAACTTGAGTCCATGAGTGTGACTTGACTATAGGATGTGCTTGCATCCAGTCTCCATCTCAAAGACTTTCAGCCTTAACATTAAGCATATGAGTCAGAACACTCCGTCTTAGCAGGGGATTTAAATATATGTTCCCCACCTTCCAAACCCTCCAAAATTTGTACTTGTGGGCCAGAAGGTAAGGAGAATTTTGTGGGAAAAGATTGTTGCTTTTTTTTTCTAAGATATGACGGTTCTATATTCTACCAGAGAACTTCCATACAGCTCTCAGCTGGCAATGCTTCCTCCTGTCTGAGGGGCTGTGTCAGGGGTGGATGGCACACTGGACAAACATCTGGGGGACCAGAGGTATAAAACTACCCTCTTTGTCCTCAAGAGGGTGATCAGGGAGCCACCAGGCAGCCTGCAGAAAATCAAAAGTATGGGGAGTTGTACGGAGAGCTGAAAGTACTGTTAGATTTTTGTTTTTCTAAGCTGGATTTACTGGTAAATATGGCTGTAGGCTGACTAATAAATGGTTACCTATGCACTGGTTTTCAACCACATGTACCCTAACCAAGAGTTCAATTACTCTGGAGCCCATAAAGAATTCTTTAAAAGGAAAGTTCTTTTTTTTTTCCTTCAGGATTCATCTGACTAATACAATGCATCAGAAGAATATAAATTGTGTTTCAGGTGAATTAAAGTTGTCGTTTTGCTTAAGTTGGTTCCTTCTTCATTTTTCTTGTTATGGACATATTTGTCCCACTGAAAATTGTTAACAATATATTTTACCTTAATCATGTTTTTCTATAAATTTTATGAAGTGCTGTTTCGCTCACTTTTTTAAAATTAGAAAATTACCATAGAAACTGTTCCATGTTTAAAAAAGACATCAGTACGGTAAGGAGAATGTAAAAATAATGCCCACCATTCAACAGAAGAAAACACATTTATGCTCCATCATTTACCTAACTAATTTTGCTTCCCGTTAAAAATAAATATTTTTGCTAGTAGTTCATGTTAGTAGCCTCATTTAATTTACATTATAACAAGTAAGAGCAGCTTCTGACTGGAAACAGCAGATCTCAAATGACAGCACTGGAAGTGACCTCCAGAGGCCCTCTGGTCCAAGCCCTCCAGCTCAAGCAGGACCAGCTAGACCCAGTTGCCCAGTACTTTGTTCAGATGGCTGCTTAACATCTCCAGTGGTGAACACTCTACAACATCCTTGGGCAACATGCTTGAGTGCTTTGTCACCCTTAGAGTGAAAAACCCCACAACGTTCTCATGAGGTAAAGTGATGTTTTGAAAGAGAGACTACTGAGGTAAAGACTAAACACTTATCTGTGGATATCTTAGAATGTTCTGCATCTTCATTTCTTGTTCAGTTCAAGAGAAGCTGATGGAGTTGATAACATACTCAAAACCTTGGAAATGCTTTTCTTTACATGCCAGAACCAAACTCTTTGTATTTGACATCCTTGTTTTTGTCCCTTTTAAGGGCTCAAGATCACAGGTACTCCAATTTGTGCACTTGGGGCATGATACCTTATTCTGATTGTGCAAAACTGGAAGCCAGGATGCATCTAATTTGAAAATATAGCTTTTCAAATCAGATTAAGTGTTTAACATATTAAAAGTTCATCAGCTCTGTGATCTTTTCTGCACTGATGGCACAAAAATTATTTTTTGAGAAACAGCATGATATGTCATAAACACAGGGTTATGACTTCCCTCAGCTGAAGGGAAAGCTGATTTGTGAAGGAAAAAGCTATTCAAACACTAGCATCTTTAATAATAGCAAGAGGAATAAAGAGTGCTACTATCTAAGGAAATTGTTTTTATATAAATGTGTTTAGGTTTTTTAATGCACTCAGTGTGAAAGGCTTCTTCATAGGAAATTGAAGGAAATTCTTTGGTTTCTTCTTTTTTTTAATTTTAATTTTTAAGGAATTCTTTTTGTGTTTTTCCTCTTCAAGGAAATTGAAGACAAAAAGGGAGGGTAACTGATTTTATATAGCCCACATGAGTCATCATGTGTTTAGAATAATGCAATATTGACATCATTTGCTAATTCTGAGCAAAATAATATACACTGAATCTAAAAACTAAAGACCAAATTCCAGGCTTTCTAGTCAGAGCTGTGAGTCATGGTTTGGAGTTTCCTTTGAGCAATGACTAAAGCAGGTGAACTGTGCATGGTAAAGACTGTATTTGGTTTGTTTTATTCAGTTTTTAATATGTGAAATTTTTTCACAGGATGAGATTTTTGCATATTAATTGGCGTGTTCAAGTTTGGGTGAAAAAAAAAAAAATTCATTTTGCATCAAGAGGTTTTAGCCTTTTATTCCAAAACTGTTTCCTTCAACTACTTAATATTTATTTTTGTTAGCAAGCACACGAAGGCACCGAAAATCATTAAGCAGCGTGTGCTCTGTAGGTAGAAGAATAGAAGGGAATTTTAGCTGCTCCACTGACTGATAAGGTGGATACTCTCACGCCTGCCTGCACACCTCGGGGATCGCGTCAGGGCTGTGCTTACACTGCTGCACGGTGGACTCCGCCAGTGCTAAAGGAGGGCAGAGGAACCACACAGCTGAATAACTACAGTCTTCAATGGGAATAAGCATTTCAACTTTTTCATTTTCACCTTTTTTTTTTTTTCCTGTCTGTCTTTCCACTCAGTTCCCAGAAAACTGGTTGATTTCTTGGAAACATTTTTGGAAAGATAGGATTTGAGGAGAGATTTACTCAAGGGTTTGAAGGAGAGAAGAGTTTATCTGGTAGACAAAGGCTAACACGGCTGAAGTAAAAGGAATGCTTACATTTATGCTGACAGAGAAGCAAAAGGAGCTGGCATATTGATGGAGCTGAGAAGGTAGTGCATTTGCTTTTGAAGAGAACAGTGTTCATAAGCAAGGAAAACTTAGAGCTGAAAGCTGAATGTGCTATACATGACAATATAGGTAATAATATAAATTTATAATCCTTATTACAAATGAAAATATAAATACAGCATAAAAAATTCTTTTATATATATTTAATATAAATATATTTTTATATTTCTCATTAAATTCCAGAACGGAGCTTATTTATATTCAGTGGTCAGAATGGAAAGCTAGAAGTCCCCCCACCTCTTTGAAAACTATTCATCAATGTCCAAAAAGTGTCAGTATCTGTGATTATGGTTTTGAGAAGTGCTGGGAAGGCATCATATATCAGCCCATTTTGATCAATGGTTATATTGCCTTCAGTTATAAACTACACCAGTTCTTTTTCCAGCTGCAGGAAGGAACTTACCACGAAGCAGCTGCTATTACGAGATTTTCATCTGAATTTTTGCTGCTCCCATTTTAGCACACAGCCTTTGGATAACATTTGGATAATCAATCTTTAGGCTGCTTATCTAAACCAAACTCAATGTGTTGAGATTTGCCCTGCACCATTCATGTAAATTTGTTTTATTAGTCACATCAGTTAGAGTACTTTTAATTATCATCATTATTCAGTAATAACCTCATGTCTGACAAGAGAAAGGATACCAATGGATATTGAACCTCTTATCCAAGAGCAGGAAGGTTATTGAGTGAGATCTATTTTAGGAAGAGGAAAGGAACAGATGAAAGGCAATATTCAAAGCCCTTCCTAGTAGATTTATAGCTTAGCAATAGATTAATAGCTATAAAGATAAACACATGTCTGGATCCTGAATTCTGATACTACTCTCCTGGTTTTGGATGCCATTTCTATGTGCATATTTATCAAAATTTTACAAAGACAGGCTTTTGTAAAGTCACACCTCCAGTAATTCTGAAGTTTCACTTGATGCACTTGATTAAAAATAACATTTACTGAGGACAAGCTTTCTCCATGGGAGTACAATGAAAGATTTGACAAAACCAATTTCACTCTAATTTGAGAATGCAGTGGTAATACCTCTCTGCTGATCCTGATCTGTCTCACCTTGTACCCTACTGTGTTAGGGATGGGGAAAGTATGTGTTTGAGCACATGTCTAATGGGCTTGAATGGTGTAGGACTGAAACCTATTCTAGTAATGGAGCTTTATAAAAGGCTCTATAGTCTTTGAACCTGGCACTTTTCCAAAGCAGAGGGGCACTGTCGTGGCTTGCTTGTCATTTCTGCGCACTACATAAAAATGAAATCAGACTCCAAAGTAGCTCCTTCCCAGATCACCTTTGAAAATCACAGAAGCCTACTAGCAGGGAGCAGAAATGGAGGAAATTGGATGCCAAAGGGTTTATTCCAAATATACTGCAGAGCTCCCACGAGAAGTAGAAGAGAGCAGCTGAACTAGCACAGGGTATAACAGAACAGTCAGTAGGAAGGAAAGTGTTCAAATCATCAGTGTTAGAGGTGACCAAATGAGTGTACATAGGTTTGTGTGTGATGAATTTCTCTTCTGTTTGTGAGTTGTTAGGAAATGGGTTGTCAGAGGTTGATATTCTTGCTGCACACAACACACAAATTTGTGGTGATAAGAAGGAATGAAGTCCAGTCTTTCAATATGCATTGAAAAGGGTACAAATTTTTTGCCATTCTTTTTTCTACTTCAGAGAGGTTTTGAACAGCTAAAAAGGCAAACTGTTCACAACATGGCACACTGTAACAGTGCTTTTCACTCTGCTGAACACTGAAGTTCCAGTCCTGCCAGCACTAAATCCAGTGGAATGAACCATGCCCTGAAGCTGATCTGGTAGCATACAAACCTTCACCATCCCACCACGCAAAAGAAGAGAAGCTCAGCACCTCATCTGAAACCATGCCTCCCCCTTCCACTTTTACAGGTGCCTCCCTGGACTTCAGGAATTTTTCTTTTTTGATACCTTCTAATGGCAAAGCTGGACTAAACCAAGTGTTTTACAGTGTTTTTAGATACAAAGCCAGACAAACCCTAAAGTAAGGGTCCAGGAAGCAGAATGTTATCAACAGCCCTGTACCTTTGCCCAGTCAGGACTAAATGGTAAATCCTCCATTGCTTCAGATCATAGGGATCATGGATAATCAGTCATCTCCAGACTACGCCAGCCACTCAGAAATTAAGCTTTTCTTCGTGCTGCTCTTTTTCTCTTTTTCATATAAACTGGCAAGTTTGTGTGGACAGTTACTGCATTCAAGCAACCTATGAATTGAAAATGACAACCTCAGGGATAAAAACGGGTACATTTCAGTCCAAATGGGAAAAATATTGGTTTTAGTTTTGAAAAGCTAACCATTTAAAATAACTGAAGTGACGATTTAAAAAAAAATAGCCATAATTTCTTTAATGTTAAAAACTTGAATAGTTGAGTTACACATTTTATTGGGATCAAAATGAAAAAGAATTTGGTTTTGGAGCTTTTTCCCTTCCCTAAACCAAGGAAAAAAATACTCAGAAAACTCCAGTATTGTTGAAATACCAGGCTCTGTCTAGTGTTAAAAGAACTCACAGACTGAATGTCCCCTCATATGACAAAAGATGGAATTTTATACCTGCTAGCATTAAGTTGACCCTTTATTACAGATGGAGCTTAATGTTATAATACCACGTCAATGTTCTTCCTTTTGTCCTATCTGCATTAATTGAGGAACCCTTTTGAAGAAAGGAGTGTGGTGCCAATTACCACAAAAAAATGTGTGAAATTCTGATTCATACCTGTGATTCAGGGGACCATACTTATATTCAGTTTCTTTGAGAGCAAAAATCAAGGGGAGATTGACATTTTTTCCCCCGTCTCTTTTAGATGGAAGTAAATTAGTACATTATCCACTTCTCAACTGACTCATAGAAATCTTATTTCAGATCATAATGTTGTGCTTTTTGTGACAGACAGGGTTATTTTCTATGGAGCTCTGTGAAAAAAATTCATGAGCAAACCCTTAGCTTCACTAGGCTTGCCTGCTGTTCCATTTTGTTAGCATTTTGCAGTACTGACCTTTCTAAACAGAGTCAGTAATTTGCATGAAAATTAGGGGTCTGGACATGATCCCCATTCCAGAAGTAGTGCATGAAATACTGCTGCACCACTGACTTGTGAGCCTACAAGTCATTTTCTAAGGCACTACAGAAAACACCATTATAGAAAGACACCAGAATGGAGTAGTAAATAATGTTAGAAGACTGGCAGAGGAAGAGAACATTAATTTTCTAGACCACTTTTTTTTTTTGTGTGAGTTATTTTATTAATCTTTCTTAATTTAAAAGGAACCATTAGCTTTTCCCATCACTTCTTGATTTTAGTGACCACAGACTCCTGGTGTCTAACAGCAGATTCAAATGCAGTGAAGGAACACAGTCGCCTTTGGCTTTCCCCACTCCAATTTGTTTCAAATGCAGCAGTTAGAAACAGACAAATCATTGAAGAAACACACAAGCACAAAGGAAATGCAGGGCAAGAATTAAGGTCAATGATTATCTGCTGCTTCTACTGTCATTTTCACCTTTTCAAAATGAGCCCAAAGTGGTGCTAAATCACTATCAAGGCCAAGCAGTATCCATTCATATCCACTTCGCACTCACACAAGTCACTCCACGAGGTGGAAGGTACTCGAGGATCAGGGCCCTAATCTCTTTATCCTAGTCAATTCATGATGTGCCTTGGACAAATTGCCAAGCTGCTGCCCACTCCTGCTGAGCCCGCAGAGGGCTAAGCCATGCTGTGAATGGAACATATGGCCCTTCTGACAGCACTTAGGCTGTAATCAAGTCTCAGCATGACAGAAGGATATCTCTTAGATCCATTAAATATAGACTTCAGCTCAACCCTTCCTGTTTGTTGCTCTGTCTTTTATAAACTAGGAAGGATTTTCAGTTCAATAAACAGGACGGGCATCCCTGTGCATTGTGGTCTGAAACACGCTACATCTTTGCATTCACAGCGATGCTCTGCAAGCTTGGCAGAGCAAGTTACTAAGCTTCAGCTTTCTGCAAACACTATATTACTCAAAGGGACAGACACTGACAGCCCTTCTGGGTTCTGAGGAGTCTCCAGCTTACCAGGCAAAGACAGCCTTTTTGTGGTCATTTGGTGGCCACAAAACTCCGTACAAGATAAGGTCTCGAAGTTGAAAAAGCCAAATGAAAATCCTTACTTCACAAGTATAGAATCATAGAATCATAGAATGCTTTGGTTGGAAGGGGCCTTAAGGATCATCTAGTTCCAACCCCCCTGCCATGGGAGATTATACCTTTCCATAGTTTTGTGGCTTTGCCTAGTCAGAATTAAATGTTAAATTCTCAGTTGTCAGAAAAGCCATACCTTTCCTGGCTGTTGGGAAAGGAGATGCTCAGAGTTCAGCTTTCTACATGGTTAAACTGATCTGATGGCTGACTAATATTGAAGGTTCCCAAAAACTCATAGGGGCTTTTAAAGACAGCAAGCCACGAGGAAGGATGAAGGTCTCTTCCACACTGACTCACCTCCTGACAGCTGGACATTAAAATGACCTATGTTCTCCCTTCGCAGAGGCTCTAGTTGAGGCTAATGGGCAGTTTTGGGGGTGTTTCCTTTGGACAACATCTGAAGCAGAGTGGATAGGAAGTCATAGATTTCTCCTCAGACCAGTCAAATATAATGAATGTGCCCAGGATATTTGAAGGTACTATACTTCCAAGGCAGCTTGGTGTCTAGTCCAGATTTCCTCCAGTTTCCTCCACAGGATGGTGCAGCTTTGTGCTGCCTTTTGCTGTGGGCTGTGGCCAAAACCACAATGCAGCAGATAAATAGAGTTTTCTTTCTCCTTCTACACAAGCCTGCACCAGCAATACAAGTTCTCCTAAGTGCTCCTGAGGGTTTCAAAAGATGAAAGAAATTATGTCCTATCCAAACATAACAATAGTAATGATAACACACAAGCAGATAAGGCTGTCAATTTAGTACAGTTAACTATCCACTCTGTGATACTTTCATTTGGTGATCTATTTTTACAAGGCAATCCAAAGGGAAAAGGAAAATATTTATAATAAAACAAGGGGATCAGAAAGGAACAAATAATATAGGGAAGAAATAAAGCAATGGCAGACTTAAGGGGATAAAATCAAATAAAACATGCAGAGGGACAGTTCACACTGATGCCACATGTCAGATAAAGCTAACCACAGTCACACCTGCATGATGCTTTCTGGTTCCTGGTTGAAGTTAGAACAAATGAGGCAGTGATAAACCCTTTTAGAAAAATATGTAACGGTCTCAGAAAATTATTTGGAGTGAGAACCTCTGAGGGAATTTCTCTTTCTGCAAGTACTTGTGTCTACATTACTAAGAGCCATTTGAAGTACTAACCCTAACTACTGCCTCAAAGTAGAGAGGTTTCAAAGGACTTCGAACAAAACTGAGTGCTCGGTGGCACAAAAGTTAGATGTGTCATGGTGAGTTTGCCCAGGGGTGCCTGTTCAAACCTGGACTTGAACAATTAGAGGGTGCTGCAAGAAGTCAAGGAGTAATCCCAAGAGGCTCAGGAAGATCACAAGAAACTTTTCCAGAGCTTCTGTGGCCAGAGGCCATAACACAGAATGAGAGTGATTCTTACTCGTTGGTGACTGACAGAACTGACGCAGATTTTGACCACATCAAACGGGAATAATTAAATGTATTGCTAGTGATTCCAGGCTCAGGCCAGTTCCTCTCCTCATCCTCTGGATATGACCTTATGGAAAAGGTGAATGTGCAGCGCAAGGGAGGAGACAAAACTCCCATACAAGCTATTTGTCTGTCTTAGCTTTCTGGATGATTCTAATGAAGATTGGTCTAACACTCCAGGGGAAAGAGCAAGTGGATGAAGCCACACGTATCCAGCAAAATGGGAACAGAGACATTAATCTGTTTTTTTGTGTGGTGATCACAAATGACAGATCTGACCTTTCATGAACTGCAGTTATGGGCAGGTCTGCAGAGCCTAAAATTGGATTGGACAGCATGTCTGCTCAAGCTAATAATGCTGCTGGTTCTTGTCAGTGGCCACGTCACTCCTGCTCTTGTAAACTGTGAGCATAAACTTTGGTCTGGGGAAATTTAGTGACCCTCAGAGAGACAAATTCATAAAGCCTTACCAATATAAGATAACTGCTGGTGAATTTTGATCTGTTGAGATCTTTTGAGGCAATCCTGTCTGGGTGAGAATGCTGTGATGTGAAGTCATTGATAGAGTTAGGTAGCTGAAGAGTAACTTTACTGAAGAGGAATCTGAGTCTTTGTAGAAAGATCAGTACCTGGAAGAAGTGCTTAAAACAGAGAGCTGTTTCTATATTTGATAATTCAAGTTTTACCTGATACAGGAGGAAGTGGGAACTGATGCAGAAGTACAGACATCCTACATTGTACATGAAGCTGAACTTATTTCTACCAAAAGCGAAAACAACCCAGCAAACATTCAAGGAAAGGTGTTGGGGGGAGAAAGAAAAACAAGCAAGTTATTATGAGAAAATACCTGGAAGGAAATAATTTATGGAACTTTGAAATTATTTTCTGATCAGCAGTAAGTTTCCCCTTTTTATTTAGTCCCATTTTTCATTACAAGGCAGCACCTTTCCCTACAATGCTCCAATACCCAATGTGTTGTCCAAAATATATATCTTAATGAAGATTCTTTTTCCAGTGTTGTAGTCTTTGAAACTGCTTTCAGCATCATGAGGGTTATATATGGTGGGCTCCAAACTGCCAGACTGGATTTGAAGAAGCTCTTAGAGATTCAGTAAAATGAATCTAAAATGGCAGCTAAAATGGCAGAAGACTTAACAGTGGAGCTTGTATGCATTAATCTACTGACAGAACACTATCAGGAGCCAGCAGCTGCTTCTAAGAAACCTGTTCAGGCATTAGAGAAAGCAATGAAGGGCAAGTTGCTCAGAGGCTAGATTCCTAGACACGCTTTTGAGAACTACCTAGAACGGTAAACCAAATCACTGATCCCCACTTAAGATGCGTTTTTGCAGCTGTCTCCAATTATTCTATGACAGATGCAACTGTCACAAGTTTTTTGCTTATTTATGGATTAAGTCTTTCATCTATCAGCAGGATAACTGTCTCTGTACAGTATCTCTTAATGTAAAAAAAAAAAAAAGAATAATGGTATATCGGACCTGGAACATAACAGGTGTAATTGTCTCCACACCACTGCCAAGTCTGAGTTATAGAATAGAATCCTAGTGTCCTGGTTTGAGACAAATTCGGAGGAATGTTCGAAATGAACGTCCTCTGATAAAAGGCATGTTACAGCCACCCCTCCCCCACCAGGTTTGGAAAGAATTTTCCTTGGAGGAAAATGAAAGGAAGAAAACCTATTTATTTAACAAACAAAATGCATGCAGGCACGGGAAAAGAATAATGCTGAATAATAAAACCTCTCACTGTGGAGAGAACCTGGGTAGATTTCAGAGTCCTTTGTGGGTGTGGCTTTCTCCTCTCCAAAGCTGGTGTTCAGCGTGGGCCCCTGGGGGCCTCAGTGGAAAGGCCTCCCAGTGAGGGCTGGGTGCAGTGGCTGAGGTTCTGA
This sequence comes from Gymnorhina tibicen, assembly GCA_013399875.1. Lineage (NCBI taxonomy): Eukaryota > Metazoa > Chordata > Aves > Passeriformes > Artamidae > Gymnorhina > Gymnorhina tibicen. The sequence goes on from VXAZ01005123.1 coordinate 998,614, forward strand.
TGTTCTGATGTTCTGAACAGTCCAGAAGAGAAGAAGAAGAAGAAGCCAAAGTCCCAGGAAAAACTCCTTGCTTTAGCTAACGAACAAAAAGCTAGCTAGATAGCAGGAGAATGCCACCCTCTTCCCTGCTGCAGAGAGCCAAGAGCTGAGGAGAGGCGAGTGAGTTATCTCTGTGTTTTTTGAACACAACGCTGAAGGAATTCCACTGGCTTCCCCCACTTCTCTCTTAAAGGTCTGCTTTAAAGCTACAGAAAGGCACAGGATTCATGTCTGGGCATAGAGCAGGCGATAGGGGATACACATCATGAAGTCACCCCAAGACACCTAGAATCATTTAGGTTGGAAAGTGATCCAGCACTGCCAAGTCCACCACTAAACCATGTTACTAAGTGACACATCTACATGTCTCATAAATCCCTCCAGGGATGGTGACTCAATCTCTTCTTGGGCAGCCAGTTCCAATGCTTGAAAACCCTTCTTCTGAAGATTCAAACTAAACCTCTCGTGGCCCAGCTGAAGGACATTTTTCTCTTGTCCTATCATTTGTTGCTAGCAAGTAGTGTGCCCATCCAATCCATGATCAGTTTCTCTAGGAGGGTGCTGTGGGAGATGGTGTCAGAGTCTTACTGGAGTCTAGACAGGCAACATCCACAGCCTTTCCCTTATCCACTAAGTGGGTCATACTGTCATACAAGGAGGTTGGTCAAGCAAAACCTGCCTTCCATGAGCCCATTCTGGCTGGGCCTGATCCCCTTGTCGTCCTGCAGGTGCCACGCAATGGCACTCAAGATGATCTCCACTGGCACTGAGGTCAGACTGAGGGGCCTGTAGTTCCCCACATCCTCTTTCCGGTCCTACTTGTGGTCATCACAATGGCTAGCCTCAAGCTATCTGGTTATCTAAGACAGCTATAAACAATGGAAAGTGGCTTGGTGAGTACTTCTGCTAGCTCTCTATGATTCTATGATACAGGACTACCCCACTGCTTGTCCTTCTTTGCCTCTCCCTTATCAGGTGTCTATGGCCATCCATTGCAGCACTGAGTTGTGCAAGCCATCCCACCACATTTCTGTGAAGGTAACTGTGTCATAGTTTCATTGCTGCACAGTGACTTCTAGCTCCTCTTGTTTGTTGCTGCATGCATTGATGTAGATTACATGATGATTTATACACTTTGTTACCATGAGAAAAGAAATAAAAAACAAACTCAAGATATTTATATACCCCAGTTAAAAATGTTGCTTGGCTTAACTTTCTCAGCATTCCTGCTAGTATTCTGAATATCTCTTCCCCAGGTTGGCATCACTACAGTAGTGGAACCATTACAAGGTGCAGTTTTGCCAATGTAAATTTGTTTTTGCTGGCTTTGCTTATCATGTTTGAAAGCTATTTTTTTTGGAAAAAAACAAACAAGCAAGCAAAAACTAGCTATTGGTGGATGCCATATTTTTGCTAGAGCTAGATGAATGTAGATGAGCTTTTGAAAGAAATCTTGCAAAAAAAGCATATGAATGTGTTTTCACTTTGGAACAGAAAGCAGTACTCCCATCCATTCTAATTCTGCAGAAGTATAATGCTTCAGGAGAAGAGGGCATGTGTTCAATACAATTCTTTTCCTTGTGTGACTGAGAAAATTTAGGCCTAAAAAAGTTTCCAATAATAAAACATTTTGAAATTAAATGGGATTTTTTTTATACTATGTAATTTAAAATACCTGTTTTCATTAAGCAGTCAGTCCTAATAAATGCTCCCCTGAAAGACAAGTACGTTCATTCCCTTGCTCCTTCCTGGCTGCTGCTTCTGTGTTGATTCATCTACACCTGATTTTCCCTGCTTCCATACATATATTTGGAAAGATTCTCATTTTTTATCCTCCCTCCTAACCACCCCACCCAAAAGTAAATTTGTATCATTTTTAAAGAGCCGTATGTGCCATGCAGCTCAGCACAAACATGAACATGGCAAGGAGTTGAGCTGCTTGGAACAGGTAAAAATGTTCTTATTTCTCTGGCTGTCCTCTGCACCTCCGTTAAAAGATTAAAGACTGTATTTTAGTCCTAAATTTCTGAAATAATATCTTGTTTATGTTTTCCCATTAGAGATAAAAGTTCCACCTATTTGTCATCAGAAATTTGGCAGCCAGCCAACGTGTGATGGCTGCAGAGGGCTGAGATCAGCAAAATTAAACCACTTTTATTTGTATGTTTTTAATAAATTTCTACAGCAAGAGAAGAAGCATGTTGCATTAAGTAGGAGTTTTATCTTTGTAACATTTTTTTTTTCTCGTTATCAATTCAGTGGTTAATTTTACAGGCAGAGGTGTTGATACTCTGAATTGCAATTCATCTTCCTTGAGTTTATCTGCCACAAGCAAAATAAATGCCTCAGGTATTGTTACAGGTTTTTTGGCACAGTCTTAGTGTACGCTTTACGGACTGATGTGCTAATTTTCATTAGTTCAGATGAAAGAAGATAGTTTGGCATGTGGCCTCTGTAGTTCAAAGCCAAGTTATTTAAAGTGTAAGAGAAGACAGAAATTGTGCCTCATTTTTTGCACAAGTCCAGTCATTTAGTAGCGTTATGGTGCTAAATGGGGTGAATGCAGAATATATACCCCTGAGATAACTGGGAAGGAAAGCCAGCATTTTGGATAATTGGTCTATTACTGCAAAAACCCATATTTGAATCAGCACTGGGTAAGAAATACTATACTTCCTTATGAGTATCTTTGAGATGAGTAAAAATTGCAGACAACAAATTATGATGAAAAGTAATTTTTTAAGAATTGTCCACAAGATGAAAATTCTGAGTTGTGAAGTAATGTGCAATAGCTTGAGTCAATGATATGATTTAGTTTTGATAATTTCAACTTGATTTCAACCTGTTTCAATTTGATTTCCTAGAAATATTTTACTGTTTCTACCCTAAGTTATATTTTGAACTGAAAAATATTTTGACCTGCAAATTGAAACCAGTTTATGATGAGGAAAACAACATGCCATATTTTAATATATATTTTGCATTAGAAATGTTGCTTGATAGGAATGAGTACTATTCTGTAATTTTTCAGATTAAAAAAACCCAACAAAAAACAATTCCCAATTCCTTGTATTATCCTCTATTCCTTGTACTATGAGGGAACCATAGGCAGTCGCTAGGAACAAGGGTCTGCCTGCCTAATTTTTAAATGTTGCAACAGATACTTTTAAGTTCAGATCAACTATGAGGAAGTCTTGCTTTTCCTTCTGAGATGATCTTTGCTGTGCCATCTGTAACTGAAGTGAAAAAAATGCAGCTAGTGGAGATAGAGTTCCTTACTGCTTGGGCACATTACCCTTTCTGCATCATCTAAAAGCTGTCATTCTGTGCTGTCTGACAGCACCATCTGGTTCAGAATATAATATCTCAGATCTGGCCATTTCTAGAGCTGGATGTGCTGCCACCATATATAACAAGTCGCTTTTGCCTTTGTGCTACATCTTCTGAAATTATAATGCTGATGCGGCATCTTCAGATGATCCAAAACCCCAGACTGTTTAAACAGAAGCAATGAATAATTCACATCAGAAACAGAGAAAAGCAAACAAACAAAAGTCAATGGGCATCTTCTGCTTAGCTGGGAAAGAAGGGGATACACAGTATACTCTGCTGTCATTTTCAGAGAGTACAGAATAACCTTTGACATCTGAGGAGAGCTCTCTGGAGCTCTGCTAGCAGTGGCAGATCATTCAGAGGATCACTGGTTCCATTTCACCCCGCCCTAATATGTCAACCAGGAATGAGCTATAGCGCACAAAGCTCTCTACAGGTGCAGTCTTCCAGGAATTATAGCCACTAGATATAAAGCCAGTAGTTTTGTGTAGAACTGCACAGTGTGTCTTGGACTGGGGCAATCTTATCTAGCTTCTTAATTAGGAAAAAAATTAATACTCATAATAGTGATTCTCCCATTAGCAGGCAGGGAAAACTTTACTCTGGAAGATGAATGGAGAAATTCAGTGGAACACTCAAACTGCCTTGCACCATTTTCTGACAAAAAGCAACCATAAATCTGATTTTATGTGGCGGTAGCAATAAGCTTCTGACTGCTTTGTCTCATTAGAGTTGTGGGAAGAAATTGGAATATGTCTCTGGCCTGGCAAACTAGGCCCTCTACCTGTAAATTATTAAACCTTATGTGTGTCAGGTGTGCTCAGAAAGGAATGAGCCAGGGAACAGAGAGAAATAGAGGTTGCATTGTTAGGTGCAGAAGCCAGAAAAGAGATCAGAGGAAGACAATCATATTTTGTTTTGCTTTAGCTTTATCTGCTTATTAGGAAACATGGAATAACAAAACTACCTTTTAGAGGTCATGGTAACACAGGGAAAAAATACATTGAGTGCACAGGCAGCTGAGTGAAACGTAGAATGTGTGCTGACTAATATGGGCACTGTTTTTAAAGAAATATACACTGGGAGTCATGCTCAGTCCTAGGACATGAGTTTTTCATTGTACTGGAAATAGAAAAAGATGCACACCAGAACTAGCAAATATAATGATCTGGATCACATGATCCGAATTTATGTGCATAAATACTGGTTCTGCTGGTACAGCAGATACACAACATCAATAAATTTCCCACAGTATTGCTGTATCCTAATGGCTCCACCTAAAATAACTATCTGGGGAAGTATAATGTGCTACCATGAGTTCCAGGATCTCTAACCCACACCTGATTTTTTGGGGGTGTCTAATTGACCCTGGCACCTCCATGCATCATGGAACACTGTGAACAGCTCTCCCTCGGGTTTTATTTGAAATTATTTTAGGCAACCAAAATCTGACTCCAGGTTATACCTTTCACTGCATTTTTTTTCAGGTTCATGGAGCACATGCTTTAGTACACAGTGAGTGAGGAGAAAAATAATAATCAAACAGGTAAGCAAAAATAGAAGCAATTAAATGTAAAAGATCTGAATAACTACACTGTCTGAGAAAAATGAAACAAATGTTGGCATCTGATATAAAATTGAACTGTAAGCACTGGACAGTGAAGGGCCTGAATTGTGACTCTGTCATATTAGGAGTCTGAAAAATTACATGCCCTTACATTGTTATCTTAAAGGTAGTCCAGAACAAGGGCAGTCATCTACAAAGATATTAGTCTCTATAGCATAATATCACAGATTTAGCCATTAAGTGCCATTGGGAGTGACACTGTTACTCCTAGGAAAGGTGTCATTACTGCCCATAGATAAAAGAGTAAAAATCTCAATTTGTCTTCTTCATGGTGCTATTCAGCAATCAACTTCTTTTCTACTTCAAAATCTGGATTAAATGAGGCACAGCGGGGGGACAGAATATAGGGACTGGCTGTTCTGAAGCTTTTGGGAAAAGACATGGAAGAGGCAGCTTGGGACTCACACTGCTCCAGAGGACACTGTTAGATGGCCTAGTTTCTGGCAGAAAATGGAGAGCATTTGTATTACATATACATCACCACAATGTGTCAGCTCAAGTTTGAAGCTCTGTGGTCTGACCAAAAATTCATTTGCTACAGTTTCACATGCTTATTGTTCACTGAAACAATAAAAAAACCAACAAACTCCTGCCATTATAAAATTTTCATTGACACAACAAATGCAGAAATATTCCTTTAATATACCAGCATGCAATGATTTGCAACGATATGTGAGCACAGAAAGGATGACTGACCAGTGGCAGAGTGAATTCTAGCAGTGTGATTCATTCCAGACATTAAATCCTTATAGCTCTCCTGTATCCTCAAATCAAACCCCCATGCTTTCCACATTGCTCACTAGACACAGAGAATAACACGATCATTTTGGAAGTTCAGTCTCGCCTGCAGGCAAGAACTTGTCCCGTCATAGCGGAAACAAAAGTAGCACAGCAGGACCTTCTCTATCAGGAACAGCAACAGGAACTGTCCTCATGAAGCAACAGCTCTCTTATGTGTGAGCTTAAATGTGGATATTTAATTTCTATGAATGCCCTTCTCGACTGTGTGTATACCAACCTAGATACATAATGAGCATAATCATTCCTGGCAAATAATGAGTCATATAGTTCCAGAGAAAATATTCCCAATTTGGAAATGTTTTATGTAGTCACTATGAATAACAGGGACGAAGAAAATGAAACCAAACTGATTTTTTCCCAAATTAACCTTTTGATTACTTAACTAACACTTCTAACAAGTATAACATGTAAAGGAGCTCCTTGTGTGATAGCGGACACTGCTGCTTCAGCAAGGATCTGGGACTCTTTGTCTGTACTACCCTTCCCTGTGCTCCCCACCCCTTCCCAGCTGTTGCTTTCAAAGATAAATATTCCAGTCCAAATAAAAATACCATAATGGGTCAGAATGTGAAAGAACATAAAATCTGATAAAATATATCAACACAGTGATTACATTTCTTAAAATACATATTTCGTTAATGACTGAACTCTATCTGTCAGCAAACACCCCCCCCCCATTGTCAGTAAACTACATTTACACTGGTGGCATCTGGCTACCAGTGAGTGAGTGCTTTATAAATATAGAGATAGATAAATTAACTAGATTAAATAGATAGATGTAGGATATTTGGGCTGACGAGCCATGAACCCTTACTTAAGGGATTTGTCCTATAAATTCTTCTGTAGCAGATTACTTTGTAATAATGGTTTATAGCTATCCATGCTCTAAATCAAAGAACTATTGGCTTGCATGAAGGATGAGGCATGAATCATATTGTGTTATAAAGAAACACATAATACCCAGTTGTTCATTTTTTAATTTGCTGCATGAGGAAAAATCCCCTCTCTCTCTGACTTCAACTCTGCAATGAATTGCAGAATGGCAGAAAGAAATATAAAGATCTTTACTCTTTGGCATTAAATAGGCTTTAAGGTCTTCTTGATGAACCATTAGTACCCGCAGGCTACATGCTGCCTCGGTGGGATTCTGGTGCACTCATTTGCTATATTACACTCAAGTACAGTAATTCTTATGTAGCTTAAATGCAGCAGCCACTCAGCAGGCAGGGGCATGAGCTGATGTGAGCCCAGTTGTATAGGAAAAAGAGAAGAGGAGTCAGCTCAGAAATCACAGTTGTATGTACAGCTAAAGCCCATATGCTGCTTGAAGCAACTGCTTTTGTGAATTTAAAACTGATAGCATTCTAAACATAAAGAGTAGGGAAAAAACCCACTTGTGGAGCAGTAATGACAAAGCCCAGGCACGAGATCTTTGCATGGAGTGATTTGAACTTGTGGCACTTAAGGGCATTGTTTAGAGGTAGACTTGACAATGCTGGGCTAATGCTTAGATCCAATGGTCTTAGAGGTCCTGTCCAGCCTGAGTGGTGCTGTGATTCTCTGATTCTCTGAATACTTGTTTAATGTTGTGGAATATTTGATGTTCATTCCTCCTTCGTTCTTCCTGTGGCAGGCATAGATTTTGCAGATTTTGGGCTTCTGCATTTTATGTTTCAGGTTTGGGTGTTGTGAATCTTTGGTGATTCACAGTCTGCTGCTGTGCACTGATGTGAGGACAGGCTTGCCTGTGAGGACAGGGGCGACCCGTGTCACCATCAGGTTATGTCTCCCAGCACTGTGCTGCTGTGCTCAGTCTGTAGACCTTGTCCAATTGCCTAATTGTCCTGTTCCCACCCCTCTTTTGTTGTCATGTAGGCAAGTTTTGCCCTCAACTTGTGCTCATAACCTAACCAACTCAGGGGTCTTGATGCTAACTCTATTTTGTACTTACCCATAGAGAAACAATGCTCAAGGAAGTGTCTCATTTGTGGAATTCAATGTTTCCCTTGACCCAGTGCTTTTGCAGACCTCAGATAAGGATTTCCCCTTAAATAATTCTCTGTAATATAGGCATGAATAAACTAGCTGAAACTGCTAGGACATAATATGGGAATGATGTGTACTTTAGTTTATTATATAGAGTCAACAGGGCTTGTCCCATAAAATTACTAAATTTTTTAATTAATATTTTCAATAAAATGGATCTCTCTCCTTGAAGTAGACTATATTAATTCTTTCCTCCATTATTCTCAGATTATAAGTATGCTGACTGTTTCAGAAATGATTAATTGTTTACATCAAATTGTTAAGTATTTTTCCTTCTCTCCTTATCACACAGCTAACCTGCATATATGGGGTCCTAATTTTTAGAATAAGCTTTTAATTTGTGAATTTGTCTTATTTGTATTGGTATATTTTGGACATGCAATCCTTTATTCAGTAAAGACTCTTAAAGAACATTGCAAACAGTCTCTAATTAAGCACCATAATAGTCTTACGCCCACAAAATTAGCAATATGCAGTTAATAGGATGAGCTGTCACTCATTATTGAAAGCTTAATATGTAGCAAAGCAGCCAAATAAAAGGATATGATGGTGTTAAATTGTTGGAACTATGCTGGTAACTTGTGTGATAGAGTTAGGCACCAAAACCTGCACTTGACAAGGATACTGGGGCTGACTTCACCATTTGCTGAGTAGACCCACATCTTGTCCAAAAGACAGTAAACTGGCTTCTGTTCTCTTTTACCCTCATGCTACCTTGGAGTTATATTACGTGAATGTTGTAAAGGTGCTGATAAAATTAGTTTCCACATGCTTCAAGAACACCCACTTACTCTTTCATTTATGACCTTAGGTGGCCATGATAAATGGACTGGTAGTCATCTTCAAAAGTCGGTCAGAATAAATCATCTAACTGAAAAATACTGCTAAAATTTGAGATGGCTGACATAATTGCCATACTTTCAGGGGTGTAAATTTCACGCAATTCACTTAGACTGGTGGCATTTATTTTGCTTTTATTCCTCACCTCGCATCCCTTTTAATATATGCATAATCAGTGTGTATGATCAAAACACTGTTGCTCTGGAAGATTAGTCATAGCATACAGTAGAGTAACATATTAGATATACATAGGTTAGAAATGTGTTCCTCCTTGAGGAAAACATTTTCATCAGTTCTTTTGCATTTCTCTTGTATTTCTCATTGACTTTAAAAGCATGAAGAATGTGTCGCATAATACATTATATATTTTCTCTGTTCAGTTATCAAGATCTTGATATCTTACTGTTTTTTTTTAAATTTATTTTAAATATGGCATTAAAATTCACAAATTATATTTCAAAAGGAACATAAATTCCACTGAAAGGACAGATTTACAGAATTTTAAGGCAAATTTCAAAAGCTCAGCTGTCATCATGCCATCCGTTGCAATGAGTATAAATAACTTCCTTTTAATATATGAAGAATTGGGAGGGGAAAAGAAAAAGATATATGCATAGCAGGAAAACTCCAGGTGCTCCTAGAGTTATTTGGGACATTTTCCAGTTGACAATATGGAAACACTGTCATTCAGGCCAGAAAGCTTGTTGCTATGGGGACACAATAACAGAATCATTTGACAACTTGGCAGTTAGAGTTGGCAGAGAGAACTCTCGGAGAGGGGCTGTTGTATGATTTGAGGTGGGTGTGCACTGGGGATGGATAGGTGGCTAGGATGAAAAAAGACTGAGAAATTCTTTCAATGTTTCAATCTCTCCTTTATGTTGGCGTGGTTTTTTGTCCGTTTTGCTTCTTTTTAAAAATTTTTTGTTTGTTTTTGTTTTTGCTTTTGCTTTTTGCAGTGTTGCTACTTAGAAGCTTAACACCTTTGAAACAAGAAGGAGAGAAGACCCATAGTCAGATATCAACTAGCTATGCATTCACTCTAGGATGAATTTATAGTGAGCTGCAAAAAAATTATGCAAGAGCTGGCAAAGAGATAAAGCTGCATAAAAAGCCAATACGATTTTGGCTGTTCCCAATGAGGAGTCATATCATAAACCAAGAAGATTATAGTTCCTCTGTAGTTCAGATGTGATGGTAGTTAGAATAGTATAGTAGCTGCAGCTCAGTACATAGAAAGTCAGGGATTAACTAGGAAGAATTTAAAAACAGGTAGCAGTAATTACCAAAAACTGGAGGCTGGTTTATAAAGATGAAAGAACTAATACTGTTTAAGTTGGCTGAATGTCAGATAAGATGCATGTCACTAGTTCGCTAATATTTCAAGACTCTGAATATCAAAGTAGTCAAGGAAATATTTAGTTGAATAATAGTATTCTTGGAAGAAACTGGAGTGGGACTGAGGAAAATAAAAACCATACTAGATATAAGGGAAGGAATCCTACTGCTGAGTCTACTACATTAAAGAATAATCACAGTTTCTGAGGAAGAATATTATACACTTTGAAAGTCCCAATTAACATCGGACAACGCATGGAAAAATGTACATTAGGCAGAACTTTTAGTACTGTGTTGCAGATGAGAAATGCATGAATCATTCTATTTCTTTTACTGGGAGGAAGTGAGAAAAATCTGCTTACTGTTTTGGGGTGCTTTTCTAGATGAAATGGAAGACAACAAGGATTTAAAAGTCATTCTGTGGCAATGCATGAGGAATTGGTAATGCGTCATATTTGAGTGTTGCACTTACATCCAAAAATCTTCAGGCCTCTGATGCTGCAGGAGAATCCAGGGAGAGAAACAGTGTCTTAACTCAGTCATAGATAAGGAACAGTGAAGCTTCCTAAATGGCATTGTGGTCTAAATATATGGAAGATCATGTAATTATGTCATTTAGGGTATTTGGGAAAGTTTTCTGTTCTGTAACAGTTTTTCAGGGCAATACTGTCTTCACTGTCTCCACTAGAAGACAGAAAGAGAGTGATGAATGTTTTCTATGTTTTTATGGCACAATATAAATATCAGATGTGTTCATGGTTTTTAATCTTTTCCTAAAGGCAAACTGCCTCTGTTTCCCTTCTGTTCTCTTATGATCATGCCACCCAGACTGTTCCCTTTCCCTGTGCAAATCAAAATCAATTAAAAATATCCCCACAGGACTCAATTTTCAGAGAACCTACCATATCCACACCTCTAATGGAAGTCAATGATAGCTGCAGGCATGTGGCATCTCTGAAACTCAGGCTCTATAGAGCTAAGTAAAGAAAAACATATGGATTTTTTAGGTAATATACCATGGGAGAAATCTCTAAATAGGCCCTGAAATAATGAAGCTACATGTTTTATACTATAGTCCAACTCACAATCACTAGGCCATCTCACCACAGGGGAAAAAGGGGATATTGAGAGTTATTGAACATTGCCAATTTTTGCTGTGGATCAGCTTGAAGTTATTTAGCACAGATGTTTCTGTAATTGTGACACACTGGGAAAATCCACATGCTCAATAGCCCTCAAACTTGCACTTCCATCTGTGCAGTATGATGGTCTACAGTTACTGCACACAGCTGTAATACAAAGCACACAGAATTCTGTCTGGCTTAAGATCTGCTGAAAGCTTTTTCTTAGCACCATCTGCACTTTTTATCTACCTGTCTCCCTATGGTTCTGTGTTTAGATGCAGTACAATTATAAGACATTAAAATATAAGCCTAGTGAAAATAAGAATGCATAAAGAACTGTACAGAATTTAACAGTGTGGTTAGAAACCTCTCATGATGTGAAATGATAGGAATTTAACAGTAAACTGTGAAATCCATCAGTTTTTCTACTTATATTCTTCAGTCAGTTTTGAGCCATAGTAGTAACAAGTGAAAGATAGGATTCTTATACTAGAAGAAGAGCATGATTTGACCCACAGTGGTGAAAATGATGCCTCTGGAAACTGCTTCCTCATCCTAATACCTTCTTAGACTTTGATCACATTCCAAAAAGTACAGGGAAAAAACTCCACCTCTTCTGATTTAACAAACATTTTGGAATCAAAACAGTGTGTACCAATCTAGAAAATTAGAGAGGAAGACTTCCACTACCTTTGAAATTTAAATAGGCTTGAGTGTTAATTATTCATAACTTATTTGTTCGGCTCAGGCTCAGGATACAAAGAAAAAAGAAGGTAATCTTTCAAAATTTAGGCATATACAGCTCAGTGTGGAGAGAGAGAAGCTGTTATTGGTATTAACCAGGCAGGGAGAAAAGCTTTGCTGTCATATTGGTTTTTCCCTAAGTTGCTGCAGCTGTGGGTCCATTATGTATCCCTGTTTAAGGAGAAAGTGGGACTGTTACCTCAGCCCTTGACTTTATAGCCCCAATAGGAGGGTGGACTTGTCATTCAACTTTTTCTTAGCAGTGAGCTGCTGCTGCAACCCTTTCTTGCAGTATTCTGATCAAGTCACTTCTATACCTAGTTGTTGCACTGGGAAGTATAGCAATTCCTACAAGAGGACACTGTAAAATGTTTCCCATCATGCAGCTGTGCTAAATAATGCAAGAGAACTTCTGTGTTCTCACATTTAACAGGAACTCTTCAGACCTTGAGAGATTAAAGAAAACCATCTCACTTCTAAACCCGACTGTAATCTCATATAATTGTCTGGAATGGTAAATGAATTCAGTCCTGTAGAAACTTGGAATATTAATGATGGAATTTTGACTTTTGCTAGAAATATCTTGGGATCTGGAACTGTCAGAACCTCTTTATTACATCTTCCTTTTTCCCTTCTCGACTTCTTCTCTGGGAGCTCAACTTCATCATGTTCTGAAAGAAAGAGCTAACTGTACATCTGTGTTGCAGAACCAGCATGTTTCTGGGATATGTTTTATCCAGCCCTTCAATCAAATTATTTTTGTTTATTTAGATTTATAGATGGTAGAGTCACAGAAAGATGCACAGTGTGTAGTCATCCAGCACTACCGCACATCTGTTACTGTATTTATGTAACATTTTCTTTCTCTCAAAAAGAAAAAAGGGTTTGTGCTGTAGTACATAATATTAAGACTCTACTTCCCTGGCTGCAAGAGAAACTTCCTGCCTGGAGAGCATCAGGACAATCCAATACATAGACATCTTGAGGAATCCCCTGTGGCAGAAAAAACTAAATTTTGTATGCTAATTCTAAAACCTCCACAAAAATCTATGAAGATGAGGAATGCCATGCCCTTCATTTTCGTATCCTTTCTCTTACGTTATTTTCAAGGTTAAATTCATTATGCCACACTTTCTCTTTTTTTTTTTTTCCTTTCTTTCCTTCTTTCTTTGCCTCTTTAGAGTGACTTTGGGGAGCCCTTAACACTACATGTCAGAATGTAAAGGCTGCACTGCATTGTGAACTGTTTCTCTGCTGACTCATCTGCCACAGCTAATCAAGACTTTTTGGTCTACATACTGCAGCATTTTAAACCTTTTAGCAGTAAAGCAGTGCTTTTTGCTCAAAAGCTTTTAAATTATAGCACATGGTGGGTGGCTGATAAGATTTTTTTTTTAATGGAAACTCTTTTCTTGTTATTGCTACATGATGTCCTGTTCTATTTATCAAGTCACAAAGTTTTTGGTGTCCAGTACGTTTTTTTTCTGAGCTGGGGAATTGTTTTCCTATTTAGGCAGCCTCAAACCTTTTCAATTTGGTGTCAATGGCACCTCTGACTGACACAAAAGCCGAGCTTATTCTTTCCTTGTCCCACCACCACAGCAGGAAGAGGAACATGGGTCTTCAGCCTACATATTTCAGGAATGAAGTCTGGGACAGGAAAGATTGCATGGAATTTTCTGGATACAACACTTTCGGTTCAGTTTAGCTCCTTGGGTGAGGAGACAAAAGGCCACAGCTTCCAGGATTTTCTAGTTTTATGCCCTCCTTGCTGTTTTGAGTTGTTTGCATTGTCCTCTTCTGTCTGGAAGCCCCGGCAAGTACTGTCCAGTACTTCCACAGGGGACTCACATGACTTGAACTAAATGATCTTCCTCACCACTTTGGCAGCTGGGGAAAAAAGCACCATTTGCAAAGGAAGAATATGTGCAGCTTGATGAATGGTGTAGTCTCTCTATGTTACTTCTGTAGAACATCTCAAACATTGTGTCTCTGCTTTGTGTTCTCAGCAGTTTTCCTTTTAGGCAGCTCCTTCATCCAGGATGAAACAAGATGAATATCGTTTCCTTTGGGATTCACAGAAGCTGTATTAACTGTAGAAGCAAAAATTAACTGTATTTAGGACCTATATTGTGTAAGCTGCTCATTTTGCCTTGATTTTTATCACCACATTTCTCAGTACTTAATTCTGAAATTTCCTCACCAATTCACTTTTTCAATTTGGGGAGTATAATAAAGAGCTGATTTAAAGATTTTATAGAGATATATGTATTAAGAAGTACAGCACACAATCACTCAAGACTTTTTTTATAGCGTCTAATATTTGCTTCTGATTTTGTGCTTACAAAAAATCCCCAAAGTGGTTATTTTACAGACACAGAGATCTAAATTCCTAGACTATCTAATGTATCTCTTTGACCATTATATCTGTATAGAAGCTATACCTTGAATAGCTTTTAGTTTGATTGCAAAATGATTATTAAAAATCTCAAGACATTTTTGCAATGATGGGGAAGTGGTGGATGTCCCATCCCTAGATGTGTTCAAGGCCCAGTTGGATGGAGCTCTGAGCAACCTGGTCTACTGAAAGGTGTCCCTGTCCTTGGCAAGACGGGTGGAACAACAGGATCTTTAAGGTCCTTTCCAACCTAAACCATTCTATGATTAATTCTGTGATTTCTGGAGTGGGAGTAAGTTATAGATGGCACGGTACAAATAGACTTTACGTTCTTATCCAGTGAATTACATAGAGTCCTTGCTGCAACTTAATGATGTATTTTTCTGACTCAGTTATGCTTTTTTCTCTCTGCAAGTTCCTATAATAAGAGTTTGAGAAATGTAAAGATACCTCTGTGTTTTGTTTTGGAGTTATTATGTATTTCTGGCTGATGTCTCTGCTCCATAGACTATAGTCTTATTTACTTCAGCAGCCACGAATCGTGAAATCCTAGGACAAAAGAAGAACTTCAAGAAATCATCTCATCTGTTTGTTTAACTGTTATTTAAAGCAAACACCATTCTTTGGTCTTCTCTACTCTGAATTAAACTACTCATTTCCTTTAGTCTTTGCCCATAGGCCATATTTTTAAACCTCTGATCTTTCTTTTCCTTTTTTTTTTTTCTTTTGCTAGACTCTCTGCATTGATCTATGAGTTTATTGAAGTACACTGTCCAGGACTAGACACAATATTCTATCTAAGGCCATAGTGTTGAATAAAACATTGAACAAAGCAGAGGGATTACTTCATATTTCCTTCCAGTCATGTTCTTATACATCCTGCTGCACAGATTCTGAGGCATTTGCCTTTTTCACAACAGCATGATACTCCTGACTCATGTTCACTTTGTGACCCCTTACAATCCTTCATTTATTTTTTTATAGAACTGTCTGTACACCATTATTCCTCATCCTGTACTTATGTAATTAATTAATCATGATTAAGTATGGGATCTTGCATTTAGCACTGCTAAATCATGTAATATTTTCTGTCCATATCTCTGATTTTTAAGATCATCTTGAATTCTGTCCTTGTCCTCTAACATTCTTTTTGTCCCTCCCAGAAAATGGTATCTGTTGTTAATAAGCCTGTTTCTTTTAGATCATTAATGAAAATATTCAATTGTATCAAGCCCAGAAGAGACAGACCATTAGAACATGTCCTGTTAGGTATGTATGTCTGATGAGAAACAAATTGAGGACATTATTACATTGTCCTAATATATACATATAATAGCTGACTGGGAACTGACAATATGGTTTTATTGTATCAGCTAAAAATTTTGTTGTAATTTGAGTTCAAAACATGGATAATAAATATTCTTCCAAAAAGTATACACATTTGCGTAGTGAAAAGATTCATTTTCTAATATTTCTCTCTGTCTATATATGTCTATATAGACATGTCTATATATGCCTTTTTAGGGTTGCCACAGATTTCACCCATGACCTCAAAAAGCATGCCATCAAAACTGATGTTGAAATCTATACAAGTTTGTGAAACACTGTGGTATCAATAAACTGCTATTAAAAAAAACAAAAAAGGTAAATTTTGAAAGGTTCCAAGCAGCTCTAATATCTATAACTGAACTACTGATTAGAAAAACTTTAGACTAGGTTACAGAAAGTGCAATGTTATCCAACAAAATAAGACAAAATTGAAAAGAGGAAAGATGGATTAATTTCAAGGAAATCTTTCTGACGATAACATCAATGGGTCTGAGCTCTCAAGGGAAGATATGGAACATTCTTTGTGTTCCTGCCCATGGCAAGGAGATTGGACTGGATCTTCAGGGCTCAGACTTTTCCAGACTTAAGCGGTCAAGTATCCAACGGGGACCAGCTGTGCCATGACAGGCAAATGAGCCTGTCTGAGGTCACACAGAGAATTAATGCAGACACTTCACAAGTCTATAGCTGCTAGTGCCAAGGAACACATGACCTCCATTAGGCACTGCAAAGAAGGGAGTCAATTTGCCTGAGCTCAGTATAGTTCAGTGCCTGAAACTGTCCACAAGGCTTAGTATACAGTGGATTTTGTTTTAAATTTTCTGCTGGTTTCCTATTGTTAGGAATTTATAGCAATGGTACTTTTTTTGTTTCTTTGAGGTAATCTAGTTCATATTATAGCATGTTTATTATAAACCTTCAAAAAGAGAGAAAAATCTTCGCTATTTAAGTTTAAAATAACATAATTCCTCTTTGAGGAGAAAGAAAGAGTAATGAATACCATACCAGTGACTGTAGCTTGAAGAATCTACTTTGAATATGTGAAGGAATAGAAAACAAATAAGATTGTTTCATAAATGTCTGTTACAGGTTGTTGTCAATTTTTCACTTTATTTACTCCTTGCAGCCAACAACCCTACTCTTCCTACTCTTTATATGTTATTTTATATTGGTAGTAATAAAGAAAAAGAGAGAGAACAAACCACGTGTGACAGATGGTAAAGACGCACTTAATGTGCTATTGGGAAAAATATTGCAGAAATGAGGACTATTCAGGAGCATACAGTGAAAAGTAAAACATTACACATAGGAGGACAAAGCTTTTCTGATTTGAGGAAGTGTGAATTTAGCCTAGCTCCAGATTAAACATGGTCCCAGAGTCATAGATGTGTGCTGTGTACTGTGCTGATTTCTAGAGGGAGGCCTTGCAGGGTTAAGGATCTTGCAGCTAGAGGCTGGAAAGAAGATGGTGAACTATGAGAAATACATGCCACTGACCTATTTCGCAGCCTTCTCCCTCCTTAGCTGCAGAAATTCTGGCACTCAGACATATTCATCAGTTTTGGCACAGTTCCTCCTGAAACCTCAGGATTCACCTTTAAGGAGGGAGACTGAGATTTCTGCCAGCTAGAGGCAGCTATTTTGGGTGAGGTTGAGGTTGCTGGCAACCCACAGAGATGGTTTTCTTTGGTGGATGGGTGTCTATTCCTGCACTATTCATTTTTCATATCAGTTTTGTGCTTGATCAGTCTGTGACTGAATATCCTCTGTCACTGTGAAAATGTGTCATTGTGTAAGGACAGCTCTGATTTTGATTTTTGTAATTAGACTTGATTTGGATGAAGAAGAAAATGAGAATACAGATAGACAACTTAAGGAAAGTTTTCATTGGGAGAAGTTAGTATATATTTGGGACTTTTGTTCATATTTGGTGTGCCTGACATGCACATTAAGCAACTTCCATTGCTTGGAGTAATTTAATGACAATTTCATTTAATTTTATTTAATGTACATCTTTCTGAAGTTATAAGGGAAATTCACACAAATTGAATCAGAATTTGTTCTCCTTCCTGACCTTTGCCTGTTTTCATGATAAGCTTGTCAGAAAAGAGACTGTATTTTGCTAAGTAGTTGCATACCGTATGACAGAGTGGGTCTGATCTCAAGCTGGACCCTAGACACTACTGTAATGCAAATAAAAAAAGTTTTGGCCAACAGAGAGCCTATGTATATATTTATATGTTAGGATTTGTCTCCCATTTTTATTCTTTCCTTTAGAAGTTTAGAGGGTTCTTTACTAGTCACTCAAGTACTAAATATTTAGCATCAATTAATATGAAAGTTGCTTTGATCTTCGTGTAAATAAACAGGCTCTGTTTCTCCCATAGGATTCTTTCTTGAAAATGATTTCTTTCATCAAGTAGTTTGTTGCATCTCTGTGAACATCAATACTGCTTCCTTCAGAACTTCAAACAAATATTTCCTGCACATTTACAGGAAACATATTAAACACTATAAATGGCAACCTGCCTTGCACCTGATTCAACAGTTGAAGTGAGGTGTGGGCAACTGAGTGACACAGCACTCTTCTGGCATCATGGCAGATAAGTGTCATATATGCTGTGTCTCTTCTATAATGAACAGTCACACGCCTGCACTAAATACTTCATGTATATTTCTATTTCTATAGATCTGTGTTTTTATGTACACTTACAGACATAAGAATCTTTTCTTTATGTAACCTGAATGTTTAAGCATTGATGGTATAAACCTTGCAATTATAGTTTGCCTTTGGTTACTGATAATCATCCTGGAAAGTCCCAAAGAACAATAACAAAAATTAAGATGGTCATCCGAATGCAGATCTCTTATGGATGGAAAACTAAGCAAAAAGAAATGTAACAAACTGGGAAGAGAGGGAGGATAGAAAGCCCCTCATGATGTAAGTTTACCTCTACAAAATTTTCAGCTGAATATTTGTTCCGTCTCCAAAATAAGCTGTAATCTATGAGGCCTCATCTTTATTTACTTTCTTTTCTGTGTAAACACGTGGCCAGAATCTGGTCTTCAGTATCTTAAATGTGATCTCCTGGGCAGGAAGCCATGGATGACTCTATCCCTAGAAGACATAGTTTCAAAATGTGTTTTCTGCAGAAGAATTAATTTGTTGCATCTCTGAGAAGGAACAAGTGGTTTTAATGAGTGATTGTTTTCCCAAGACATCTTCCTGGAACTAATTTGTATGATTGTCCTCTTCACCTTGTTATCAACTCTTCAAATTTTGACTTATCAGGAGGGTATTTTGAAAGTTTTCTGTAGACCTCCTGCTTTCTTATAGAACAAACCAGCCATCTGTGAAGCCAATTTTCATAGATTTACTGGCTTTGAGTGCTCTTCTTTGCACTTAGAAAGCTCTGAAATTATTTTAATTGAATCAAAGTCATAAATTATAATGTCTGGGAGACACTGCAATGTAATTGTTTCTCTTTGTGATATTTACATTCTAACTCAGTCATCCTCTCCTGTGTCCTGCTTTGGAACTCCATTTTGACCATGTAATTCATCCACTTCACAATCAGTCAAGGCTCTGCTATATAATTCTAATTTTGTTAAGTGATATGAATATTGAACAGCTGCGGTTTATTATCTTTGAATGAAGGCACTCTTTGTTCTTCCTGTCTTAAGACTCAGTTAATATTCTGAATAAATACACAGCTTCCAAATAGGTACACAATTGGCCTTTAGTTAATCTAAGAGATTAACCAAAGAGTTTTGGGAAACTCAAGCCTGTTTGATCCTGCAGATCATTTGAATCTACAGACAATTTTGGTGCTTTCCAGTTTCTCTTTACAAGAAACAGCTTTTCATTTGTCACTGTCCAAAAGGGGAAGTTCCCTAATTCCTGAATGAGCTGACACACCCAGAGAATATGCATGATTTTACAATATTTACATATTTAACCGACACAACGTATAAACCTGCTCTCTTTCTGTTTCGAGGCTATGTAGATAATGCTTATATGTCATGATTAGCATCAATTCTCAGTTTGATTTCAGTGTTCAGGTACTCTGTATTACTTGGACAACGGGTGACTAATGGATCCCTAGAGCCTTGACAAATAGACTAAATCCTTTAAAGACTGGAAAGCCATGGAGACAGGACAAATATTCGCTCCTAGTCTTCAGTCCAGGAGTAAGACTTACGTAACATCAAACACATTTTGAAAAGGGTTGTACCAGAGGGCTAAATGTGCTATTCTCAGACAGAATACTAAAAGAGAGTAGAGGCTTACATTTTTTGGATGGTCTGTCTTTAAAGCAGGCATATGCATTCATCATTATTTGAATCACCAGTAAACTGAGATAGGACTGAGGTATAGGCAGGGCTGCTGAAGGTGTACAGCGGAGGTCTCACACCTGAGCAATAAATGAGACATTCTATGCAAATACACTGTTGAAAATCTGAAGAATTGTTAGTGCATGTGTAAGAGATTTAATTGCCTCAAATGCTGTTAAGATCATAGAAGGACTTTGCCCAGTGAAGCAAAGAGTGCAAAGAAGAAACTGCTCATCTGCTCCCTCTACCCCCTGCCTGAATATGCCTCCTGGA
Source organism: Gymnorhina tibicen (assembly GCA_013399875.1). Taxonomy (NCBI): domain Eukaryota; kingdom Metazoa; phylum Chordata; class Aves; order Passeriformes; family Artamidae; genus Gymnorhina; species Gymnorhina tibicen. The sequence continues at coordinate 1,018,841 of VXAZ01005123.1, forward strand.
TTCCGGGAGTTTGGATGTGTTAACCCTCCTGACTTGAGATATGATAAAGGTGGTACTATTTCCAGTTATCTTAGGTTTAAGGACAGTTAAACAAGGCTGGGGGAGAAGAATGTACTCACAAGGAAAGCCAACTCAGCAGCTGTGCTGAAAATCCACTCTGGCTGGGTCTGGCAGAGTAGCCCTCTGACTCAAGATGTGAGGCCCAACTCAGAAGAGGAGGAAGACTGACCATGGGACTGATTAGCATTGGAAGCAAGGTAATCATTCAAACAATAGGATAAGAGAACTGTTAACCAATGAGCATTGATTCCTTTGTTTGCTCAAATATATAAATGGTGAGAAGTTTTGAGCAACCTTGGGATCCCTGCCACTGAGAAGACCAGAAGAAGAGGACCAACAGGATGCCATCTGGATCCAAGGGTGGTGGAAATTTTTCTTTAATCTATCTCTCTATCACTCCACTTTTCTCCCTGCTCTCTTTTTTCTATTTCTTTCTATCCCTCTCTACCTCTCATTAATTGTTAAATAAAATCCATGCTATTGACTTCAGCATATAGCTTTGTTTGCACCTTAATTTGGGCAAAGGCATCTCTCTAATAATTGTTATAATCAGATTTTAATAGTGTGTTATAAAGACCTCTTCCCTAGAGCAATTAGAATTTATAAACATTCTCTCACTGAAACACTTGGGAACATAGACCATGATGACTCTTAACAGTCTTGTAATTCATGAACTCTTGAGTTTTATCAAGAGCAAGACATAGCTGTAGAAGAGATCTTGGATTGGTCCAGGAAAATAATCCTAGACTTCCTACAACAGTGTATTTTAGGGCCTTGATATCATCCTGCAGTCTATCTCATGGGTTTTAGTGATAGTAAAAGTAAAAATGACCTCACTTTCTAGAGTTGTGGAAAATGTAATAATGAAAGCACATATCTATTAACTTGTCAGTTCACAATCTCTCATTTTAGAAACAATCCTGTTAGGAAGTTGATATACTGACATACTTGACATTAAGTTGAATGTTTGGAGTTATTTCATTTTGCCTGTGATTAGTACTTTTTAAAAGCTGTGTTTGCTATTTGTTCATGTTGAAGTCTGTGACTAAAAATGTGTGTCACTGATGGTATTAACATGTAATCAAAGGCATTGTCATGGTTTGGATTCTGGTTGGTTATGTTCCAGGGAGAGTTTTGCAAGTATTATCACTGTACTGTACAATCTCATTCATCAAAAGAACATTGTTTATATATTTATTAAATATAAATATGACTGTAAAGTTTCCTGATTTTTTGCCTTGTATTTTTAAATTTTCAGTGTTTTCTTTTTTCTTCTACAGTGTTCTCCCAGCTGCTTCTGCTGACCTCTGACTATGAAAACAGTTCCAGCCAGGTCAGTAAAATGCAGTGAAGATTTACTTTTCAGAAAGACAGAAGGATTGGGTTTTTGGTTGGAAGTCTTTAACTGAAAGACTATTCTTTAATTTTTCAAACTCTTCTTTGCAAAAGAGTGTTTGTTAGACACTAAATCTCCAGTTAACCTGGTTTCTGAGGCCACTTAACCCACAGCAATTACACCGATGGGCCAGTGCTATCTCTGCGATAACTCTAATAAGAGCAGTTGGATTACACCATCTTTAGATTAAACTGTGGTGGTTTAATTTATAGCAGAGGAAATAATTCCTCAGTATACTTCTGAAAAGATGCAACTTCCTCAATACACTGGATTCAGAGAGTCTAAAACGGCAACAATTTCAAAAATACACTGTGGGAGAGGGAAAAAACTCCCGCTTTTCAGCCTCCTACGTCCCTGCTGGTCCCTCCCTCTCCTAGTGACTTCTCAGTGCCCTCCTTCCTCCTCCTCTTCTGCTGCTGTCAGCACTGAGAAGTAAATGGGTCAAGCCAGTGGGTCACTGACAGTGCAGTATGCACCTCACCATGTGATGCCAGGAGCCACACAGGATTACGTGCTTAAGTTTCTCAAAGCCTGTTTTACAGGCCCTAATAAAACTCTGCTCTTGATGAGACAGTGGAAAGAGGGAGCCAGAAACAATGTGCATATTTTAAAGGCGAAGATGGTTTTCGGCTAATAGATGTAAAGAAAATATTAGCAAAATTTCTAATAGCAGATCTTATGAAAGGACTTTCAAACAGAGCGTTCCTTTGTTCCTTCTCTTTAAAGAGGAAGAAAACCCTCCAAAGTCCAGCCACTCACAGCTCAGGATACTCGTACTAAAAGGGAAAGAGACCAAATCTTTCACATGCTATTTGGTATCAGCCCCATCACGTTATGTAACGTGACTGCCTTGTCACAACATAATGCACTGGGGAGGAATGACAAAAGGCGTTTTTCACAACTACGTTTGAAGAAGCCACAGCACTTCAAACAGGCAACTTAATATATTTTCTTGTTAAAGGACTTGCTCTAAGCACAGATTGAAAATGTACTCTCTTCTCAAGCCCATGTCTAGAAATACACACATTCTTCAAACATATCTGCGTTGTGTATATAAGCATTATAATACATAACTTCTTTACACAGGAAAGAATGGCTGAGTGTAGGTACATATGTCTTTTAGTTTCTACGAGTTTATGTAACAATCAGGATGGTATGTGCAATGTATATGGTTGCACATGCTTGATATCTATGGATTAACTTTCCGGATTACTTTGAGTATGGTGATCCCTAGTGCAACAACTGGTTTAATAGTTTTAGCACAAACACTGAAGTTTCAGTAAATTATATTTCAATTGCAATCATCACAAGGTGAGAGCATTTGTGCCAGTGGGCATTTTATCTGTCCCACATTTTTTATCATAATGGTGACAACTTATTTTCCTGATCCACCAGAAGCCCCCTTCTGACTGTTATTTTCTGAGTCACTTTGCCCTCCCCTTTTTCTCACCTGTTTTACCTCCTGTTCTCTGTGCTCAGCAGTCACTCTGGATGCCTTTCATCAGGTTTAAAGGCTCCAGTAATGGCCTTTGTGTTAATTCCATGCAGTCCATATCACAGATATCAGATGAGAGCATTAGAATGTAGGTTGACTTGAATCTCCATCAAGACTACAACACTTGAACTTGGTTACATCTAGTGCTGATGTGCTGAAGAGCGCCTGTTCCTTGGCAGCTGCGTGGTCTTGTCACCTTTCACTTATCTTCCCAGCAGTGTTGTGTCCTTTGTCACGCTGAACTGCCATTTCTGGAAATGTCACCTCCTCAAGCAGAACAATTATGGATATAATGTATCGGTGCCAAGAATGAGTGATTCAGTAATTCACTGGTGCTTGAAAATGTCAGTTCTAGAAATACTCATGCTTTCCTTAAGTTTGATTGTGGCTCAGGCATGTTAGACCAAAATGAAGGGACTTGAAAAGGGAGAGAAACTAGAGAGATACAGAAAATTCTCTATCCTTGACTTCTATTGGTATCTAAGTTTTAAAAATACAAAATCCAATAATACTTGAAGCACATTTTGTGCTTTTGGACTTGAAGAATGAAAATGAGCTAAGTTTGAATTGTTAGAGTTTTTTCATCACAAAGGTCATTTGACTGCAGAAAGGTTGTTTATGAGACTGAAGCTCATTGCTGTTGAAGTAAGTGATTCCAATAACGTTAGATCAAATCTGCTCGTTTATTTTATATTTCAACTAGTTAAGATTCAATGCTGATTTTCTTTCCTTGAAACATATTCAAGATCCTTTTGCATTAAGAAAGTAAATTTTAGAGGGAAGATATAGTCGGTGGTCCATTTTTTAGCTTTCAGTATGACTGGTAAAAATAAAAATGTAGCGATAAACAATGCCTCCGTATTTTCTTTCCAACTAGAGGGGAGGGAAGGGAAAGAAAAGTCAATACTTGGCTGGAATCATGAGCAGCTTGTTGGCTGAGTAAATCAGTCAGGAGCCCTGCAGCTGGTCAGCTTCACCTCGCCGATAAATGTCACAACTCACTGCTGTCAATATGAATTACCAGAAAAGGTTTCCAAGGAACTAGGGATGAGGGAGCTGTTTTCCTTTGAATTAATTATATGGGCAAAATAATACTGATACAAGATTAGAATAGGTTATTCTGACTAGGCAATTATTTAAATGCACCCAAAAGCAAGACTAACCATAGAAAATATTGCAGGCCAGGTCAGAGAATGCAAAAAATTTGTGACTTTAACAGAGGTTTGAGAGGTTAGAATGTGTTAAGTTGCAAAGCAAGTTTGCTTTACTTTTCAGTGTTAGGAAAGGTATCTGAGGAAGCTTGAGCTTTCCATACAAAATGAAGGAAGGCAAGAAATGTTAAAAGTTATTCCAGAAAGATTTCTTCCCAAGTCACTCACAAGGTGCTTTGTGCAGCTCCAGCAGATTTGCTCATGGGAGGAGGCATGGGCAGCTCCCCCAGCACAGCCCAGGTCCCACCACCGGCACTCCGGAGGAGGCACTCACTGAACGCAGGCATTTTGCGTTGTCCCTCTGAAATGAAAAGAGGACTGTGAAAACAGACACTATGGTCCCAAATTAGTTTCAGTCACAAAGAAAAAGGAGCACCCACCAATCTCTGAGCCGGCTGGGCGGTAAGCACTTCTGACATTTGTTACCAGAAATAACAGTGAGTGGGTAGCTGCCTTAAAACAGAATAACGCAGATTTTAATCACTTCTTCTACACTTTGTCCTCATGTACTGTGTGTCATACTGCACCCAGTTGTTGCCATTGGACCTGACAGGATGTTGACATGGCAACATGTTATTTGGGACAAAACAATAAAATGGTAAAAAATGAAAAATGCTATTTTTATGTATCTGCAAAGCGTATGTCCATATACTACCAGCAGTTACTATGCTGGGAAAAAAATTGAATTCCCTTTTCACAGAAAACCTGGACATGGAAACTAAAGAAGATGTTATGATTGCAGATAAAAAAATAAAACCACAAAAGACCAAAACAGAAACCTTCTTGCAAAGAGAAAGTCTTTCTGAAAACTGAAATGGGATGTTTATTTTAATTAAAATATTTAATTTAGCAATGATGAATTATTTTGATTTCAATAATATGTTATTTTTATTCAGTGAGACAGAAAATAGAACAGAACAGGGTAAAAATACATAGAAAAATGATGCCAATATGAGTGGGTTTTTTATTCTGAACAGAACCTGAAAAAACTTGTAACTAAACAAATGTTCACTCACTTCAGATGTTTTATTTTTAACACAGTTTAAGAAACACTACTGTATTATCAAGGATACAAAAATAATGATAATCAGATGCATGATTTCTAAATGAAGACTGCCAAATGCCTCAATGCAGATATGTGAAAATGAAACATTACAACACCATTGTAAATCTCCTGGAAAGAATTTTTGGTGGCATCAACATGACTTTGTGAAGCATTTTGATTTTGAGTGCCTTAAAGAATAGAAAATGGTCTTGTCAAGTCTTTCAAGCAAGCCTCTATATCCTTATGTAAAAAATGGTAAAGTACTTAATATTTAATCCAGCATACCTGCTTGAGCCATGCATTTCCCTACAATATTCAAATCAAACCCCAAGTCAGAAAGCATATTTCCACTTCATTAAAATAATGCCTTTTGACTTTATTCAAATGAATCAAGGAAATAATAAAGTTTTAGACTTCCTTCCCAATTGCTTTGAGCACCAAAGTGGACAAGTACATTATTTTGATTATAGTAAAATTGCATTTCTCAGTGGAAAGAAATGTTCCAGCACTGCATGGAAGAAGATAACAAAGGATACAAAAATAATGAGTAGTAAGGCAATTTGCTTGACAGTGTATCAGGTTCTGGTACACTTAGCCCATTTCCATAATTATCTGTTAAAACTGTCTGGATATCACCTTCTTGCCTTTGATATCACATGAAAATAATCAAGATAAATTATAAACTAGATATGAACATAACTTTTGCTTAGTGTCCTGGGGCTTTGCTCTGCCCACAGTATTTCTACCAATTCACTGCTTTCCTCTATGATTTCTAGGAATTTGACAGCCCGAGCAGAGCCATAGAACCAATTGGTTGAGGCTGGCACTCCCGAGCCCCTGGCATACGGCACATGGGTGTTTCTGTAGAGAAATATGGACATTGGCATGCCCCAGCAGGTGTCACATTCTTTGTGGTCCTGCAATAGAGGGTGCTGGTACATCAGAGATGCTGAAGAACAACAGACACAGCTCATTCCTGCTCAACAGAATCAATGTGCATGCTCCGTAGGATGCCAAAACCTTTATCTCCACCTAGTTTTGCAGTCAGAAATGCAAAAACTCCGTCTGTACACTTCACTGGCCCATTAGGTGGTAGCAGGTACTCAGCTCCTCCTTTTGAATTAAGTTTGCATCTACCCTCACCTGATAATGCAAGGTATTTGGAAAGGGATTGGCCAAACTGCTGAGTAGGCAAGTACTGTGCTTCCTTTGTGCTGCAAGGTAACCACAACATACCTGTTAAGCTTGCTCAGTATTTTGGCATGTGTATAAATCACACTACAGAGCTTTTAGGCTGGACGAGCTGTATATTGCTGAGTAGGTAACACCAGATACTCATTATTGGAGAGCTGCAACTGAAATGCAGTGCTTTACTCAGGTTCATTTAGCTTTTTTTGAAACCAGGAATATCTAATTTTAGTAGCAGACCAGGAATATGTGGCATTTTTGAAGCATTGGTTAACACCCAGTGTGATGCTACAGCAAGAAAAAGTAAGAATAATCCATAACTGAAAGAATTATTATTCTTTTTAATTACATGCTTCAGATTCGTTTTGTCTTTATTCTTCTCTTTCTCCAGGAAAACTCTTATTCCTGCATGTACACTGATATAATAACTGTCTTGAGAAATTCTTACTCCAGTAATTAGTTTGTTGGGAAATTAGTTTTATGGGTGCCTAGGACACTTCCCAGAATTCTAGATGACAACAATACTTCTTCTGGACAGATATGACTACAAGGCATGTTCCAGGACAGGCATGCATGTCCTGACATTGTAAACCACCTCTGTAGACACCACACCAAAAAAACACCTGTGAGAAAAGCATTTGTGAACTCATAATGTACACTGATGTGGTTTAGTGGTCAGGAGAGGAATTAACTTGTGAGAACAGGCTTTACTGAAGTCCCATTCTATTTGTTCCATTCTATTCTACTTCTATTTGTTTTAAAGTAAGGTACACTCACGTAGTCATATAATAATGGAAGTCAGTTCAGAATCCTTCCCTTGTCAATGCTTTTTATGGTCTACTCTTGGGAAATGCATTCTCCAAAAATCTTTTCCTTATATTCCTCTTAAAAACCCAGAAATGCTTTTAGGTCCTTAGAGTAATCTCATTACTAAAGACAACTGTATTGAGGAAAAAGTTAAAGGTAGAAGAATCTGCTTCCAAAACATGAACACACTTGAAAACATATTATCATATTATCATGACTGCTATTAGGAGTGTATGAGCAACAATAACTGATTTGATGGATGTCATCCATATTTCTGTTTGTAAATTACTTGTGGCTGGTAAAATTCCTTTGTATATGTCCTGGTTTCCTGTGGTATAGAGCTAATTTTCTTGTTCATAGCTGTGTTTTGGATTCAGTATGAGAATAACATTGATAACAGACTGATATTTTAGCTGTTGCTAAGACTAAGTCCAGGACTTTTCAGTTTCCTGGACTCTGCTAGGGAAGAGCTGGACAAGAAGCTGTGAGGGAGCATGGCCAGGACAGCTGACCTGAACTGGCCAAGGGATATTCCATACCATAGAAGGTTGTGGCCAGTATATAAACATAAAATAATATGTATAAAGTATATAAATCCCAACTCTTGGCTGGGAGCTGCCAGTTTCTATTGGGAGACAGGCTGGTAATTGATCAGCAGGTGGTGAACAATTATATTGTATATCAATTGTTTTTTCTTGGGTTTAATTCCTGTCTCTTGCTCCTTTTCTTTACAATTATTATTACTATTATTACAATTATAATTCCTATTATTAGTATTATTGTTATATTTTACTTTGTTTCAATTATTAAACTGTTTTTATCTCAACCCACGGGTTGATTCTCCTTCCCACAGGGGGTGGTGAGCAAGTGGCTCCATGGTACCTAGCTGCCAGATGGAGTTAAAAGACAACAACATATTAATTTTGCAAAATATTGTAGATGTCTTCAGGATTTAAATCACTAATTTGAATAAGTCCCAGTGAATATTTTGCAAACACTGACCTGATTTGTTTAAACCACAATTTGTGGATTACAGTGTTGATTGTAAGCAGTACAGTTTCAGAAACATTTACAATATGTTTTGATCATCTTTCATACTTAAAAACCAAAACCCATTTTTCAGGGGAAATATTTGTATTAATTAGATGAGATTCAAATTGCCTATTACAAACTATTTTTTTAAAAAGTGTCCTTTAACCTCTCTTCATGCACCAATATAGAATAAAGAGACAGAAAAATATGAAAACACAAAATTTTCTTAATGAGACTCATAACCACGAAGATAAATGATGGCAATACCACTTTCTGGCTCAATGGAAATGACTGTGTGCTTATTGTGGGGTTTTGTCTCATTTTTGGTTAGGGGATTATAAAATGGCTATCACCAAGGCAGGATTCAGATCTAATGGGGTAGCATTGAATTAGATATGCAATTTCAGACAAGAAACACTCTTCTCTCTCTCTGAACCTGGCTAGTGTCATCAGGATCTGTGGAGAATGAAGAAACATAGCACAGACAGACAGGAGCCAAGCAGTAAATTGACCCACTCATCTCCCTTCTGGAATTCTCCCAAAGAGCTTTTATTTTCTGTGACAAACACCTCCATTGCTCACTTGAAGGTCAAGTGACTGATGATGTCTCACCACTTTCCAGCTCCTCAGTACTTAAGAATTTCCAAGTTACATTATCAGTTCCTTTTCCCTCCACATCATCAGCTGTTCTCTTTTAGCAGAAGTGGCCAGCAGAAAACTATGGCTACAAATAACAGTCTATAAAAGTCCATAGATACTCCATTCTTACAAATTTCAATCTAACACCACAGGCAATAAATCAATGATTCACCCGTATGTAGAATCATTTATCAGCAATGTCAAAGTTCCTCAGCAACATTATCCTCCTTTAAAGAGGAGTGTGAACCCGTAGGGACACTCTTGGGAGATTGCAAGGACAACATTCATGGAACTGACTTTACATGAAATAAAAAGCAAACCTAGATTCACACCTTCTCTCATTCCTCTTTCAGAGTGACATGCATCACTCGGAGAACAGAAAGGGAACAAACTTCACATATTTTCAGTGGGAAAAAAAGTTTCCTTATGTATGTCTTTACAGGACAGCCAAGTAGCAGCCAGAATCATTGTAGCTTTTGAGAGTCCTTGAGAAGTGCAAACAAATATCTATGTGTAAATCACCAAGATAGTGCCTGAATCTGAAGTAAAACTAGAAGTCACAAACTCTAATCTTTGGACAGTAGTTATATCCTATTTTCCAATTATCCTCTCCTATCATATGCTGTGTATAATATAAAAGAGTGACAGGGTCTGATAAAAGGGAAGTAGTTTTCAACCAGCTGCTCTAAAGAGGTGGGCAAGACCTCTGAGGGTATTCTCAGAGCAATGAAAAATAAAGAGATAATGTGTGGCACCTCTCTTCCAGGGACCACTGCAAAAACAGAGACTGCCAACCACAGAGGAAGAGGGATGATTTGCTGAAGGCCACACAAGAATCACAGCACTCATTCAACGATAAAGCAATGGGACTGCACTTCCTTCCACAATACATTACCACTGTGTTCACCAAAACATACAAATGTTCTAAGTGTTAAAGATACAAATTTATGAGAACTACAACTACATTAACACAGTAAGAGATCCCTAGACTCATAAATACTAAATACCAATCATCACTGCTTTGCACATGTGCAAAATGAAAAGATGCTTAAATAAGTACCTCCTGTTAGTTATCTCTGACACTTCCAAATGAATAGCCATTTATTTACTGCAGGATGGAAAATATGAATGTTACAAAAACCCATCACGTATTCACGCTTCATAAATTTTACTTACTCATTATAACTTATTAAACTTTCATAGAATATTATCACTATGGCACTATGAAAGTTAGGTTAGATTTGAATCATGAGTCAAAATATATACTCCTTACAGCTACCTGTGATGCTCACAGTAAGTGGTCCATTAACATCAAGCAAAGTTGACTGGCCTTCTGATTTTGCCAGATGAAGATACAGAAGTTGGTGATGACTCCCAAGTAACTCAACAGAAGAAATCAGAGAGGAGAAATGTGAGCAGTACTTATTTGCATGTTTGTCCGTGCTCCCTTTTTTCAGCAGCCATTCCTTCACAAATCATGTACCTCTAAAAGAGGACCCTGATAAAGAGCACCTCCCTCTACCTTGTAATCTGAAGTACCTGCATACCTAGCAGACAACACTGGAGGTGTGTTTGGCTGCTACAGCACAGATTGCCCTGCCTCTCCACCTCCCACCAACACTGCAATAGGTTAGCTGATGCTGCCGTCTCTTAATCTTATTTAGTCTCTCACCTGCCTGCTGGGTATTCTGAGTTACAGGGTTAAACATATAACCTGGGTGTGTTTGCTGTACGCAGTTTTACAGACCTGGCCTGAATTTCTTGTAATTCTTCCTTCAGGAATGCTATCAGTGACAGGAAACACACTTGGCCTTCCAGACAAGTCAGAAGGAATCAGTGAAGGATCAATCTACGCAAAGGTATTTTGAGATGCTGCTATTACGAAAGAACTTATTAGCATCTTAATAATTCTCTTATATATTCCAGGAAATAGAGTGTGGCTGTCTCAGAAAGAAATATGAATTTTTCTTTTTTTTTAATTTTTAAGGATATAGTTGCAGAATGACCTGTCAGATATGCAAGGAGAAATTTCTGCTAGGAGAAACATGATGCATATTCTACCTGCAGAGAAAGACTCCATTTCAGCTGACACAGTGTGGCTTCTGCCAATGGATCATAAGGGTCCTGGGCTTAGAAAAAATTGCAGCAAAATACAATATATACATACTGTCCAGTGAATGAAGATGGAGGAATCTATACCTGCCCTTGTATCAATCCTGCCTTTGATTGATCTGCATCTCAAAGTTGCCACTTCATGAATTTCACAATTAGGGTTTTAACTTCTTCTTTGAATGTGCAGTTAAGTTTCTTGCTGATGTTGCTGTAGAGGTTGTTCCTTGTTGTTCCTGTTTCACTTGTGAACAAAGTCTCTTGCCCTTGATTCAGGTAAGGTGTCTTAGGGGTAAGGGAAATTTCTCTGGGAATAGGAATCAGCCTCATGGAAGTTAGAAGTGAACATACTTTCTGATAGCATTGAGTTTGTATTTATACTATTGTGGCAAGAAGACTTGTTGTGTTTTCATGGCTCTTTTCTTCCTTTTTTCAAAATTTCCTTTTCCAGATGGTACATCAAAACTATTGCTCTTAAGTGATCATCATTTTCCTCTCTTGAGTGATATTTTGACTGATATTTTTCAGGGCAATTTGTGCAAAGGCCTCACTGTGGACTTCCTGTACGAGAGTGTAAAATTGTCCCACTGGTGATTTCTTTGTGCTTCTTTTCCTGGAAAAATTAACTGCTCTGGGGTAAAGGCACACATCCTGAATATGATCCTGATTGAAATTTTCCAGACATTTGGATAAACCAGATGTTAGGCTCCATTCTTTTGTCTACCTTGGCACACTTCCTTTTCTGCTACTTTTATTTTTCCAGGAAAAAAAAGAGAATTTCATATTTTTCCCCTGCTTCTCCTCCCATTTGTTAGCGTCTCAAATCCTAGCTTGTGTATTAACTGCTTGGACCATTGTTTCTTGAGATTGACTTACTTTTGGGATTATTTTTTGTTTAACATGAAGAGACAGGATTCCTCTTGTCCTGTAGAAACATCAGTCTGGAAACTTCCTGTTTATATTACTAGAGCTAGGAATTTGAGTGATACTTTGAGCTCAAAGTACTCAATCTGCATTTGATTTTTCAAAGTGAAGGTATTGTCATACCTCAGATAACATGCTAACAAAGGACAGAGGAAGAAATAAGAAAACACTTTTGTTTGTTTAAATATGCACACACACACACACAAACCTATCTTTGTAAGAGAAGAGGAAGAAGGAAGCAAGGTATTTTGGTGACACTTTGGCTCCCCCTTCTAATTTACACAATTTTCAGTACCATATCTCTTTCTTGCAATACAAGAAATAAACACCATTGCAATCTCTTGGAACAGTGAAGACATAAACCAAGTTCCAGCCCAAAACAAATGTTTCTTCAGTGAATATGTGTAAATAATTGGTTTTTTTCAGCTCACTAGCAAATAAAAAATATTTTTAGTTTTCATAAAGCTGGTAAGACTGACTTGCTTTGAGCAACATAAAGGTTTTATTTTAATTTTGGACAAAATATTTATATTTGAATGGTTGATACAGGCGTAATTTTTTTATCTGAAGATCAAAAAACTGTCTTTTTGACATGAAGCATTTGAATTTTGAGAGATCAAGACAACTGGAAGACAACTCTGCCCTTGAGCACATTGGCTACACCCCTCAATTTGGTGTAAGCTGCAGACTTGGTGAGGTGCACTTGATCTCCTCCTCCAGGTTATTGATAAAGATACTAAACAGGAACAGTCCCAATACAGACCCCTCCGTGCTCTACCTGTAACCAGCCTGCAGGCAGAGTCCCAACCACAAACTGCTCTCTGTTGAGGCTGACAATCCAGCTGTCTGGTAGTTCACTCATCTAGACCATAATGTCCTGGCTTACATCCTGTGTCTAATGCTGTGCTAAAACCAAAGTAGCCAATACCCTCTGCCTTATGTTAATTCACCGATCTAGTAATTTAATCATACAAGACAGTCATCAGGTTGGTCAGGTGTGGTTCATCTTCAATCACTGCTAGATGTTCCCAATCACCTTCCTCTACTTCATGAATCCAGAAGTGGCTTCCAAGAGGACTTGTTAGATGTTTTCTCCAGGTCCTGAGGTGATGTTGACTGGACAGAATTTCCTGTGATTACATTTTGGGTCTTTTTATGCATATGGGGAGAATATCTGCCTTTCTTTGGCCATCGGGACATTCCCTGATCTCAACAATCTTTCAAAAATAGTTGAGAGCAGCCTCATGACCAGACCCCTCAGCACCCTCAGGGTGTCCCCCAGGATTACCCAAGCGGCATCTAAATCAGTTCTGTTCTGTATTGCTGGAAGCTTTTCTACTCCTTTTCCTGGAGCAAATTTTGCTAACAAAATCCAGGGCATGGAGTACCTTAGTCTTATCTGTGTCTGCTGGAACTAAATGGGCTGTCCCATTCAACAGCAAATCTATGATGAATGAAAGCTCCTAATAAAGTCCATTTGATGAAGGAATATAATACTGTCCACAGGTAATTAATAAAAAGCAAGCAAAAGTGGAAGGCCCAAGTGCTCCCTCTGCAATTTCATTTTTATTTTTTTAAATCATCAGGACAAAAGATAGAATCATTTTTTAAACTACTAATTATAGGACACATTTACTCAAAAATATTCTCCTCAAATATATCTCATTCCAGACCTTTAGTAAACTTTTTGCTAGCTAACAGAGGTGACTCTTTGGGCTTTTATGTCTTAGATCATCTGGCTAATTATTGCAGTCACAATTTCTGTGATGTCTAGGCTGAACTTAATTCACGAACTCTTCTTGAATATGCTTATAAAAAAATGGATAAGAGAAAAGTAAAGAGATGGAGAAATATTCATAAAGTCCACCATAATACCCTCTTCCTACATCAAAACCGAAAAATGAGTAACTACAGATGTTCTAAGTGGAACATATTCCTCTGTGACTTCAGAAGGACTTTCTAAAACTCAGGTACTATCCTGACACTCTTTTTTAAAAGGGTAAAAGGCGTGTTGGGCCAACAGCCCTTTATTCATGATACCAAACTGAACACTCACAGTCATGAGATTTTCAGACTCTTCTCCTATCAAAATTGAAATAGCAACTGTTTTAATCACAAAGGCTACAGTGTATAGTGTTTTCCCTGATTCCTGTGCCTGAAGCTTAATGGGGTGCCAAGAGACTTCCTAGCTTTCATTTGAAATATGCACAACTTTCTGGTCTCCAGAGTTAAGAAAAGAGTTCCTGAAAACAAATGAGGCAGGCAACTTACAGAGGGATAGATGTAAAAGAATGGATGAGCCACTCACCTTTATTTAACCTAATGATTTTTAGGTGAATGATAAAACATCTTTTGGGCTGACTCATGAATTTTGAAAGCTTGAAGTTAGCACTACTCACACTGACATAAGTGTATATCACTGACTTTCCTGAGACAAATGGAAAGGGAAATGGGAATCTACCATTTTAAGCCTTCTGCAATTTCAGTTAGGCATCCCTGGTAGAGTAATTCCTCCATATTTGTTTTTGCAATATCTAAACCTTTTTTAAAGTGCATTTTTAAGTAATCTAATCATAGGGTTATTTGCATGGAGTAGCTCTTGAAATCTTTACATGTAGTTAATAAGGTCTCCTGTAAACTGGCTGTTTTTACACTTACTCTGTGTGAAGCGGTGTTGGAGCTACATGCCTCAGGGTGCAACTTTTGAGAGTTCTGCATTTGTAGTTCTGCCCGGCTCATGTATATTTTGCACTTTTCACACATTCTGAGGCAATAATACCGTAAAGGTCATAAAGACACTCTGCAATAGATTTCAAACTCAGCCCTTGCATTCTTCATTTTACTCTTTAGGAGCTTTTAAAGGAGCTTATATATTCATATGCAACATATGAATATATAAGCAAGATATAACTACAAAAGGTGCTTAGATTTATTGTAACCAATGCTTAACCATTTCCATCATCCAGGATAACTTGCCACCATCCCTGTGAAATTGTTTCTCTTCCCACTATGAGGAAAAGTAATCACTTCTTCTGCTGGAAGAACTATTCCATGTTGAAAATTTACTGGATGTGAAATTTACAAAAGGATTCACTAAGAAATATAAATACCATGAGTAAGGTCTATTAATACAGAGGAGTGGAACATAAAAAATGGAATAATCTTACTTTCATACCTTACCCATTTTTTCAGCATAGTCTGGAGCAAACCATCTATCAAGGACATACAGAGATACTAAACATAGAGTAAACCTCCTTCTGAAGTTCTAGTATTGAGCAGCTTAAGAAGTTTTCAGTATTAAAAATTATGACTCATTCTCCTAAGTAAATATTTCTTCTTCACTTTCATATTCATTATGGGCCTTTTTATAAATACAGAAAGCACTCAAAAATCCCAGAGGTAAGCCAAACAAACCTACTGACCGTCCTAATTAGGTCTTTACAAAACTGGATTCCACTGCCTTGATTGTCTTCATTTACTGGTTATGAAGCTATGATGCTTATTTTTTAAGGACTGCTTTGGGAATTACATTTAAATATATTGCTTTTACAGAAAGTTTCTCATTATCTTCTTGTTTCTGGTAGTGCTTTTGATTTGCCTGATCATGTCCTGCATTTGAAGATGGTAGACTATTAGTCATGAGGGACAAGCGATACAGTAAATTTTTTGTGTGCTATTTGATTTGGAATCTAGAGTGTGGTGATCCTGTTAAGCACATGGTTAGTCAAGGGCGGCACTTTCAATAAGATTAAAAGGCTAAACTCTTCTTGATCGTGAGAGAAATAGAAACACTGCACTTGCTTGTTCTCACAGGCTAGACCTTTGCATTAGATTAATTCCTAACAGAAGTTGAGCAAGTTCAGAAGTTTAACTTGGAAGTTAGTTCTTAAATGATATCTGTTGTTCATAGGTTTTAAAACCTCAGGCTAAGTTGTAATGCTGTCTGACAGAAGACCAGGACAACACCCTTTCTCCTGCTTCCTAGGGAGTATCTGCATCAGTATACACTTACCATGGGGTCAGCTTTTCTAAAGCTTTAAAATCATGAAGACAGAAGAACTTGTTCTTTTTCGGTTTGTTTTTTTTTTGTTTTTTTTTTTTATCCATCTCTGGCATTTCTCCTTTACTCCTGGAAGACTGGTAGACTGACATCTTACCTGGCTAACTGATAGCTCTCTCTCCTCCCACAGGCATGCTCACATCTCAAGAAGAGAAGAAAAATAGTCACATATCTACCATTAATCTACCACTATAAACCAAATGGCTGACTGAGCAAGGGCAGACCTGAATTTTCCAATGAAACCCTGCACAAACCTCATCTCTGATGCCCTAAGTCACCAGAACAACATAGGCATGAGTTGATTGTAGAATTATTGGTCTACTTCCAGCACCTGCTTTGGTGCTGAGCTGCAGGACTGGAGACTGAAGCCAAGGATAAGACATTACAAGGCCATTGGACTTGTGTTTTCCTCTGCTTCCTGGCCTCACAATGAACGTGGCAATGATGTTCCATGCCATAAGAAGGAACTGCAGATGAAGCTGCTCTGAGACACCTTTAGTTGATACTTTGGCTAACCTGCAAAGTAGGAATTACAAAGGTTGCTCTTGGTTACATTTGTACCCCCGCTTCTGTATTGTCCATGTGCTTAGAAACGTCTCTGATTACAAATATGATAGTCAAGAGAAAGCAAGGCTCCAGAATGAATTTGTTATTGGATTGTCATATTTGAAAAAGAAAAAAAAAATTTTTTTGCTGTGTAGTGTGAAAAATATTTATTTGTGGGGGGTTGTTGCTGCTGTTATGGTGGTGTTTTGTGGTTTTCAGCATACATAATTTTGAACACCACTCAAACTTCATTTTTCATTTTCTCATTTTTTTTGTAATGATGAGTTTTATGGGAAAGCCACAAAGCAAAGCAAAAGGAAACAAATACTAGATGAGGTGCTGTTATACATGGAGTTTCATCTCTGGCCAGATGAGATTGATGGACTTGCCTGTGGCTCATGTATTACTCTCCCTAGCTAACCAGAAATGAAACATCATGTGTCTCAACTTATACTTTATTGTTTTTAATTTGTCAGCTATCTTTGGATAGGACAGAGGATCAATGTCATTCTATCAGACTCTACCTTTTATTTTATGACTGTGAACCCTGACTAGTCTAGTCTTTGATGAAACACTTCACATTAAATACTTAGTCAACAGATGAGAACAGGTCTTCTGGGCCTAAAGAACAAATGACATACAGAGAGTAATTAAAGACTATAGGTAGATCTTAAATCATTACTGAGACAGAAATACTGCTATGCTAGAATTTTAAATAGTAAAGAAAAACTCTGAATACTAATATAACAAATCATCTTTCTTGAAAATTCACAAATAACAGTGGGCTAGTGAACTTCAGCAAATTTATATTCTTAAATCCCATGGCTTTCTGCTAGTTTTGCCTGTAGGTACACAATGAAGGCTTGAAAATGCACAATCATATGGAAACATAAATACACAAATTTGCGTAGAGCAAACATTTATACACAGTGAAAATTGTCATGCTTGCAAGTTTGAGAATAAAAGAATAGTTAAGATTGGGAAAGATTCGAGAGTCCTTCCAAGATGATAAGTCAACAACTGCCACCAAATCTCTGCTTTGTGTCTAGGGCTGGGCTGAAAAAGAAAGCTGTCTTCCAAGAATGTAATATGGTGAGAACAGCTGAAAAGAAGAACTAGGACAGTAGGAATGAAGTGAGGAAGAATATGAATAGGACCTTAAAGGAACTTGCAAAAACAGATTTTTTTTTTTTTTAGTTCCTTGTAAGAAGCAGCAATGCCAAAGGGAAGAACAATTAAATGGAGGCTAATGCTGAGTGCCAAAGAAGTAATTTCTAAGGGCTTTTCTTTTTTTCATTGAGCATAAGAGAAAGATTTAAATGATACAGCCCTTGGGCTCATGAGCTTGGCAAACCCTGTTAATTTTTCTGTAAAGACAGTCTTGCTTCGCCAAACAGATTTCACAAAGTTTTCACAGCTCTTTCTAAAGCACTCTAGACAAGAAACCATAAATTAAACCAAAATAATAAACATATAAATCATAAATTTAACCAAAGCAGGAGTGATAGGAATCACAAATAAAACTCAAACTGAAGGCTTGTTGACAGAGGAATTCTTATGCAAATAAGTAATGGGGTTTCTGTTTTCCTGTTTGCATTATTAATTTGTAATAAAACACGAATTAGGAACAGTTTTCTAATAGTGCCTTCCCCTCTGTTTTGCAATATGAGACTTATTAGAGAATATAATCTGTCTAATGCTTTCCTTTTAAAGATCTGCTGCTTCTGGCTTGCATTTGAAGTGAGAGTTATTTGTGAAGAACTGCTGTGCAGTCTAGATGCAAACTGTTATTTTTGTGTACAATGCTTTTTCCCCCTGCTGTCCTATTCCATTTAACAAGGCAGTGCCTTGTCTTTTAGATTTACAGAATAAAGGTGTGATGAGAACAGACAAGTTGAACGTACAAGAAGACTCCATAGGTGAAGGAGCAGAGGTCAGTAGTATCAGAAATGATACTTTATTACTCTGACAACCCAAAGAAAGGTTTGCAGTTGTTTTGCTGTTGATGTGTAGGCAGTAGACCGGAGAAGGAAACTCCATTTGCATTATCCAAAGGAAGGACACAAACCCAATGGTTGAGACTTTCTGTCAGTGTGCAGTGGCTGAACTCCTAAACTGAGGTCAGCAAGAGCCTCTCAGCCTATTTTTTTTCCATTGCCCAGTCAAACCACATTATGACTTCTCTGATAAGCTCAATAAAAGTGGCATTCACATTGTTCAAGGTGAAACTACCAACGTCATCATTATTTTCTCTTTTCTGTCTTCCTTGTTATGTTACTACATCATTAATCCTCTCCCCAAAGCTTTTAAAAGCAGACTGGAGCGTGTAGCATCAGGCATTCTATGGTGCATGGTGTGTCTGAGCAGCATTCACCATTTTCTGCTTCATTGTGACTAGCATTTTATCTCAAGATTCCTATTGTAAGCAACCTTTCTGGCCCTCTAAAAGGAATCAGAAAGATTTGTCCACTCCCATTAGACCTGCATGGAGGGAAATATCAGCATTAGAGGTCAATTATGGGGGGAAAGATGAATGGAATCAAAAAGTGCTGGTTTCATTAGCGTCTTCTTGTAAAAAGAGAAAGGCTACTATCTAAAATTGTTAATACAGAAATAGACAAGGAATGATGCCATACATCAAATGGTATTGCTTACAACTACGTAGGAACAATACTGCTAATAAAATAAACCTGAATAAAACCCTTTTATGGGTTATTCAGATAAAAAGGTCAGATTCACTGAAGCTTAAAAAAGAAGACGGAATAAAAGACTTTTCTAAGAAAAGGAGATTGAGAATGATGCCTTACTTGTCTTCGCAAGACAGCAGAGCAATGACTTGATATGGAAAGTGTTTCATCTCGAACAGAACTTTTTCAGAAAAGCAAAGGCTTTTAATTGTACTGTAGAGTCTATATAGTGTTTAAGAGACTATTTTAGTGTGTCCACTAAAATAGTGTGGTTTAGTGTGTTTAGTGTGTTTAGTGTGTCCACACTAAAAAGTGACTTATAGAAAGAAAAATTATGAAAGGGATTTAAAGAGATTTTAAAAAAATAAATTGTTCTCTATTCAGGCTACTCTTCTCCTAACTGAAGGCTCATAATTCTTTTTTTTTCCTTAATATTAATTACCATCCAGATTAATTTAAATTGTGCTGTTTAGCTATTAGCACCAGTGTTATGGACTCTTATGTTCTGCAAAGCCACTGGTGGAGCTCTCTCTGCTCCTGCCTGCAGCTTTTCCCTGTGCCCTGCTATCAGTTCTTGAGAGCTGCAATTATTTGCACCCATCTGCACTTGAAATTCATCTTGATCTCTGCTCTGGGTAGCTTATAAAGAGTTAAATTTTCTGAAGAAAAACACTGAGATTATTAAAACACTTTCTTATAGAAATTATTCAAAAAAAATGAGACCTATTGTAAAATATAAGGATTAATTTATTAATCAGAGCTTTCTGAACTCTCACATTAAGCAGCTTTGTTATGCTAATTCCCTTATAAATGAATAATGGACTTATTCTCCCATTATTGCCTATCATTTTAAAAGACCCATTTAGAAAATGAAGATGTCCTTTTCACTTGAAAATTATTATGTATTTTATAGCACAAGTTTTTTAAATTGAATATTTGCTCCCTATACCCTTCTGCTCCCCCCTGCCCTGCTTGTACTCGTCAGTCAGTGTTCAAATCAAACACAGCCATAACCATTTGTCACAGAGATACATAGTGTGGAAAGAAAGCACAATGGAGACAGTGGACTTTGAGAACAGAGGCCCAAATCTACAAAGCTATTTACTTCTGCCATATCTGTAGATGTAGCCTTAGTTCCTAGACATTTTAAATAAAATTCTGTTGTAAATAATGGCATAAAAGAAGAAGGCCAAGATGGTGCAGCTGTAGAAAGCCATTAAGTTAAGTCACAACACAGGATTTGTGTTGAAAGAAAAAATATCTTTACTAGAAGACCTTTGTTTTGCTGCAGACTTTCCACATGTCTTGGAGAGTTCATCTGCTCTTGATTGCGTATGTACGCGTTGTCAGTCAGGTTCAAACCTAAAATTAAATTTACATTGTCAGGTCTCTTACAATGGAGTTCTAGTGCTTTCGGGGGAATGATCCAGGCTAGATTGCTGCCTCGATATGTGTTTTCACTTGTGCACTATACAGGGATTGGAGGGAGAGGAGGGAGGTGGAACAGGGAGAAGGGGGTTTAACATTCTGCAAACAGCTGACAAGTAGACACAATGACATTATTATGTCCTAAGCACACAGGACATATTCTTTTTGGAACAATCTGCACTCTTGGCTAAGGAACACAAAGTCCTTTGGTCCCAGGTCATGGCTAATATGACTTCTGGAGGAAAAAGCCTAGGCACTTGCCATTTGCTACATCCCAGAACAGCCCAGTCAATTCATACCTTCCTTCCACTCTTATGGACAAATGACAGCTTTAGGCCAAAATGGCCTAAGCTCCTAAAGGTTTTACGGAACCACCTGTGACAAGGGCAGAATGGATTTGTGTGCAGGCTAAACTGAGGCTGAGTTCAGGCTGCCTGTAATGCAGGTACCAGTAAAGGCATATCCTCTGGAATTTGCAACTTGGGAAAGTATTACCAGTTATATGTGGCCAAACAAACATGTGGCCACAAAGCACTGTGGATGAAATCAGATTTGGCTTCCTTAGACCAATTTTGGAAGACAAAGAAGTCTGTCAGAATAGACATTTTATTGTATATTCCCTGTCCGCAAAATAGAAATAAAAACTGTTTTTCTCCCCCCATTCACAGGCAGGACTGCAAACTCTTATGAAGCAGACGTACTTATGATCATGGAATCAGAAAATCACTTGGGTTGGAAAAGACCTTAAAGATCATCTCCTTCCAATCCCCCTGCCATGGGCAGGGGCACCTTCCACTAGACCAGGTTGCTCAGGGCTCCATCCAACCTGGTCTTGAGCAATTCTTCTGGACAACCTGTTCCAGTGCTTTACCACCCTCACAATTAAAAATTTCTTCCTAATACCCATTCTAAACCTAATTTCTTTCAGTTTGTAGCCATTACCCCTTGTCCTGACACTAAATGCTCTTGTAAATTGCTTCTGTCTATCTTCCTTGTAGGCTCTCTTCAGGTGCTGGAATGTTGAAATTAGGTTACTCCAAAGCCTTCTCTTCCCTGGGGTGAACCATCCAATTTCTCCCAGGCTTTCCTTATAGGAGAGGTCCTCCATGCCTCTAATCATCTTGGTGGCTTTCCTCTGGACTTGCTCCAAGAGGTCAATGTCATTCTTGTGCTGAGGACCCCAGAGCTGGAAGCAGCACTGCAGGGGGGTTCTTACCAGAGAGGAGTAAAGGGGCAGAATCCTCTCCCTCACCCTGCCCACACTGGTTTTGATGCAGTCCAGGACACATTTGACTTTCTGGTCTTCAGGAACACATTGCTGGGTCATGTCCAGCCTCTCACTGCCAGCACCCCCAAGTCCTTCTCAGCTGGGCCGCTCTCCATCTTACTCCCCCAGCCTGTGTTGATACTGGGGGTTGCCCCAGCCCAGGGCACCTTACACTGTCTTATTAAACCTCATGAGATTCCCCTGTCCCCACTTCCGGAGCTTGTCCAGGTCCCTTTGGATGACATCCCGTCCTTCAGGTGTGTCAACAGGACCACTCAACTTGGTGTCATCTTCAAAATTGTTGAGGGTGACCCCTTCATCTATGTCATTAATGAAGATATTAAATAATACTGGTTGCTATATGGACCTCTGAGGGACACCACTCGTGACTGGTCAGGACTCTGAGCTGTTAACCACTCCACTCTGGATGTGACTGTTCAACAAATTCCTTATCAATCTAACAGTCCACCCATCAAAACCATATCTCTGCAGTTTAGAGGGAAGTATGTAGTGGGAGACTGTGTCAAAGGTTGTACAGAAGTCCAGAAAAATGTAATTTGCAGCTTTTTCCTTATCCTCTGACGTAGTCACTCCACCACAGAAGGCCACCGGGTTGCTCAGGCAGGACCTGCCCTTGGTGATGTGGAGGCTTGGTCCCTACTACAAAGCAACAAAGGTGTCAAACCAACACAGGTGTTCTGAATTTCTGTACCTGTGAGCTCTTAGAATTGCAAAGTCAGCCAACTTTGGTTTGATTGTGGCAGAAATGTGAACAGTTCATTTTCTGTTGGATGTTGCTAAAGCAAGAGAAAACTCAAAGCAAGTAGATGTAGCTCAGATGAGAGTACTCACTGGACCTTGTTTTGTCTAATGGGCTGTGACCCATAATGCTGTGCAGTTCAGTGGTTAAGTCTCGGAGAGAATTAGAGTAGGACGAACACAGCTCCCTTCCAGACTCTGGTGTTGCTTAGGCACATATCTCTGTGCTTCACCTACCAGCTGGATAATGACTGAGTTCATAGGCATTCAGGAGGAGTTTTAATTTTTAGCTTAGTCTTCTGGGTGAACACAAAAAAAAAATCTTTTTTTTCTCTGTTAAGCCCAAAAGGAAGCTCTCATACAAATTTAATTCAAAATGGCAGGTTCTGCCTGATGTCAGAAAAGGATAGGTTTTTGGAAAATACATGTAGCTCCTTACTTAAGTGTGGGAGAGCCTAACAGAAACAAAGTGAACTTCTCTCAGAGAGTCTATCGGATGTCAAATGAAGATGGGATTCAGAGGACCAAACATATGTACGACAGATTCCTCATAAAACAGACATAGAAAGCAATAAATACTTCCAGAAAATTGGGAGAGAGTTCTGAGAACTCTCCTGGAGTTCAGAGAACAACATTACAAATAGCATGGCCATTTTCCTTCATGTTCATTGATGCTGATAGTCACTTAGAACTCCTCTGCCAGAACCCACAAAACATACATAATTGAATTCTCCTCAGGTGGGGAAAAGAGAGGAAAATATCCTTCAAAATAATCCTGCAGCTGCCTTTTAGACTGTTCCATTCTGCAGCTAATCCTTCAGCTGTCAATTTTCTTCCCTCTTGCCCAGAAATACTTACATATACTTTTTCCCTTGACCCTGTGGGCACCCATTTTTGGCAGATTTGTCTGCACTGTTCCTACAATGTTCCAAGGCTGGAAATTTGCTTGTAGTCAGCTCTGCTCTCTGCTGAGAAGGCTGTGGGAGAGCCACCAGTAGCAATTTGACTGCTTGTGAAACCTTCATAAAATGAAACAGTGGAACAAACTGGGCCACACTAAAAGTGGAAAAAATTTCTATTAGAATTATTTAAAATTAAGGAAACTGACTGTGTATTTTGAACTCATGGGGCTTTCTGAATGCTGGACCTCATCTGCCTGCGGACTTGTAACAGGAAGAGAGCCAAGAATTTGATTCTTATCAATGAGTTATGAAACCCACATATTTTCCAGGCAATTATCTGAAAATAATCCTAGGCTTCTGATATTCTTGTGCCCTTTCCTAATGTCCTTTTTTACTTTAGCGTTGCTGGTGTCTGCTTTCCTCCATGGAAGTTAAAAATATTCATGTATTTTCCTGCCTGCTGTGCTTCTGAATTTAAAATAAATAAATAATTCTCAATTATTTTTGATATGCAGGTGTTCTTGTTTATAAATACAAAATAAAGTACCTATCTATTTACATTTTTGTAAAGGAAAAAACAAAAAAATTAAAAAGAATATAGAAAGAAAATGCTATGGTTTTGGTGGGTTTGTAAATGGGGGACTTGAATTTGTGAATTTTGTGAGTTCTGAAGGACAATAGAGAGACAGATTATTTTCAAAACCCCTATATGGTTGCTGTGTCTTTTAAGTCACTACCATGTGCCCCTTAAGACACAAACAATACATAATGATCACCTGCAGAGCTGATGTTGTGCTTAAAATTACTGAGGACTTTAAAGGGTTTGATGGATACACTGAATCCCTGTAATCAAACCAGCAGGAGTTGGTAGAGTTTCCAAAGGAGGCAAAGGCCTGAGTCACAGCTGTGCCCAGAACTCCTCCAGGAAACCCAGTGGAGCAGGGTGACCCAGTGAGCATCGATGCATATGCACTTGGACATAGATCATACAATTAATGCATGAATAGTGGGCATTTTCTCCAAGATTTGTTTGCCAAGGAACAAAGACAGTTGTCAGCACAAGGTGTCTCATGCGAACCTGTCCCATTGTATGCAACTTGACGGGTCAGCCTCTTTACCCCATAAAAATAACGGTTTAAGTGAGCTTTTCTTAAGATCTCCTAGCTAGACAATGTGGCTGCACGGCAATGGTCTCCTGTTGAGCTGGGATTCCTCACAAGTTTGCTCCTTGTGGCAGACGTACTTTTCTACTAATGTCAGGTCTTTGGATGAGTCCGATTTGAGTTCTCCCTAAATTGCAACTGAACTGCATGCCAGATGCTCTCACCTTGAGCTGGCATGCCTATCAAGGTTTGA
This sequence comes from Gymnorhina tibicen, assembly GCA_013399875.1. Taxonomy (NCBI): domain Eukaryota; kingdom Metazoa; phylum Chordata; class Aves; order Passeriformes; family Artamidae; genus Gymnorhina; species Gymnorhina tibicen. The sequence goes on from VXAZ01005123.1 coordinate 1,043,752, forward strand.
GATTACCTGACACTGAGATCCATCCTTACCCAAGGTAGAGAGACCCTCAATAAAAACAGTTGCTGACAGCATGATAAATCAGTGGTGATGAAATCCGTGTAGTTAATCCCTTTAGACATAAACCATTGACCAAGTCAAAGATTGGACCTAGACACACCTAGGCTCCATTAGAAGTCTAAAAAGCAAGGAAACCCAGTCTAAACCTTGTGAGTCAATGGAAGGGTCTCCCTCATCCTTTAGACTCTTCAGTCTCTTTGTAAATAACTTTAAATATATTCTAACTTGATTTTTCTTTATATGTTTCATCCATGTAGCAAGTAATAGAGTGAATCTTGCCATCAAATTTTGTTACAGTGCATTTCTATATATTAAATGGTATTCATTCTAGAATTTCAATGATATTAAAACCATTTTTACTAATAGCTTTGATGGTGGCTATTTAAGTGACCTTAGATTGTTCATTTGTGACATGAAGGGAACAACAGTGAGGCCAACGTGCGTGAACTGAAACAGCGTTCAAGAGAAGCTGAAAGTGCATATTGGTTCTTGGATAGACAATGTAGCCAGTAAGCCTCACATTCTCCTGAATGCTATAACAAAATTCTGTATTATGAAGCTAAGGTTTCTTTTTCTTTTCTTGGTAAGCTTTAGTTTGCACCTACAATTTTCAGGCGAGGTTTATCCCAAAGCCTTTTAGCTGTGATTTAGAGCCTTTTTTTCTTTTTATTGTTTTTATTCCTTTCCCAGCTTTCAGAACAGATTTCTAGTCCTGTTAGTTTTTAACATTATTTATTCAATTTTTTTAGTATTTAGTCGTTATTTTTTTTTCCTCCCTCTCCACACATTTAAGATGAATATATTTAAGGATTCTTCAGTCATACAGAAAGACAGTCCACTGTGACGAGTAGTATTTCATTTCAGACTATTATGCTTTCCAGCTAAAAATATGAACCTTTCACATCTCTGTTTTTCTGTTTCACTGTGTGGTATTTCCACCTGCAGAACACAGGGCACTGCCAGCATCTCAGAGTCTGACCTCTTTCTGGCTCAAACAACAAGAAGGCTGTTTAAATTGGCAAAGCAAGAAGAAAAAGGAAAACCAAATTTCATTTCTGGGTCTACTTAGGAGGCGAGATATTTAACACATATTTAGTAAACAGATTAAAAAATTACTTATAACAAATAGATCTGCAAGTACTGCTTGATAGAAAGCCTCTTCCACATGAAGCTCAAAACTATGTGTTTTTTAAACTGCTAGTTATTACAAATATTAGAGATAGATGACGTGTACTTTTCTCTGTGCTTTTCTTCACAGTTCATCTCTGTTGGATTTCTCTTGTGATGAAATCATAGTATTTTACAATGACAAGCCAAGTGTAATTATGTTATGAAAACAGACCATAGAAAAAAGTGAAATGGACAAAGTGAGAAAAATGCTCTGTGTACTGACTGCTGTCAACAACTAACTGTTAGTTCACTTTTTTACCAGGAAAGAAATCAAAATGATGTTGTACAAGACTTTTCCAGTATGTGAAAGGTGTTCCTTAAATAAATGTACTCATTTTAACTTCTGTTGTAAAACAGAAATACTATTATATTTTTATTTACTGGCTGCTGAGAAACATAAAATTAAGATGAATTCCTATTCCGTTGCATCCACTGCATATTTTGTTTATCAACAAATAATAGCACACAATCTTTTTGTATGAAGGCTTCATTCTATGCAGGATACTAAAGCACACAGAGCTTGAAAGTATAGCAACTTTGTAATAACTTGCAGCTACAGAAAAAAGGTCTGAATACCATGAAAACAGAGAGTAAATATAAATGATCTTGTTCATTTGTCATTTATAACATTTTGCAGAATGGAATCATATTTCAGAAAAATTGAGAGTTTGGGGGAAAAAAAAGGAAAGTAATTTATAACAGTTGTAATTATCCTCCAAGTAATTCACTTGTTTTAATGGTTTTTGCATTACGTGCAATTTTTCATCTGTCTTTCACCTGTTCCTTTACTACCTAAATATTATTTTCAACACCAAGGACAGATCTAGTGATCTAGATTTATATACCATTGAAATATTCAGTCACCTCAGTTCATACTTCCTCCCCAGGTGCAGACACACAGCAAGCAAGAGGGGCCTTTGGGTCTATCTTGACGGGAGACAGTTGAAGAGAAATCAGATGGTTTGTGAAAACTTTCTGATTTTCTCAGTTTTTCAGGTAAATTAATAGTACTTTGGGACCACTAGTATCAAAGGAAACCACTGGATATGACACCTCAATATGGACATCTGGATTAAGTATTAGTACATATATAAGACCAGGATAAAATTTCCTTTATTTGTAAAGGAGCCAAGATTTCACCTTGATGCTCTGTGGAGGAAAACTGTTGTGGCAATGCGTTTCTTGCTATCTGTCTAACTAATGTGGTACAGGTCAAAGAATTTTTTGTATTTTGAATGTAACAAATGTGAAGACAGGAGTCTTCTTATAAAAAAAAAAACAGTCAAGGCAGGAGCAGATTTACAAACACAAAGAACAGGCACAATTTAAGATCTGTGCCCTTTTCTGAATCTATTTTCAACTTTGAGCTGCTCTATTTCTTTTTAAAAATTGTTTAGACATTTTCCTATGGGAATTGCCATTAATTAGATTTCCCAGAGTTAATTTTAGTCAAATCACACAAGAAAAAAATGCATATTGTCATAAAATAGGTGACTATGCCTCATGCACTCCCTGGTTATTCCTTTGTAATTGGTTAATTGAACAAATGGCCATAGCAGATGATGAAATAAAAAATAATAATACTTTGCACATATATCTTAATTTTCATCTTCAATGTATTATACAAATTAGCTAATTATTACAACAATCTTTTTAATTCTATTTTTTTCCTAGAGCACAGGAAAAGTAAAGGCAGTATCAACACATAGCTGATTTTCACCAGGCATATGGTCTGTAATGATGTCAACTAATATGAGTAGAAATTTATATGAAAATGTAGTGTAAAGTCAGCTGGCTAAAAATGATGTGTGCTATTTTTGGTTTGGGGTTTTTTGGGTTTTTTTTTCCTTCTGTTTTTTTTTCAACTTAACTAATAAAAATATCTGGGGAAACAGTTTTGAAGCAAGGGCATTCATGTAGTTCCTGGAATGGAGCGTGCAGACTTGATGTTAGTATTCAGAGCAGAAATCATTGACTTGTTAACAATTTTTTAAAACTTGACTCTTTTTGCCTATATCTTTTCTACAAACCTTGTCAGTTCTAACTATGGGCTAAGTTCTGATAAGAAGCAGGATGTTGCTTTTCTTTTCATTTGGCAACACTGTTGTGGTTTCACTCCATCTGGGAACTAAACTCCACCCAGCTGCTCATTCAGTCCTCTTGATTAGATGGAAGAAAGAATAAGGTTAAAAGTGAGAAAACTGATGGGTTGAAACAAATATAGCTTAATAAGGAAAGCAAAAGCCATCCAAGAAAAAAAAAAACCAAAAGGAATTAATTCACCACTTCCCATGGTTAGACAAGTGTTAAGTCAACACCAGGAAAGCCAGGCTCCATCGTGCATAACCACGGCTCGGGAAGACAAACACCATCAGTCCAAATGTCCGCCCTTTTCGCTTTCTTTCTCCAGCTCTATGCTGAACACGATGCCATATGGTACGGAATGTCCCTTGGGTCAGTTGGTATCAGCTGACCCGGTTGTGTCTTCTCCCAACTCCTTGTGCACTCACTGCTGGGGTGGGGTGAGAAGCTGAAAAGGCCTTGACCCTGTGCAAGCCCTGCTCAGCAATAAGGAAAACATCCCTGTGTTATCAACACGTCTTTGCTTACAAAACCAAAGCATAGCCTCATACCAGCTACCGTGAAGAAAATTACCCCAGCCTAAACCAGTACAAACTCTAAGTTACAGTTTGACTTCCTTGTGTGCTCCCTTATGCTGTTCCCTTCAAGTTACTGGAAAGCAAAAAAATCACTGCAGTGATAGGAACTGCCATATCATCAATAGCATGGGCGAGATAGACTTGTTCTCCCATAAAACTCCTTTGGATGTCAATGATAGTTTGGGCCTTAACTGACATGTGAAACTACAGCTATCAACCTTACGCACCTACAAGAACAGCAGAAAGTTTAAGGGTCAAATTCACCAACAGGTTCTGACTGGTTTGCATTGATACAGCAATAAAAAACAAGGCTGAAGCTGGCTATGTAACCAGCTAGTTAAAACAATTTTATTCACTGAGTCTGAGACCAGATAGGCTTGCTTTGATCATCAATTTGAGCTTCTGTACCACACATGCCTTTGAATTTTTTTCAAGTGACTCCTGTATCAAACCTGTTAGAGTTGCTGCTTCACATTTACTAAAGCAGCACATACAGGTCAAACTGACCCAGATAATCGTGTTAGGTACATGAATAGTAATTTAACTCGTTCCATTCAGATTGTATTTGCCCTGTATGCAGCCGTGCAGTTCTAGCAACTGCAGAGTCTAGGTTATGACTTTCATGCTTGGTGCTAGTTTGAAACAGTGCTGTCAAAACTAGAAGTTGTCTTATATGTTGGAAGCATATATCTCTTTTTAACTTTCTAGCTGAGTGAAAGAAGGTTTAGATTAGATATTAAAAAAAATTTTGTTCTGTGTGGACACTGGAACAGATTGCCCAGAAAAGCTGTGGTTGCCCCATCCCTGGAAGCATTCAAGGCCAGGCTGGATGGAGCTCTGATCAGCTGGGTCCAGTGAAAGGTATCCCCACCCATGGTAGGGGGTTTGGACCAGGATGATCTCTAAGGTCTCTTCTAACCCAGAGCATTCTATGATTCTGTGATCATATAATATTATGCAAAAGGCATTCATATCAGTAACACTATTTTATTGGTGGAGAAATGGTGGCATCAGAGGATTCAGCCTTTTCTGAAAATCCTGATTTCAAACTCACCTGCTAGCAGTGCAGCACTCCAAGGTGGTTAAACACCTGAAAATGCTGGTCCTGAAGTTGCACAGCTGTATAAGGTTGTGTTGTCTTTTTCCAGTCCATTTTGGGGTGCAGCCTTGTTACCATGATCAGAGTCCCATGCTAACAGACATGTCTTGGGAAAAAAGCTTTCCACTCTGCAATGATTTACACTAGCATGGTTGCATTTTCCACTGGAAAGGAATGGAAAATTCACTAATTATTCTCCTGTTTCATTTTTAAACCCTCTAGACCATATTCGTCAAAATTGAAAATTCTAGGCACAGTCTGGATGTGAATCAGTCAAAACCCTCTCTCTCTCTCTCCCTGGAGCTTTGAATATGAGTGTGATACTTTATTTCCTATTTCAACCATTTTTATGTTTTACTGATATTCTGTATGGGAAATGCCAGTGTCTAATTAATGAACATGATGAAAAAACCCCAATAAAATACAAAGTTTCCAGATGATGTTTTATTATACCATTAAATGTACTAGAATTGCAGGTAGCAATGTAAGATGGAAAGCTGTTGAAAACTGAACCAACACAATCCACCAGAAACACTCACTTTCTGTTTTTTCTCTTTCCATTAAAATCTGTGCAAGTCTTGTGAGTTTTCAGTAATCTTCACTGTTCGCAATTTATGTGATGTTTTTCTTCTGTTTACAATTTGTGATACCAAATTTACCATAAAGAACTTCAGTGAGAGTGCAACATCTGTTCTGAATTTGGCACATTCTAACCAGTTCTCCAGTTGGTGTGCAGAAAACGGAGAGTGAAGGGATTACTCTAGTCTTGCTTACAAATGAAATAAATATTTCTGAGTAGGGAATTTTGTCTACCATGTTTCTGACAGTTATATAGGCATATAAATTAGGCAAAGTCTACCATAGCATTTCCATTTCTGTAATCCATCTGGTTAACACTCCTTGATTTATAGGTTTTGTTAACTGAACACCACTGAAATGTGTGTCCACTAATGACAGTTTCATTATTTTTTAAGCTTAGCTACTTAAATATCTTTAGGGATATGAGTAAGGAATCTTATCGTTCTGAGATTTTATTTTATTTGATTTCTTCCCAATAGCAGGTTCATAAAAGTCCTGAAAAAATCCCCATCAATGCCAATGGGACTGTAGAAAGGCAGTCAGATCAGGCCGTAGGGACAGTTGTTGAATTGTTTATAATGCCTGTAAAATGCACCATACTGTAATCCTCCCTTCCATGAACACCTGGTACTTTTGAAAGCAGTAGAACGGATTTTCCTGTCATGAAAATTAATTTCAAAATGTTGTAGTATTGAAATCGGGCATATGCGAAAAATGAATATATATATATATATATGAACTGTCATATGTGTACTTCTTGATTCAGAAATAATTAATGAATACATTTGATACATGTATAAATTATTCATATATAATGGCATTAAACAGGTATCCAGAAGTAATTCTGCTATTAAAATACAAGCAGAAAGCGAGTTAGATGAATGCATAGCAAGCTGTCTTTGTTGTATAACCACATTCCTTGGTAAAAAGATGCAGGTGTTCATCACATGAAAACAAAAAAAATATGACATTTTTGAGAGTGTGCACTGTATCTGCAATGAATTTAATGCAATGTACATGTCCACATCTGTTATACATTGAAGAACTTTTACTACCTATTTTAAGGAATGTAAGAAGATAAAAGGGCTACAGTTAAAAGGAGAAATGGGCTTACATGAAAAAAGCAGCAAAGGTTCTGCTTTCAGTGGGAGTGGTAATCAGTTCTGAAGCTACTGAAAAGGTAGGGTGATTTTAGGAAGGTGAATGCAGAGGTTAGCTTCTGTTGACTGCACCAGCTTCACACATCTGCAGTTGAAGTGACTTGATTCTCAAACTGAGGACCATATCTTGTAGACAGTTTGAGAAGGAGCAGGTAGGAAGGATCTGATTACTTCTTCCTAGAAATCCATTAAAGGTAATATATTTCTTTTCCAAGAGTCCTCCCTCTTTCACTCAATGCTCACTGGTTTCAGTTTTTGAGGCTTAGTATTCTTCTCACCATTACTTGAAAAGGCACAGTGTAGACTTTCAAAAATATCAAAGAAAGGACAAATACTATTCCTTCTCAGGAACACATTTTATTGCCACCTATGCATGGCCAATGCCAGAAATTATACTTTGATTTAAAATTTAAACTATGATTGATTAATATAAAATTACAGCAACTCTTGTTCACAAACTAGAGCCTCTGTGAAAGCCTATTATATTTGATGGGAATTTTTTCTTAAATTCAACTGAATTTTTATCAGTTCCAGATAGTTAAAAGGGAATTTCACTAGTTTTTAAAATCCTGTTCTGTCTGGACCTCCTAAATCCTGTCTCAATAGAAAAAAGGGTAATTTTTGTTTCATGTCAAGAATTACTCCTACTCAGGTAGCATTATTCACTGGTCAATTACTTTAATCCACAAAAATGTATTAATTCTAAGTAAATAACCCCAAACCACCTAGTAGAAACATACAGAGAAAAACACTCCAGGACTTAAAATGGTTTTCCAGGTGGTTTAAACAAATGAGGAAAGCACAACAAACACTTCTTTGACCTATACTGTGAACATACGCAGCTGAAGCCTGCAAGGAACACTAATAGAATATTCCTTGTAGCTTTCAAGTAGAAAGAGCTCTTTTCTGACCCCAGGTTTTTTATGTTTTCCTATTATGTAGATTGACTGATTTGATAGGCTAAGGTGACTGATGATAGCTGAGTCTCAAGGTGGCAATGAATCTGATTGTCTGTGCATTGGTAGAGAAATGAATACTCAAAGCAATTGTCAGCTACATTATTGACATTGCTTGGAAGAAAATTCTAATAAAACTTTAAAGCAGCTAATAATTTTAAGAATGGTCATGGAATGACAATATTGGCAAAACTGAAATGATGAAGATACCTAAATCAAAAAGGATGCCAAAAAAAAGAAAAAGCCGAATATTGTCTTTCTTATCAGTATCATTTTGATTGTTTAGTTCTGTGAAGAGATAAAATTAAATGATCTCTGTGACAGTAGAAAAAATATTGTAGGCATCAACTACTGACTGAGGCCACAGAAAATAAAATGGATCTGCTTTTATAAGTAGCTTCATTATTTTAGGAAAGCTGTTGTATCTCTACTGTATTTCATAAAGTCTTGAGAGACAAATTCCAGTTTGTTATAAGACTGGCAACATGCGTGAAGCAATCCTGATTTAGATATCTAAGCCCGAAAGATAGGATAAGAGATACCCTGATTTTCAGGGTATCATCGTCTATAAGACAGTGAAGAGTTCTCTGGGCTGGTATTGATTCCGAATGACATATCCATACAATATGCTGTAGATTTGTGTAGGATTACTGACTTAGCCTTAATACATTGTTCTGAAAACTGCAATGATTTAAGAGTAATTAAACCTCAGCTGTAGGAGCAGTATGGATGTGTGTGTAAGGTAATCACACACTCTCCCAGTTTAATTTGCCGCTGAATTTGAATTAACACCAGCCCTTTAGATACAGATCCCATCTCAATCCTTTTGATAGATTAGCCCACAGAGAGGCAAATAATATGTGATTCATAACCTTATCAAGTTCTTTAATGTTTTTGGAAGGCCAACTGTAAAATTATAATGGGGTACTCAATATTGAAAGGTTAGTTAAAAAATTTTATGGTGTTGGAAAAAGCACTGAAAGCAATAACAAATGTCTAAAATAAAAGCTGGTTTAATTGGTTTACTAAGATGTTCGGAAAATGCAAGCAAGGCACTATGCTCTTAAAGTACTTTTACCCAGCAACAGACCCTCACTCTCTCTTTAGTAATTTAAAGAAATTCATGCTAAATATCTTGCAATGTTCCAGAAGAAGAGCTTTGGTTTAAGAGGGGAAAGAACTCTTGTATCTAATGTTGAAAGCTTGTGTTGTTTTAAGGTTAATCCATTTTTTAAAGCAGAATTTTTGCTTATGAAAATTTCTACAACCATTGACACATCTTCTAAATAGGGAACAGTGTTTACCAGCAGAATGTGGAATTTAATGGTAATAAATACAATGAATTACTGTGCACTAGAATATCTTCCAAGTCTTGTATCTTTCATCACACACCTTTTTGTGCTCAGTAATCCCTAAACTTACATAATACAGAGAAAATGGCATTCAAAGTGATCTTTATGAACGTTTTTTGTGTTTCATAGCTTGAAGATAAGAGCTTCTGTCTGCTGTGGAAAGTCTCTGTCATCAGAATCTGCTTGATCAAAGCATCCTTTGTCAGTTATTAGTAGAAAGAGTGAAAATCCACTAAATTGTGATTCACTGTTATCTGTAGCATTTTCAGCTTGCAGCTTTTGCAATTTTCATGCTTCCCAAATTGTAACAATAGTTTAACATTTCAAATATGTTTTTTGGCATGCAGCTAGGAGACTATCAGGGGATGTATTTGTTTCTTTTCTTTCGAAAATAATCGAGGTGGGGTTTTTTTTCTTTCCCCTCCTGCAATATATTTCTGCTGCTGCTTGTTCTGTTCATTCTTTTTGGACTTTTAGTGCATGCATATATGAACCATTAGCAATCATAACTGAGAGAGTCTTTGCTTAGCCTTTCTGGTAAGTTAAACTAAGTTACCATCATATGCAAGACACCAGCCAAAGAAAGGTAAGAAAAACTGAAACTAAATCACTCTTTCATTGTAAAAACAAATCATTCCTGTAGACAAAACTGAAAGAGACAAAGACATAAGATAAGAGAGAATTTAAATTGTCACTTGCCCACCTCCTCTCATAAAAAGGTGAGTTTCCAGTATTGTCTCTCTTAACTCTTATTTTCTTTCTTCACTTTAAAAATCCTAATATATTGTATTCCCCCTTACTGTTTCCAATATTTTTAAACAATTGAATCACTCGCTTGACTGACTTCCTCCACTATGCCTCATTAAGTAATTGAGTTAAATTGATTCAAAATAAAGTGACACACTATTTCACAATGATTGGTTTGAATCAACATTTGCCTTTTTTCCATTGCCTCTTCCTCACAAGCTTTTTCTCTCTGATTTTCCCAGAGTTCTTTTCTTGTCTTAAGTTAGGGAAGCAGTGAGCATAAGCATTGTTCAGATATATCTGCAAAGAATAGGGTGTCAGAGCTCTTCTGCTTCTATACAATGATTAGAGCCATTTAAAAAATCCTAATTACTTTAACACTACTAGAGAAAAGAATCACCAACCTTTTTCTTTTTTTTCAAATTGGAAGATTTTCAGAGATAAAAAAAGAGATTGAATTAAAATACCCCAAAAAAATATGCAGGAGCTCAAAAATATTCATCATAGAATAAAATCAGGTATTATGAGTCTTCTCAAAAGGTACATACCAGCTTACAAAAAACTCCAATGAAAAAAGAACAAAAGAAAAACCCCAATTAATTTTTAGGAGATAATTGAAAACATATGGGGGAAAATTATTAATTTTTTCCATTGAAAAGCTGGAAATATAGTGACCAAAGTAAAAGAAATTTTTGATGGCATGTCATAAGAAATGTGTTGACACAAATCATTCAATCAAATCTTTTTGTAATGTCTTCCTTTGTGTTTATGGTTCACTAACTCACTAAAAAGTGATAACACTTTAACATTGTGAGCTTTAAACTGGAGTAATCAGAGAATCACAGAATCACAGAATAAGGTGAGTTGGAAGAGACCCATCGAGTTGGAAGGATCATCAAGTCCAACTTACGTCCCTGCACAGCACCATAATAAGACCAAATATCTGAAAACATGAAGATAGATTGCTGTAAAAAGATTCCAGATGAATCACTGAACGTCAGTGCTTTATTAACATATCAATTACATTGTCCCTGACATGGAACTGCAGTAGATTATACTCTTCAGGAAACAAATACCAAGCCTGAAACCTATGTAACTGTGACACTTCCTCTTCTGATAGCTGTTGGCACCAGCAGGTTACTTTACTAATAGGAAAAGTGTATTTCTAAAATGTGAGTGATTGCAATCAGATTTTTTTTTTTAATCCATTTGCTTAATATAGCAATAGGGAAAAAAAAGGAAGAAAATCTGTTTTTCCTTCTCTTTGCCCTGAACTTATCCCACTATCATTAGAAAAACAAAAATGCTTCATTGGTGAGGTTGCTCAACCAGATTAATGTTCAAGTACTTTTTCCTGGAGAAGAGATTTAGACTTTTACATTGTAATATAGTTAATGACCCATGCCTAGTCCTCCTATTGCTGGAAGATTGCTATTTATAATTTCTTATAAACACAACATGCATTTTAAAGAATATTATCAAGGGTGAGAATGCTACTGATGCTAATCATTTATTATTCAAATAACAAAACTATTCCAGTCACCCAGGCTGCAGAATATTACCTTATGCAAAATCAGAACTTAAAAAAAAATAGGTAATCACTGTCTATATTGTGGTTTTGCTCTGTGTAGTGGGTTGACCCTGACTGGATGCCAGGCACCCACCAAAGCCACTCTATCAGTCCCTTCCACAACTGGACAGGGGAGAGAAAATATAACAAAGGTCCATGAGTTTATATAAGGTCCAGGAGAGATCACTCACCAAACACCATCAGGGGCAAAATGGATTGGATTGAGGATATTATTTGAGATTATTGCTAACAAAATAAGAGGAGGATAATGAGAAACAAAATAAATCTTAAAAACCTTCCGCCCACCCTTCTTTCAACCCCAGCCCTACCTTGTTCCCCTCCCCAGAGGCGCAGAGAGACAGCGGATGTGGGTTATTGTCACTTCATCAACACTGTTCCTTATGCTGCTTGGGGAGAAAAATCTTTCCCCTTCTCCACTGTGGGGTCCCTCCCATGGGAAGCAGTCCTCCACGAAGTTCTCCAAAGTGAGTCCATCCCAAGGACAACAGTTAGGCACAAGCTGCTGCAACGTGGTTCACTCTTTCACAGGGTGCAGTCCTTAAAGGACAGGCTGCTCCAATGTGGGTCCTCCTCAGGGTCACAAGTCCTACCAAGAACCTTGCTCCAGTGTGGGCTCCTCTGCACAGCTCTGCAAGTCTCTGCCAGGAGCCTGTTCCAGCACAGGCCTCTCACAAGGTCACAGCCTCCTCTCCAGCTTCCACCTGCTCAAGCATGGGTCTCCTCCATGGGCTGCAGGTGGATGTCTACATCCCCATGGGCTCTATGGGCAGCAGGGACACAGCTGACTCACCATGGTCTGCACTATGGTATGCAGTGGAACCTCAGCTCTGGTACCTGGAGTACCTCCTTCCCCTCCTTCTCCACTGACCTTGGTGCCTGCAGAGCTGTCCTCACCCTCTTCTTCTCTGTCAGCAATTACAACTGTGCAATATCGTGTTTAGTTGTTTATTTTTTCTTGTTAAATATATTATCACAGAGGCATTACAACCATTTCTGATTGCCCCAGCCTTGGCCAGTGTTATGTCCATCCTGGAACCAGCTGGCATTGGCTCTGCCAGACATGGAGAAAGCTCCTGGCAGCTTCTCACGGAAGCCACCCCTGTAGCCCCACCACTACCGACACCTGACCATGCAAACACAATACACTTTCCCATATTTCCATTTTTCTCATAGTTTTGGGAGATCACATATATTTCATAGTAAAGCTCTTAGAATCCAAAAATCTACTTTTATGAATGCAAGAGTGCCCATATGTGTATGGGAGGCGCAGTGTAATTATAAGAATTGCCTACCCACCAGTGAAGATCAAGAAATCAGAATGTCTATTCTCCACAGTACAGGAAGACTGTAGATTAGGAATATCTGGAATGCAGTCAAAAATAAAGCCAAGAAGAGGCCTTTGAAAAGAGGTTCAATAAAACAGTTGCTAGTTTCAAATAAATGAAACCTTCATTTTCATTTATGTCTGGTGAAGGAGGTTCCACAGCCCCTTTGGGCAGCTGTTCACAACCTTAATTGTTGTCATAATTAGAATGCTTATCTAATATCAGCTCAATTCTGATTTGTCTTAATCAAGACAATTTTCCTTAACCATCCTAAGTGGATAATGTTCCTCTTACGACCAAAATCTGAGCAAAACTGGTGAATAGAAATAATGAGCATGGAGGTTGCATTTAATTCAAGGACAGGTTTAGAAACATGGAAATGGGACTTGTCTTAGGTGCTAAATATCATAAAAGTGAGTGCCAGATCAGTCTTGATGTATACACCTCCTTATTACTCTCCTAAGAAATTTTATTTATTTTTGAGCATGATCTGATAAAACTGAAGATATTAACTCTTTAATAACGGTTCAAGAAACGTAATACAAGGACAGTGTGTGAAGTAGCCTTAAACTGACATATGTGACATATGACAAATTCACTGTTTTCCTTCACAAAGAAAAATGTGTTGTCTTTGGATAGAGGAGAGTTTTCTTCATTTGGTCTTTACTAATCAATACTTGAACGAGACAAGAGATTCTATCCCAGCAAGTTGCAGGACACTTACATGAGGAATTCTTGTCTCCCACCAGAAGGTGACTGCTTCAGACCTGCAAGGCATAGAGCTTCACAATGTTCTGCTGTACATATTACATCAAACACAGTCGTCTCATAGCAATTAGGAAAAAACTTGTACTTCAGTCTTTGATTCACTTCTTTAGATATAACAAAGAATTATATTTCCATCTATTCATTTATAGAGAGAATAGCCAATATTTTTCTTTTATAGTCTTCCCTTGAAAAATGCAATCCTTCTGTAATGATTCATGAACATTCATTCAACTCAGGTTATGCAATCAGAATGGGGAGAACTTTACTCTGACAATAAATCCATGAGCAAAATCAAAACCAGACAGATAATATGAAGCTTGTTTAGCTCAAATCTTTATATGTTGAAAAGTGTGTTTTACTCCATACAGCACATAGCTATCAAAAAAGATTTAATCAGAAAGAATAAAAATAGTGTTGACTTCAATGTTTTCTGTTTGTTGAAATTGCTGGTAGGAGAAATGGTTGTATTATATGAAAAAGAACATTTAAAGTCTCATGTCAAGAAGAAAAATGTTAACTATATTCCCTTGGGACACACTGTATTTTTTTTTCAACTCATATGAAATATACTTTTTTTCCCTTGGGACTGGCCACTGCATAACCTTATCTGATGCACTAGTTACATGAATTTCTCCATAAATATGTCAGTGTTTATATTTGCATGAAAAAATATACTCACACTGAAACCATTATATATTTATTCTTTATTAAAAAATATTTATTTTTGTGAGTCTTGCAAGTAAATTCACTAAATTGTAATCACTGGTGGGTACATTACTACAACCTGCATATTTTCAGTTGGACGTGTTGTATCTGTGGGAAGATAGTGTGATAACTTGCCTAAGGATCATTTATGGTGAAGTAAAAGCAGAGATTTGTGTCCTTTGCTTTATTAATATTCAAAATCAAATATTTCAAAACGTGTGGACTGTTGTTTTCAGTCATATTTTTACAGAAGTAATAAGGCAAAGTATGTTAAAGTGCAAAATTTTCATCTAAATTCCCTGCTGAGTGTAGAAACAAAACTTTTCTGATATGAAATGTTATTGAACTGAAATTGAAGGAAAGAGTTAGAACTTTCCAAGATCTCTCTGCTCATGGTTAGACCCGAAAGCAAGGCTCAGTCATCAGTACCATAAATCTGTAATGGTCTCTCCCTGGTGATAGCTACAGAAGTAATCCAGGAAACTGTCTGGACAATGACGGATTTCTTCCACCTGCCTGAGGTGACCTATCCATCCACATCTATATTTATATTCCAGGAGCTGAGGTCTTCAACCACTCCTTATCCCATGACAATGCACACGTTTATTGGATATTTTCTGTTCCATGAACCAAAAAGGTTATAATTAATGGCTGTTCCAGTCTCTAGGTACTTTACCAGAGAATTAAAAATCAAACTTCTGGAAAAGCAAGCTTACAGTTATTCTCAGTGCCAAAGAAGTGGGAAATATAGTTACCTCAGCACTTCTTCTCCCAAAATCAATATCACCTCCTGACTCTTTAAAGTCACCGCAAAATAAGACTGGCCATCAGTCAGAAGCTGTTGCAGAAAAATTAGATAATATATGCCTGAGGAATATTTGAGCTTGGAGGAGCTTGGAGGAGCTTGGAGGAGCTGGGAAAGTGTAGCACCATCCACATCATTCCTTGCTGATGTTCATAGATTCAGAATTTTTATTCATGATAGAGAAACACTTTTAGAACCATGTCTTATGCTCATGTATATCTCTGCCTGGCAACACAAGATGCTGGCCTCAGTCAGGGTTTCTTGGCATTGTTGCAACAGCACCTCTGATGTTAATAAGGTTCTGTGATACCTCCAGTGCCGTGAGTCATCTTCTCTAGTTCTCCTCTCCCATCTGTTCTGAGGGTGAGAGTGCCACCGGTGTAAGGTGGTAACATCACCAAATAAGTGCTAAGCAAACATGTTGCTGCCAGAATGGCACGCTTTGTCTGACTCCAGCACATAAAGGGGCTGCATTAATAAGTCATTGAGGGGCAGTTAATTGATTGGAGAAAGCATTACTAGGTGTAATTTATGGGAAAACATACAGACCATACATTTTGGGGCCGAGGATCATTGTTATCAACCTCATACAAGTGAACCTGTCTTCAGTTCTCAGTCACTACTTTTTGGTCCAAAGCCTTATGAATAGTCAGAAGAGCAATTAATTTGTGCCCCAATTGCCCTCTCTTGGCATTTCTCAGGAGGTACAAACATAGGGTCTGAATTTAAATCCCATTTGACACTACTGCCTTAAAACTGGTAGCCTGAGGATTTTGCTAGCTGTCCTTAAAATCCTTCCAGGCTGACGTATCTAACTAGAGGCAGCTTAATTCTCCAAATCAATATACAAGGGGAAAAAAAGTCAGCTGGTGTTTGACAACAAGATAATACAAATTGTATGACTTCTTTCAGCCTGCTCAATTATTACGAAGGCCAGGGATTATTTAACACACTTAAGAGTTGTTAATTTTCATAGCAGTAGCTTGCAGACAGCCTAAATTAAAACAGACTGCTGCTGTGCTGTTACTTTAGATAATCTCTCAGTTAGGTGCTCTGAATTTCCAGACAAGTTCATTAAACACAGACAGACAGAGCTACAGAATTTACACCAGCAAAATATTGCCAAACAGATGTCAGAGTTTGCTGTGCTGGGCCATGCCAATATTGCATTCTTCTCCTATTTGCATATCACCTCTTTATCTGGTATTATGCTAACTGATGCTATACATAGCATGTGGCCACATGCTCTCTGAGTTTAAAATAGTGTTATGACATTTTATCTTGAAATGCGGAATAATTTATAAAGAAGCAGGCAGTTTCAAGTATTTTCCATTGAATGCAAAAATGATTGACTTAAGATGAAGCAGCCATGCAGGACTGCTAATGTTGCGCACATCCGGGACTGACCCAAAACCTGAGTCAGTTCTAAACAGCTTTAGTTACCATCTTGTTAGGAAATTGTTACCTATTCTCTCCCTGATCAGCTCACAATCATGAAATGAAATTAGCTGAGAAATCAAGCGACGTTGCATACCAATAACGTGCTAATAATTTTAAGAAATGTTTATTCTGTTTTTGATTAGAGCATAGAAAGTTTGCCTTGCTGTAAAATATGCTCAATGTGTGTTGACTGAGCAGTAAGATAAAATTATCATGGAGAAGGAGATTAGGTTTCCAGTGAAATGTTTGTGCGATTTGCAAGGAATATCTGAAGCAGTATAAAAAAAAGGTACGGTAAGGAGAGGAAGGAAGATGATTAAGAGAAAAGCATTATTTTTGACAAAATTTTAAGATTCACAGTTTCTGCTGCTGGTGGCAGTGGGTTAGGAAGATTCCTTGAAAATTATTGAAATGACTAGTTATTTGCGTTATGATTTGCGTTATGCAGAGAAAGTTTACTCCAACATTATTTTTCTGAGTTTTGGAAAGTTAATTGTTTTTATTAGTCATCAATAATCAATCATAAACCTAAATACACTTTTTTTTTTGCACACAGGAACATTTCCAGAGAAAGAATGATTGGCCTGATCTTACTAATTTGAAAAGAACATGAACAAATATAGCATTGAAATAACCACAGGAAATATTTGCTAAGGACAAGAATTGATCGAAGTCATGAGCAAAGGTTTTCTAAATGTCTATAATAAATATAGATCCAGAACCTTTTAAAACTGGAGTACAGCAAAAGAGCACGGGATAGGAAAAACAGTAGACTGAATTCATTGTCCACTAGCTTTAGAAATGAGCTTTTAATTGTAAGGTTTTAGAGTAAAAAAGTTATGTCAAACTGCATATTTACAGGTCACATTGATATTTTTCCACTAATTTGTAACAAAAATAATTCCTTTGTATAGATGCATACTTATAAAAATATAGATATATGAATATACATATATTTAAGCAGTCATCTACCTATCTATATCTATCTATGCACACCTATTTGCCATTTTGGAAGAACAGCCTTTGGATTTCTGCAGAGATTTGAGAAAGTTGTTATCATAATTGAATTCTGTAACTTTGATCTAGACCCACACAAAATCTTGTCACCCATGTTTTACTCTCAAATAAAATTGTTTAAAATAGAACAAATTATTCAAATTTAAAAGGCAGCTCAAAATCCCACAAAATTAGAACATTAAGAGCTTATTTGCCAAGAAAGGAGATGTAAATAACTGTTTTTTCCATGTTAGAAGTCAGTGAGTAATTCTGAAGAGAAAATGTTTTGAACAAACTGAAATTAGATGCTCCATGGTTTTATCTTTACTTATTTTTGTTCATTTTTATTTCCCCAACCCAGCCACTCAACTTACTAGAAGTTTAAATTCTTTCATTGAAATTTCATAGCCACTTTTCATATATGAAAAACTGCTGGATAAAAAATGTAAGATGATTCTCTGAGTAACTTGTGATTAATTATTTCAATATGGAATCAATTACTTTACCCTCAGATACACAGCCTCCTTTTTTTATAACTCCATCATTACTACCTTTTTCCACGACACCCATTTTGAAAAGATGTTATAACGTGCTGATCACACAAAGCAAGTAAAATCTTAAAAATATCTGCTTTAGAAATTGAGATTTGAATGTTCCTTTAAACATTTGCAGACTTTGATTAGGAAGCAGGATCAGTAGTAATAAAGAAGTATGACATAAGGAGCAAATGGTGTCACTTTTAAATATAAAATAAAAAGTCAGATGTTGAGGGACAATAACAGCATTCAATCAGCACAGTCGATTCAACTTAGGTGACAGCACTGCCTGACCAGACAGAGCATAAGGCTCTCATAACACAGAGAAATTGAAAAAACGTACTGGGCAAGGATTATGTTTTGCAGATAGGGTTGTGATCTTGGTTTGGCTTGTAGCATGTGTGCATATATTATCGTTTCTGACTTCTAAAAATCATTTATTCTGTGTTTCTTTCTTTTCTACGTCTTTCTTTCCTCTGACAGCTCACTTTGACCATTGGCCAGTAGACTTTAAAACAGTCTCTTTGCTATAATTAGCAATGCTCTGTGCCTGCTTTCCTTAAAATATTGGCATAGCAGTGATTCATATTTTCTTTTTTTAATGTGGTCAAGACAGGAATTTGGAGTTGTAAAGACATTTTTTTTCAAGACTTGGCATACATTTGACCCTGTCAGAACATCCATATAATCTCGATCAGAACAATTCTTGAGTGCCATGTTGTTTAGTTAACCCTGAGTGAATCTGTTCACTGAACTGATAGGAGTGCTTCTTGATTATGGGGAAAATTGTCAGCTACATTGTGGAAAAATTGACTGGGTTCAGGTTGAGCCCTCTGCCTCTGCACAAGCAGAATAAGGTCTTTTGGGTCAAATAATAATTTTTTTAAAAATTTGTTTTTAAACATTGCATTCTGTCTGAGATCCTGGATGAACTTTACACCCAAACTGTGTTCTGAATCCATGCCACATTCAGCTGAGGAAAAGCCTGTGGCTGAAGTACTGTGCTCAGTGATAACAGAAACTCTTAGACACCATAATGTGTTCTGAAGCCATCAAGACGTTGACAGCCAAAGCACTTTTAGTGCACTTTCTGTAATCTTTGTAGCAACACTGAGCACATCACTGACCTCCTTGTCAATCTGGGTAACATTTTGAAAAGGATAGAATTTAAGAATGAGATTTGGTGTATAATTTTCTGTGAGAAGTTTTTTCCTTTTTCTGGAAAAAAATGGTATTTATTGAAAGAAAGAAGTATATCAAACAGTTTTTAATTAATCCCTGTCAAAATGAACAAAGGTCTTCATCTCTAAGGACATATCTTTTGAATCCTACCTGGAAAACAAAGTGTACACCATACTGAGAACAGATTTTGTGTTTGTAGCTTAGGGGCTTCTAAGGTTCTTCTCCACACAGATTTCTCTTCTTCTACTTTCTGTACTTCAGACGAAACTCTCAGAAATTTTTATTTTTGATACATACAGTGTAACAAGTATATAGTATATATAGTATAGATATAGTATACTCTCAGTGAGTCTCAGAATATGGGTATTTGATTACTTTTTCTGACTCTAAATATTTTAATTGCCTTCTTATCAAAATTTTGCTGTAAGTCCTTTTCCTGGACAATGTAGAGTACTTTAAAGTTTTTACAACTTGGAATTAAAATTTCACGTCCGAATTTTGAAAGAGAGTGACAAGTACTACCTTTTATCTCCTTAGCTTTCAAACTCTGCATTAACCAAGTTAAAAATATATTTTTGTCTTTTTTCTCTTTTCATTGACATAATTTTGCTTAAAGCCCACAATATGTTCTGTAGATTCCTCCAGAAAAAATATTTTCGGAGATTTTATTAGAACAATTTAAGAAACCTCATTTTTGGAACTCTGATACCTGTCATGAAAATTTTGGGTTTCTGGTGATCAATGATCAGAAATATTTCCATAAATAGTTTGCTTCTTTGGAGGCTGAAGATATTATTCCTGGTACCGCTAGAAAGTTTTGCCTGTAGAAATCAACAGAACTGATCTGACATGGTTTCACTGACCTAGCACATGCAAACCTCAAATTATAGTGCTGAGCTTTTCCTCATTTTAAATTATAATTCTTGAAAGGTCCTAATAATATTCATCATGTTTTCCTTGTTCTTCAAAAGTGACGGAAACCAGGATTGCACTCAGGAAAAAGGTGAAGTTACAGTGTGTTTTGTCCCTGTGCAGATAAATCTTCCAACGTCATGTATCAAATTCTTCCAAATCAATGTTTGAACCTTTTTTTTTTTTTCTTTTCCCAGGGTTTGGCAGAAGCTACAGCAAAGCATCTGGCTCAGAATCACTCTGGGTAAAGCAAGTGATATGATCCTGGCTAGAGGAGATCTGGCATACCTGCCTCTGTGTGATATTCGATGCTTGCGTGGATATCCAGGGCTCCAGCTCTTGTTATGTTTTTGTAGGAACAGCTTTCAGCAGAAGCCAGGATTATCACCACTTATTTGCATGTGGCAAAGAGATAATTTTATTTCTGAAGGCCACTTCGTCACTTTAAGCTTTTGACAGCCACATGGTGTCCTACTTCAGAAAACAGCACATCATAAAAATGATAGACCTTTGATAATCAGTGTGAAAACCAGGTAATTGAGTTGTTCCACTGGTAAAATGCCAGTGTCACTCAGTTTCCAAGTCTTGGTTGTAGTACACGCAGTTTAAGTTCTTGAGCCCTCTCTTCTTGAGAAATAATTTGTGCTTAATACAGTGATTCTTAGCCTCTACTAAAGCGAAAATATTTTCAACACTTTTTAAAAAATACTGGAAATGAAGTTTATTTAAAACTTTATTTACAACTTTTTTTGTACTTTTATTAATTTTCTGCGTGTTTTTTTTTCTTCTTGCTTGCTTATTACAATAAGAGCAGAATTCAAGGGCTATTCTTCCTTGTAATTTCAATACTTTCTAATATCTTAGGACTATGAAGGATCCAATTTGGGTAACATCACCCTGGAAGAAGACACTCCCTCACAGTGATAGTGAAAGAGATATCAACCTATGCTAAAATAGCACAGACATATAAATGGAAGCTTTTTCAGTTCAAGGGAGGGAACTTTAAGAGGTTTTTTTCCTTTCTGAATTTTTAGTTTTGAAACTCATTCTCCCTTCCTCCCCTAAAACATCATAGATGTGTTTGCCCTTAGGGCATGCTTGAAGGATCACAAAGTTGACTACTGGAAAAGTGGAATTTGCTTGAAAACCAAATTTTGGTGAGATTTTAATTTCACCCATCTCCTTTTAAAAAAAACAAAAACCCCCCAGATTTAATTGATTTTTGCTTTATGCAGTAGAGGCTGATAAATTTGAATTATTCTTAATTGACAAAATCATGCAACACTTAAACTTGGGGTTATTTTTTTTTAAACTTCAATTGTTCTGTTATAAATATACAGACAGTTGTAAGAAATGAATGCAAATACATATTTTCTCTATTTTTCACCTAAATAATAGGACAACTTTAAAATAAATGACACAGAAACCTCACATTCTGTCATTGTGAAATGTTATCAGAAATACTCTTAGAAATGCTTCTTAATTGTTCCTCAGCAGAATAGATTTACATAATTTCAATTGCAGATGGCATCTGATGTTTTTAGAGTACATGGTCAAAGCATGTTTCTTCAAATTGCGTATAAGTGGTGATTTCTCATCACATTTCTATGTGCAACATAACTGAGATAAAATGAGTGTAAGTGCAGTGAGAGGATATTTTTGACTGCCCTCTTAAAGATTTCTAGTAGAAGGAAGCAAGAAGTTAGGTTTAGTGCAGCTTTGAGGACCATTTTTATAAGCTTCATAGTTGCTGTCTGATTGTACAATTCAGTTTCAAGGTCTGTGTGGAGAGGAGTTCCCTGTTCTTCGTTTTTCTAGTCTAATCCACACTGAATGTTAGGGACAAAATATTGCATGGTGAGTCTATCAGCCAAGTTGCTGCTGTGGAACATTCCTATCCTGGGACTCATTTAGGATTGTCTCGTCATCATCCTGAGACACCATGACCACTGTGAAATTTCTCCTTTGTGCAACTCGCTGCTAGTTGCCATTGTTGTTGGTGCCACTTGATATTATTTAAGAAAAAAAAATAATGTAGAAAACGTAAATTTATCACCCAGAAAAGAAAAAAAACAGTGCCAGCTTTTCCCAAGGACTTCAGGTGTCACACAGGCGTGAGCTATGTAGACATTTGTTCTTTCTGGGAAACATTCCAGTGGTGGAAATCACAGAATCATAGAATGATTTGGGTTGGAAGGGACCTTAAAGATCATCGGGTTCGAACTCCCTGCTGTGGCAGGGATGTCATTTACTCCATCAGGTTGCTTAGGCTCTATCCAATCTGGCCTTGAACATTTCCAGGGATGGGGCATCTGCAGCTTTTCTGGGCAACAAATTAAGAATGCCTCCTCTTCAAAATAAACTCTGTGATGAGTCATGACCTATATGAATGTACGATATTTTTGTCTTAGTTCATGGAATTCCTGAAAAGACCCTATGATCTCCTCTATCATCGTCACTATCTGAATTTTTTCAATGGATTTCTTCTGCAATGTCCTTTTATTCCATATGTTTATGTTGCAAAGACTGGACATTTCTGTTGCATGTTGGTAATTGTTCATCTAAGCTATGTGATTTTACTTCTCTTTGTTTGTTCACTCTGGTGCATGTAAACAAAGCTGAAATGGCTTCTTTCATGTGCAAGTATGAAATAATTTGCCTGACCACTAGTATAGGAGACTGAATTCTGACTTGGACTAGTCAAGGAAAGAAAACAACAACACATAAACAAGGCAAAAGCTGGTTAATCTAAAAGTTCATATGAAATTACAGAGTAAAAATCTCGTTTTATTCAAAAAAATCTATGGAGTTTAAAAAATAAAATTGTTACTACATTTGGATGGAGGATTAAAAGTAAAACCAGTGCATGCTTTCTCACCATATTCACATTTATTTCTATATGTACTTCTAGTCTTGGCTGATGACATTTATTTAAAATATGGACCCGAACTCCCCAAAGATTTCTGAATAGACTAATTGCTGTATCTCTACAA
Organism: Gymnorhina tibicen; assembly: GCA_013399875.1. Taxonomy (NCBI): domain Eukaryota; kingdom Metazoa; phylum Chordata; class Aves; order Passeriformes; family Artamidae; genus Gymnorhina; species Gymnorhina tibicen. The sequence continues at coordinate 1,066,785 of VXAZ01005123.1, forward strand.
GGCTTCACTGAACTATTCTGGGTTCAAAAGGCTGCCTTATTAGAAGAAACTTCTGGACTGGGCCTCTTGCCGCCATTGCTGCAAGTCCCACATTTTACACTACATTGTCAGAAAGAATCATGTAGAGATAGTAATTGAAAATATCTTATTTCTTCACTGGGGCATATGCTAGAGGGTTTTTGTTCAGGCTTGCCAAAACAGATGTTATATAGAGAGATTTAGTACAGTCAGAACAATGGTAAAGGTTAATCCTATGCCATAACATGAACCAATCAAAATTTCATTAAAACTTCAGTAGGAGAATCTTTGCCAGAACAGGGGATTGATCTTTTTATAAACAATATAAAAATGTAAATAGTAAAAAAAAAAAAATCTTAAAATTGAAAAGTTTTAGCACAGTATTATGAAATATTACTTGTATGGCTTTTTTCTGTTTTGGGGGGTATTTTTGTTTGTTTGATGGGTTGGGACTTTTTTTGAAAAGACTAATTTTAATTAGATTGTCACTAAAAATACAAGGGCAGATTTTCATCTGACTATCTTGTTTTTCAAAATAGCAAATTTCAGGACTATTCACCTACATTTTTATTTTCTAGTTTAAGTGTTGTACCATTGTCGAGTCTTGACATGGAAGAAAATAACATCTTTGCAGTTCTAAATGAAAACAAGACCATAGAAGCAAGATCAACTAAAAATGCAGCGACCTGTGCTTTCCATGTGTTTGGCATTTTGTTGTGAACTTTTCACTTGGGCCCAGAAAGAACAATGCTTAATTTTCTGATCCCAGATTGAATTTACAGCTCTGGCAGCCAGAAAATCATCTTTGGACTTGTAAACCATACGCATTTGATCCGGAAGTCACTGAGACAGAACAAATACGGAACCTCACAATGTCATTCATCCAGAGTTACTTTTTGGCACATAATATCTGGCTTGAAAGAGGACATACAAACAAATGAAAGTTCATTCAAGCATATAAAGACCAGTCTTCCAAGTGAAAAGCAGCATCATCTTTGTATTGGTCCTTTGGCCATTGCCAGCATTATTATGCTTTCAAGGACATTTTGTCCTCACTTGTATAGCAATGTGCTTTGCACTCAACACAGTTATCAATACACAAAAATCTGTGAAGAAACTTGCATTTAAAGAAGACACATTTACCTGGAATCAATATATTTTGTTCTTTTTTGTCAAGTAGTCTAATTCAACTTTGCTTATAATACTTCAGGTCTAGAAATACAATCTTTGAAAGACAGCAGAACAGCAAGTAAAAGGAGAAGATGGGAGAAGAAAAATGAAAAAGAAAACATGCTATAGAACAGCTTGCTTTGTGCTCATTATTGCTATCCTGTCAAAAAATGTGCAAAGCCCTCTGTCAGTGCATAGACCCTTTCCTCTTTGTTCTTTTTAATGATTTCTTAGAGAAGTTACATCTAAGTTCCTTATGTGCATCCTTCACTGACTGTGAATCAGAAGGTATGTGAGGATCCATTCATTTACATCATAATTCTGATGTCAACCTTTCCTGTTACCACAGAAACACAGCCCATGACCACGCTTTGTATTAAAAAGGAAATATATGATACCATCAATGATGACAGCTCCCATGATTTAATCCTTGATTTTTGCCATAAAATCTGACCTTTACTTGATCTTACTGCTTTACTTGCACATTTGATTTTAAGACTGCTGATAGCTTGGCTTCATTTGCTTCCTCACTCTGCTCTAATACAAATTTACGAGGGTTAGAGTTTCCCAAATGCATCAGTTCTCTGTGGCTTTCGTCTGTTAAACAGAATGTTGCATTTTTACCTACCTAGAAAAACAGTGTCTCTAATGCTCATCATAAATTATCTTGTCGTTCATATCTGAGATATAATTTCTCTGGAATATTTTCTTTATCAGCCATTGTTCTTTTGTCTGCCTGGTTAGCAGTTTCTACCTGTCAGACAAAGCACACACAGATCAAGTCCATTCTTAGCTGTCAGGGATGTCTTTAGGTCACAGCCATTTGATATCTGTTTCTGATTTTTTTTATTTAAGTTCTCCTCATGCTGAGAAATCTGATAAGTGAGTTGTATTTGCTGTTTTACCTCCATTCCAACTTTTAGAGTGCAGGGAGCCTGGAATTTGTCAGTAAAAATCTGAACCCATATATCACCCGGTGTTTGAAGGTTAGCAACATAAATCTTTCAATAAAAGAACAAAGGTCTACAATCATGTTCACATTCCCTTAGCTTTCAGTGATAAGGAAGCCATTTTCAAAATAGCAATTAGGTCAAACAATGAAAATGCATTCTATAATTTTTTCCTTAAAAAAATAGAGCCAGCATAGCCTTGCATTTATACTCAGCATTAAGTGATTAGTGTGCAAACCTTCTCATTTGCCTCTAAATGTGTTCTCTGTTTTGTTGTTGGTCTTTGTGGGGGTTTTTATTGTGTGGCTTGTTTTTTTCTCTAGACTTCTCCTCTTTACGCTAACAGTTATTGCTTTTCTTTTTTCATTTTTATTTCTCACTTTTATCTCCCATTTTACTTCAGATATTTTTCATTATCTAATGGAAAGCAGAGTCCATTTGAGGCTACCAGTTTTAGATAAAAATAAATTCTATAGAAAATTCTGTTGTCCTAGTTTAGGTACCAGGAGAAGACTGATGATGGTAATACAGAACTTTTCTATTACCCCTTTTAACTTCCAAATGCTTCACAAACAGGACATTTTCAGAGATGGGAAAAGTGAAGGAGGGATAGTAAATTATGGGTTCAAGGCTAAAGAGAGGGATTATTGTTGAGAACAATGGGGTTTGTGTCCCTGGACCAGTTTCCTGTTCTTTTGTTCAGATGAACCTTTCCTTTATGGCAGCATCTTAGCTGAGATGTGCCTGGTTTTCATAGCCTTGATGCATTGCTTCCTACCAATGGGTTTCTGTTTTGACTGCTGTGAACACTACTTCAACTTGGCATAGGAATTGAATTTTTTTAAGCTGGTCTATGAAATGAAAAACGGGGTACCCCAAAGTCTCAGACACAACCAAACATTGCTTATGTTTCTGGAAACTGAAGAAGCTTAAAGGCAACACACTTTGTAAGAAGCTGCTTCTTTTTAAGAATACATTTCTTGTATCTCAGTCAGCACGAGCAAATTTTACTATGGCAATTTTATCCCTGATTTTATCCCAGATTTGTCATTGACTCTCTAGGAACTGGGTCAAGACACCTCATTCAGATTTTCATCCTGCGTAAAATGGCTGGATAAAGATCGTGAAGCAGCCTTTTAAAGTACAATGATATAATTTCACTGGGTATTTTAGCCAAAATTCAGTCTGTGTGGGCTTCTTCAGATTTGTTGGGAATATCCCTCTACCACTTATACTTCATGTAATTTTTATCTAAATCTGAATGTTTATTAATGGAATTTTGGAGGGGGGACAAAAAGCAAAAATAATCCGCCTCACTTCCATAGAGTAACAGAGACTAGCCCTCCCTTCTTAAACAGAAAAAGATTAGAATACCTTTTTCTGTTGTTTGGTTTTGTTTTCTTTTCTTTTCTTTTTCAAAAATGGAAGAAAAGATGAGGCGATTTATTGGAATGCTGCAGTTTCAGCTTTGGCCACAGTAATGGGCAAGCTGGGCTGCACTGTAGGAAAAAAAATAGCAGGAGACAAAAATATGAATAGTTGGAAAAAAACCCTGAGAGACAGAAATAAATGTAGAATACATGATTATGACAAGTGCTAGCATCATCCTGACTGCAAATAAATGAGCTAATTTGCATGAGATTTTTATTTATGAATTCAAGAATGAGACTGAGCCATAGTAGGAGTGCATCCAGGAATGCTCATGTTCCTTACACTTCATGCAGGATATGGAACATAGCAATATTTAATTGTGCCTGTATGGAAAACAAGGGGCACTGGGATATATAGATTTTGGTGGAGATTTCTGAAAGCATAATATAAAAAAAAAAAACTACAGAAGGAGTTCTGAAGCCAGCTTCCAGGTATTCAGTCAACTCAGAATAAACATTCAACACCAGTAAAATGGCATAGTAAAGCCAAGGCAGCTATGCAGGCTTGGCAGATATACAGCAGTGGACTACAAGAGACTCATGCCCTTCTGGAGGGGCTGCTGGAAGCCAGAAACATTATCTGAGGTACATCAAGCAGACCTGGATACCTGTGTACCTGGGCAATTGATGTTTCCTTTTGTGCTCGTTAACTGCAGATAGCTTCACATAGAAACACCATAGCAACTCTAAAGTGATCGGAAGAAGTGTGTTTAAAATATGCGTAGCTTTTCAGGCAGGTAAATTATGCCCTTTTTTGAGAGCTTCATACTGGCAGAGAACAGGAATAAATAGTAAGGAATTAGAACCTTATAGTAACTTGACAAATAAGAAAAAGAATAGCAAAAGATTTAAAAAGTTAAACAAAAAGCACCAAGCCTACAAGAACACTTTTAAAAACCCCTAACTGTAAAGCCCTAGCTCGTAAGCATAAGGGAAGCTGTAAAGCCTTCTGAATAAAACAATTAAAAAGAGAATCCATATCTTCGTAATCTGATACCTGAAAGTGATTAGGGCTGGAAGCACAATGCATGTGCCTTCAGAAACCAAAGCCTCCCCTTTTCTGATAGTATTTACTCCATTTGTTAGTCCTATGAGGTCACAGGACACTAAACCTTAAACTGTGGCAGCCTGTTACTCATACATGGGGTTGAAATTACACCAGCCTGGGAACCGAGCCAGGACTGCCAGGTGTATATTGCTGCAGGAGAGGCTGAGGATCTTGAATAAGATGCTTTTATTCTCCTAATTTTGATTTCTTGGGATTTAGGCAGATATCTGTGGAGAAAGAGCTGAATTCCCTTGGGATATCTTTTCCAGGAGGAGAGAAACACTCCACAAGAAACACTGCAGGGAAATTTCTGCCAAGGTAATCTGCCAAAGATTCCCTTCTTCTAAATCTGCTAACATGAGCGTACCTTTTAAGTATGCCAGCATGGTTTGGAAGGCATGTAAAGAATCTAAGCGAGCATATAAGCACCTAATTTGAAGGGCACAGATGCACTTTCCCTTGGGAATTATCTCAGCTCCTGAAATTTCATTCCAGTAATTACCAAGGCAAATCACAGAGATTTCCATTTTCTAGTCTGGGGCTTCCTGAAATCCTCTAATTAAACCCCAGCAAGATGGTTTCAATAGAGCAGGGATTTTATTATTTTTTCATGCTCTTTTCTGTGCTTCCTTCCCCTTCACCATAGTTGTGTGGTCAGATGAACATCTCTGGGTGAGAAGGCACAAGTCTAATGCCAGGAGGAAATGATCTGCCCTGCAACAGTAAGAAGCTACCAGTTTTCTCCTTCAGTGTTCTGTATCATGAGAATATTGTTTAATACAGTCAACAACTGTCCTTACAATATGGAAAACAATAATATGGAGGTAAAACCATATAACATTCATACAGAACCTGTCAACGCTGAAATTTTGGATTTTTAAGAATTTTTTTCTGATTATACTAAATACAATTTAGTGGTCAAAGGTTTTAAACTTTACTTTCTCCTTTCTTCTACTAGAATCTTTCCCAGAGCTTGACTGTCCATTGCATAGACAGGTGACTAAGACAGTCTGCCCTCCACATTCCTTTTGTAGTGACAAAATCCATAAAACCTTTTTGTTATTGATTATTTCCTTACAGCCCTTCTGACCACTGCTAGAAATTGGACACCTGGAAATGTAACTATACTAGGCAGCAGCTGAGACGAATAGGTGAGAAGTAGTATAGAATGACTTTTAAACCAACTCTCCTGTGCATACTTAACTGAGTTCTGCTCAAACTACTACTCAAAGAAAATCAGTGAAAATCAGACTTTTGTGGTTCTCCTGGCAGCTTAAGATTAGCTATTGCTTTGTGGAGGTTTGTATACCAGCTTCAAGTTTCTGTTGAAAAGAAGAGGCCTTTTGTGAGTGCACATCATGTTTATGTTTTCACATTATCAGACTGCTCATCTTTTCACCAGGAAAAATGAAAGGATAGCACAATAAGGATATATGAGCCCTAAGAATGAAGGCGGGATGGCTGCACAGGTAGATGTGCATTATCCTGTGCTGCTGTATGGCTGCACCATGTGAACTGGAGGGGATATAGGCTCGAAAGCACCCCAAATCCTTATGGTTGCTCTGTGCTTGCAGAGCACTTAAGCAAAGGACAAAAGAATAGTGAAGCAAATAAACCACAAGAAAGCTTCTATATAAGAAGAGAATTTAAAAAAAAAAAAAGAAAGAGAAAAAATAGTTTGGAGATGAGCTAATTAGAGATTATTGGCAGCATAAACCAACACTGAATGAGCAAGGCTTTCAGAAATCAAGTTAATATGCAGAGTCCTGAACACTGACCTCTGACTTTACTCTGTCAGAAACAATAGATTTTAGTGTGTAGTTCTTGATCTGGAGGCCTTTGGATTGCTTCTAAATATCTGCAGAACATCTTTATTAGAAACACAGTGATAATCCATTTAACCAGGACCTATATATCTACTAGAAAGCCTTTAGGGTTCTGATATTATAAAAAAAAAAAGCAGCGAAAAAATGGAAGTTGGTAACATCCAAAGATCAAGACATATTGAGATCCTTGCTGTATTAGGTAATGGGGATATAGTAATGGTGCACATCAAAGAGAAGCGATATGAAGGGATTTTAAACCAAGATAAACTTACTTGCCCTTTGTCATGAGACAAGAATAATGGGACAGTAGATGAAACTGAAAAGAAATAAATTCAAACTGATAAAAGGGAGTATTTTTTTATACAATGCATAATTAATCAGTCAAACCCACTGCCATAAGATTTTACTGAGACATAGAGTTCAGAAAGAAAAACAGGCATTTATATGGATAATGAGAACACCTTTAGATAAGATGAAAAAAAAAAAGAATATAAAGGCTACTGCTTTGTGGCATAAATCAAGCGCTAGCTTAATGTAGAAGGCATTAAGAAGACATGGCATAGGAAAGGTATGACCCATACAGAGATTATTAGTATCCTTTGTGAGACTGAACCATTGTCCTAAGCATGAAGGCAGATACTCTCATACTTTTGATGTATTTTATTTATCAACCCTTCTAGGTTCATAACCTCCAGATCTACAAAACAGGGACTGTAAGACACTCAGCAGATGTTAACAAGCAGAATATATTTGGGCATAGAGTAAGGAAGAATTTGACAGCAAGAGGAACAGGGAAAGCCCAGGCTTGATTGGCCTCATTCTTTCTGCAGTAGCAAGAGACTGCAAAAGGCTGTGAATTTTAACACAGCTGAAGTTTAACTACTCCAGCCTTCTGTTTCTGCCTCAGTGGATTCTGCTTCCATCAGCATCAATGGGACTGGAAGAAGGCTTTAGGGCAAGCATTTAGCATAGACTTAAAATCTACAGTTTTATTTAAGCAACTTCTCTGGGGGTATTGACTAGTAAATCTCTGAAAAAGCATTTTTTAAATGTCAGCTTTTCTTATATCACGTGGTGATACGTCCCCGTTTAAGAAATGATTATTCCAGTTCTGACTTGCAGGATAGTGAATCACTGGGTGACACACCAGTGTGCTTTTAACACTGTTGTGTTTGCATCAGGGGATGGTTGAGTTGATCTGCGGAAGAGAAAGCCAGGCCAGAACTTTCACTCAAGAATAGATCTGAGGTTCAATAATACTTCTAAGGGTTTCATTATTTCCCATTTTTCTATTTTGGGATTCCAGTTGTGGCCTAAAGTGAAGGATATTATATTCGTGGACTAAGGTTGTATTTAAGCACTTAACTTCTTCAAGGACCAGACATGCAATATAGGGAACCTGCGAGCAGGGTTGGAGAAGATCCTAGACGTGCTTGCAATAGCAGGAGGCAAGCAGCCAAACAACTAAGTGGGTTCAGCCAGGAATGTCCAACTTATGTTTGCAATATATTGGGGTTGCAGGAGGCTGGTGCTAGAGCTGTAGTTATATGGAAAAGGAAGTGTTGCCTTTCCTTGGGCTTAGAATTAAAAGCCAAACATGGTTAGAGGGGAAAAAAGGGTTTTACCTCTGTATTTATTCAAGGATCCTTTGGTGCATCACATCCAGGTAGAAAGCACCCCCAAATGCACACTGAAAATGCACACCCGAAAGCACCCACCAGGATGCCCACCCCAAGAATGCACCAGGGTGCACCCCCCGAACAATGAGCTGCACAATGCACACGCACACACACACACACACACACACTGATTCACGTATACAATTATAGACCTTGCAAATTAGCATATCTATCAAAGATTCCCCAATGAGAGGCTCAAGAGAAGCCTCCGTCTTGAGGAACTTTTGCCCTGGACGGGCCTATCTTGGTTTACAGAATGTGTTCTGGAGAGGACCTTGGTGTCTGGGGCTTTCTGACCCAACTGCGAGGTTTCCAAGATGTTTGGTCTCTTGGCTTAACAGAACTTTGGGTCTAAGCTGGTTATCAGACTTAGGGAATCACAAGTATGTGGGCTAAAGCACTAAGGATACATGCAAAGCTGTATGAAAGGGTATATGAGAAGGGTATATAAGAGGGGTATATGAAAAAGCAAAAAATCATCATGGCATCATAAGAATAATGTGCTGCATAGTGGAAAGGAAGGAAAGCAATGTCTGGAGGGAGAAGTAGTACCAGCAGAACATCTGGAGCATTGACTAAGACCAGAAAGAAGGTGCCTAAGTAAATACTGGAAGCAATTGAATTACAATGCTCCCAGTGTTTGCTAACTCTTTTCTATCTATAGACAAAAAACAAGCCAGAGAAAACATCAATTTTGAACTCTCAGCCCCATTTTGCAAACCACATACATGGAAAGTGAGCCATCTGAAATTTCAACCTGCTACGATTCATTCCTCTCTAATTTTGATTTATGACAATGTATCACAGTGTGCTTCATGATATGCAATGTGAGAATGAGATGCCTAGTCTATAACACTTGGGTGGATGGGTTGGAGAAATCTTTTTTAAAATAAGTTATATTCAAAATAGTCTTAAGAAAGTAAGGCATTTCAATCCATTCTTAAAAACTTGCTTTCCCAGGGGAGAAAAACATATAAATATACGTATACAAACATATAACATACCCACCCAGTATCAAGGCTTTAAGCTCCAGTTTGGCAAGCTATCAGCCAATTACTCTGGATTTCAAAAATTTTAGTCATGGAGAAGTCAATGTGTATACTTTAATGGCTTACTTGTATACTTTAAATTAGACATAAAACTGCTGATTCAGCAGCAAAATGTTTCTTTTCCCTGAGCTGACATTAATAACCATGTTTTGGATCATTGGCCTTCCCACCCACCACAAGTGTTTGTATCTCTTTCATGAGAGAGGTGAGGAGCCATAAAGTGCGTGTGTAGCTATCTCAAATCCCAGAATAAGAAGCTAGAGGGGATCAAGGGTTTTGACCCCTCATCCTAGTTTCTCTTTCTAATACCACCTTTCCTTCTAATTCAAACCTAGCTGGATTGCACATCTCTGAGTTCACAACACAAGAGGAATACTATTCTTCATACAGAATGAATGTCCTTTCAGGTGCTATCTCCTTTCAGAAATGTGTCTGCTTCTTCTACTGACCACACTTTGACCAGTTAAAAAAATGGAGTCTTCAAGTAGCTATTTTTCGCCACTTGGGTACATTTCCGCAGTCTTGGGTTTATTTAACTGTGCACAGTATTCTTATATAATACTATACATTGCATTTAGAATACCTTGCAGGGTGGGAGGGCTGAGTTTCTTTCTTCTTCTGTTGTTTCAAAAGTAAACAGGTTTTTCAGTATTTTCTGTGTTGTCTTGTTTTGGAAACCATTCTTGCATTAATAGATTTAGAATAACTCCCTGTGTATGTATACCTTTGAGTAAATGTCTATGTGCATGGAAGCTTGCATATATGCATACACAGAATTACTTCTGTGAACAGATACCTGTTTGATCAACCATGTTTTCCTTATTTTTCTTTTTATCTCTCTGAGCCATCAGTGAGACATCAGGATATGACTAACAAGCTCCACACAGAGAAGCAGTATTTTATCTGTAGACTTATTTATCAAAGAAGTCTGGTCCTTGCAAATTGGTCACTGCAATCATAAAACAGCATTAGGCAGCATATATGATTAAACTGTTTTTTTTGGTAGAGTATATCTATCTGACTTTCTTTTTCCTAAGGGATTTGCAAGCAACTCTTTCTTAACTTTAGTTAAAATATAATCACTCTCTGTTTCTATCCAAATGTGTATGTATTGTTCTTAGAGTATTTTTCACTGATAAAGGGCTTCTCAGGTTTTTTTTCTGTGCTTATCTTGTGATATGAAGAATCTGTTATTGTTCAATACTGAATAGTGGAGATAATACCCAATTTCCAAACTTTCAAGTGGAGCTTTGTCTTGTACTCTGAGTAGAATAAGATATACATGACAATTGGTATTTCACATACCTTTATCTACAATTTTTCCACCCAGTCACAAAGTTATACATAATACTTCTGGAGAGATGTGAGGAAGGAAGGAAGGAAGAAGACTGAAATTAAAACCAACCAAACAAAACACCCCCACAAAAGTCAAATCTTTTCTTATAGCTTTTCCTACAGCTTCCAATAGTTATGAATGAGTAACTTATACTGAAATCAGAGACTTCCATTTCAGAGAAAGCAGCATACCAAGCATTCTTCTGTGGTCTTTTTAAGGCATCAGTGATCTTAAAAATAAAAAAAAGTTCATTATCCGACAGTTGAAGTACTAAAGGCTGGAATTTAGCAGGGTCAGATGCAGTCCTACTGGGAAGGAGGGAGAAAAAAGTCTGTCTGCATTCTTTCATAACTTCATGGGTTCATGTTAGGTATGACTAGTTGGCATAGGAATTTCTACTCCCTTGACATCCCTTAAGAATAATTGATATCAAAGAGTCTCTCACTGAAGTATGGTGGTGTAGAGAAGTATTCATGAGGTACTGCAGCTTGTTTGCCACCTGAGTGCACAGTCTGGCCCACAGTGATTATTATTAAAGCCTGTGAAAGCAAAGCCTATCATTCTGAGAGCATGGGACAGAGAGGACAATGTAGTATCAGCGAAGACTTTGGCACCCTTGCTGAGGATAAGGAAGTGACTTGGGACACAGATGATGACAATACAGACCTTTAGACTTGTGCCTGTTCCAAGTTCTGCTGGTTGATGACTGAATTTAGCAATCTGCCCAGTGTCCTATGTGAAATTTTTGTGTTTAGTCTCCACCCAGCTTTTATACAGGCACAAAAAATTACTACCCTGTGTCCTTGTTGGTGATCACAGCAGGGAGGCTGAATTCCAGAATCACAAAATGGCTGAGGTTGGAAGGAACCTCTGGAGGTTATTTGGTCCAACCCCCCTCCTCAGGCAGGGTCACCTGGAACCAGTTGCCCAGGAGCATGTCCAAAACGCTTTTAAATTTTAAAAATCTTCAAGTATGGAGATTCCACAACCTTTATGGGCAACTTGTTCTAGTGCTTGGTCACCCTACAGTAAAAAAAGTGTTGATATTCAGATGGACCCTCCTGTGTTTCAGTTTCTGCCCACTGCCCTCTGGTCCTGTCACCAGGTGCCACTGAAAACACCCTGTCTCTGTCCTCTTTGCACCCTCCCTTTGGGTATTTGTAGACACTGATAGATTGTAGACATTTGTAGCCTCTGAGCCTTCTGTTCACCAAGCTGAACAGTCCTAGCTCTCTCAGCTTTTCCTCAGTTAAAATGCTTCAGTCCCTTAATCTTCTTTGCAGCTTTTTATTGGATTTCTTCAAGTATGTCCATGCCTCTCTTGTTCTGAGAAGCCCAGAGCTGGACACCGTACTCCAGGTGTGGCCTCACCAGTGCTGAGCACAGAAGAAGGGTTGTCCCTCCCTTGGTTTTCTAACACTTCTAATGCAGTGCAGGAGAGCCGGATATACGACCATGAAGATTTGTTCCGGCTTCTCACTCACAACCCTGATCTTTTCTGAACGAGGATGCTGGCAGTCCTGCATGCGGAAGCCTGGACTGCCATTGTCTGTTAGTTGAACAGCCATTCTGCTGGTAAACACAGAAATTCAGTCTTTAGGCTCGTCAGTCTGCTGACAAGATCTGCTCAAACCTGGACTTTTTTCTTCCTTTTCAATAGAGAGGCAGAACCTTGGCAATGTCCATTCACACAAACCCTGTCTTGATATGCTCACCCCACTGGGTTTGCACACAGGAAAGAGCAGGAATGGTGCCAAAATTAATCTAGCACAGCAGATAAAAACAGCTGCTATTGTCCAAATGGTATTAGAGTAATTTTCATTCCTTCTATAATACCCCATAGTGTAAGGCACTTATATGTTTAAACCCAGAAGGTTTTACCACAGGAAAAAAAACCAGCCCAATGCAGAAAAATTATAAAGGCATATTTCTGTGTTTCTATTTTTTATATTTCAGAAGATATTTGATTAATTAGATTGAATGAGTTGTTTGGACATATCTAATCCATAAAGATTATAAAATCAGAAGTATTTTTTAACTGTAATAATACCTATTCTGCTATCACTGGCACTTATGCCATTTGGTTTCCTGCTACAATCTCTTGATTTAAATTTTATGTATTTTATTTATCTGTGTATCTTTCATGTTTATACACAAAGCTTGCTGACTCAGCTAACACACCACCCAAAATGATGTAGTTCTGCAAAGTGATGAAAGCACAAAATTATTTCAGCCTGATCTGTAGCTCACATCTTAGTATAGAAACCATGCCTGATGAATTTTTCTCTCCCAGCATAGCCCCTGGTAAACTAAACATCAGCAAAATGCTGCTGATTGCAATAAACTGTCTATATCTTCTAGTGAATCTTAGGCTTTCATCCAGTCTCACATCAAGTGGGTGTGGATCAGATTTTATAAAGGATGCATGACCTAACGCTTAACAAAAGCAAAAGAAAAAAACCATTGCTTGTTTTACTGCCTATTCAACACAGTCTATAGAATAAACCTACTGTCCTAGTTTCAGCTGGAATAGAGTTCCTCTTCTTAGTAACTGGTACACTGCTGTGTTTTGGAATCGTTATCAAAATAATGATAACCTGTTCATGTTTTGGTTGTTGCCCGGTAGTGCTTATTCTGTACATGAAGAATTTTCAGTGTCCATGCTCTGCCAGCCAGCAGGTACACACAAAAGCTGGGAGGGAGCACCACCAGAACAGCAGACCTGAACCGGCCAAAGGGATATTCCACACCATGGAACGTCATGATCAGTATATAAACCAGGGGGAGCTGGCTGGGACGGGCCAGTCTGGCCATCACTGGTCAGCAGGTGGTGAGCAATTGTATTTGGCATCACTTGTGTTTCTTGGATTTTATCTCTCTCTCCCTCTCCCTTTTGTTCAAACAATAACAATATTAATAATTATATTTTAATATTTTCAATAATTAAAATGTTCTTATCTCAACCCAGGAAGATTATTTGTTCTTCTCTGATTCTCCTCCCCATCCCATCACGGGGCAGTGCAGTGAGTGAGCAGCTGCATGGTACTTAGTTGCAATCTGGGATTAAACACCTACTTATCTGAGAAATTCCTATTTGCATGGGATGTGTAATCCCCAGGGTCTGAGAAAACAGAAATTACATCTTTTTTTCAAATCTATCTTTTTTTCCTTTAGAAATGAATTTATAGTATTTTAAGTGTTGGACTTGATGACCCTTGTGAGTCCCCTCCAATTCAGAATATTCTGTGATTCTGTGATCTTGCCTGTGTGATGGAAAACCAAAGCAAAAAACCCCCTAGACTCAGTAAATTTTTTAAATGACTGTATTAGGTAAATCAATCAATGACAAATATATTTCAACAGGGAACATCTATTTACCCACTTCCACCGTGGTGTCCTTGAACATCAAGCTGTTGCTTTACTCACTGTTCAGCATCACTCAAACATTTTCTGTTATAAGAGAGCATGTAATCTATCATTCAAAAAACTGTAATCAAGATTTACAGATTATGTACCTAAAACTCAGCACAAGCATTTTAAATAATCAATTGGTATTTAATTAACACACAATTGCTGCCCTAATACTGAATCAAATCCTCTTAAAGTGTGTCCATAATTCCCACTAGAGTGGTAATGTCCTGAGAGTGGAAGAAATACCCTGCGATCATTAGAAGAGTATTGCAAATTATAGAGTTTTTGTCAAGAGATTAAGCACTTCCAGAATCTATTACGCATGGAAGAAAAAGCACTTTAGAACAGAAATGAATTATGGTACCTCCTTCCAATCCTTTAAAATAAATTTTAGTGTTATATGTTGGTTTGAATAAACAGATTATCTCACCATTCTTTCCAGCTAATGTACCTAAGACTTCCGCATTGTACTTTTTATCAAGTATGGCACAGGAAACGGCTTAGGAAAAATGATGTAAACTCAATTTTTGTCAAGTTTGTTGCTGCACCTCTCCTATGAAGACAGGCTGTGAGAGTTGGGGTTGTTCAACCTGGAGAAAGCACCAGGGTGACCTTCCAGAGACCTCCTAGAACCTGAAGGGGACTTACAAGAAGGCCAAAGAGGGACTTTTTACAAGGGCTTGTATTGATATGATAAGGGGGAATGGCTGTAAACTGAAAGAGGGTATGGTTAGATTAGATATTAAGAATAAATTCTTTATTATGAGGTTGGTAAAACAGTGGAACTGGTTGTCCAGAGAAGTCCTGGATGCCCCATCCCTGGAAGTGTTCAAGGCCGGGTTGGATGGGGTTTTGCGCAACCTGGTCTAGTGGAAGATGCCGGGCCCATGGGCAGGTGGGTTGGAACTAGATGATTTTTAAGGTGCCTTCCAATGCAAACCATTCTACGATTCTAGTTAAATGTAGAAAAAATATTAGCTGCCATGACCAAAAAAAGCCCCAACATTTTCAGGAGATATTTCCTTCAATTTTTCAAAGAGAAATGGTTGGAAGAGTCTTAAGAAAAACCAATTCCGGGAACACCCCCTGTTTTTCTTTTGAAAGAAGTCAAACATTATCTTATAATTGGCTATTTAGTGAATGAAAAGAAGAATTATGATATACATAGACTAATTTTACCCAGCTTGTTACGCCACAGTCAGAATGTACAAAAAAGGACAGACTTAAGATGAAAATAATAGTTGTCCTGAACTATTCTGTTGTGCTGAAGAAAGGGTT
Organism: Gymnorhina tibicen; assembly: GCA_013399875.1. Classification (NCBI taxonomy): domain Eukaryota; kingdom Metazoa; phylum Chordata; class Aves; order Passeriformes; family Artamidae; genus Gymnorhina; species Gymnorhina tibicen. Next base: position 1,081,980 of record VXAZ01005123.1, read on the forward strand.
AATCAAAACCATAACTGCAAGTCCAGCAGATCTCTTGACTAAGGGAAATGTCTGTATTCAGGTCAATACATGGTGGGACTTCTTGTGATGGCACTCAGCTTCTTCCAAGCTGTGGTTTCCCCACTGGGAATGTGATCCTTCGTATTTAGTTGGCTTTTCACTAGCTCTTTTTTTCTCCCCCACAAGGAACTTCTGATTTTTCAATGCCTTTATAAACCTAGCACTTTTGATCTCCTGAGGCAAAGATTTCTATGATCTAATTACTTACAATGTGCGAGAGTACTTCCATTTGTTTAGTCTCACTGCCCCATCATGGTACAGGATTAACTTCTAGTCTTGCTGCTGTATTACATTGGTCGTACTTTTGTATACTTCTGTTATCTGCAATTTTAATTGCATTATTTCAGTGGGGGGGCTGACTAACAGTTCTAAAAACTGATCCGCTCCAAAGCGAAAGATTTTGTACTAGCAATGGGTATTGCATTTCAAAAGAGTAGAATATACATAGGTTAAATATTTGCAGTACTTCATGAAGTCAGTGGAATTCCAAGTTGCTCTTCCATGAGTCTCATACAGAGCAAAAACTCTTTTGTTACAGATTCCTATGATTTTGTACTTACACATTTATCAGAAAAAACAGAAAAAAAAGATCTAGGTAAGTATCAAATTCAAAGGCATAATTCTGCCATACTTAAATCAATTGTTTCTACTACCAGATCCAGGATTCTTTTTAATGTGTTTTGTTTTGATTTGTTTCAGGATTTTTTTGTACAAAATGTTATATAAATACATCTGTACCAGTGTTTTTGCAATAGCTCTGTGCCCTTCCACCTGATAGATGAATATTCTGTTTATTGAACTACTGTGATTTTCACATATACTGCTTCTAAAACATATGCTTATGTGGAGGTTTTTATCTGTATCCATATCCACGTATATATATTTCTATATAAACACATGTAACCCCTTCCCTTGTGCTGATAAAAGTTGTTTTAAGGAGTAAAAACCTCTCTGTAAGTGAAAAGCACCAAGGAGGATTATTCTCTGGGTTTTTTTACCTGAAGTGCTGCATATGTACACCTACCAGAAAATTTCTTCTTTTTCAATCTCATCTCCTGCAGAAATAACATAGTGTGATGATCACATCTAAATAGCTGGAGCTCCTTAATTCTGACTATATTTTGCTGCAGAAGGTGCCTGACAGCTTCTTAGGTTTTCTAGAGTTTTGTAAAAACAGATGTGGCCAAACAAAGGAGCAAAATCTTAATGATTTTCTAACAGAAGATGCAAAGTTGGGACTTATCAGACATAGGACAACCAATCTGGGAGAGAGCATACATGCCTGAACTACAGGAAAGGTTATTTTATCTGAAACTCCAAAGCTGCTCAAATGCACATGAATCTATTGAAAAATCATGTTCCTCATTGCACTGGGACAGATATTGTTGCCATGAAGGACTACTTAGTAAAATAAATATAATATATACGCTTTATATGTTCTTATCATATATATGCACAGACAAATAAGGACACATTCATGTATATGCACAGAGGGAAACTTTAAGGTTTTATTCCCTGTTCATCTTGTATTGCCATTAATTTTATGACTATTTGGAGCTCTTCAGTGAATCATTATATTCTAAGTAATTATAGAATATTTTCATCTTGGAAACTGTTAATATGAAGGTTAACACATTAAAAAAGAAAGCATAATAGTAACATTAATAAAAGTGATATTTATTTTTTAAGAGGACAGATGGCTACATAGAATACCAGATTTGATTGATGTCTTTAACTTATTAGTCTCCTCAGCTTTATTTTTTTTCTTTAATACATTTATGTTAGTTAAACTGCATCATCTATATTATAAGTTCATTCCATCACTCAGCACTTTCTCTATCTAATAATTGATTTCTGAGTTCTCATTCTATTTATGTATATTTGTTTTGTCATTTAAACTCCATTCTACTTGACCAGAAAGTGCAGCGAGATAATCAGTCTTAGCTTGGAAGGGCATGTTAGATAAAACGAGTTTTGGACAGATGTACAGCTCATTAGGCAAAAGAACTGTCTGGATCGCTGAGCCCAAACTGTGGTGGTGGTGAATGGAGTTACATTTGGCTGGCAACTAGTAAAATGTGGTGTTCCCCAGGGTTCACTACTGGAGCCAGTTCTGTTTAATATTTTTGTCAATGACTCAGATGAGGAGATTGAGGGCAGCTTCAGTCAGTTTGTAGGTGACAAGTTGGGCAGAAGTGTTGATGTGCTGGAGGGCCAGAAGGCTCTGCAGAGGGATCTGAAGAGGCTGGATCAACGGGTCGAGGCCAATGATACAAGAGTCAGAAAGGTCAAATGCCACGTCCTGCACCTGGGTCACAACAACCCCAGGCAGCGCCACAGGCTGGGGAAAGAGCGGCTGGAAAGCTGCTCCATGAGAAAGGACCTGGGTTGTCAATTTTGGAATAGGCTGCCCAGGGAGGTGGGTGAACTACCACTCCTGAAGGTATTTAAAAGACGTGTAGATGTGGCACTTGGTGACATGGTTTAGTGGTGGGCTTAATAGTGCTGGGTTAGTGGTTGGACTTGATGATCTTAGAGATCCTTTCCAGCCTAAATGAGTCTATGGTGCCTTTGTAGAGTTTTGTGCTAAATTTGAGGCCTGAACTATTTACAAAACTGATTTTTCTGATATTATAAGGGGAAATATCCACATATTCTTTAACTGGTTTTTTTTAACATAGGCACCTCTGTACTACTTCATATTTTTTCTGCTATGCTACCTGACCGTCTTCAAGTAGGTGTTAAGCAATGACTTTTAGATGGAACATGCAACTATTTCATTCATATTCTCTTGGGTGTGGAGGTTTTATTTCTTTCATATGTGTGATGTATTATTTATCTTGACTCTTAAAGAGTAGGTCAGAAAGGGCATTGTGAATGCAGAGAAGTAGGTGAGGTTGGATCTGACTCAGATCTTCTAAGAATTCTTCTTACAGTCTTGAATAACTCCAGAAAAAAAAACCCAAATTCTTCTTCCCTTGAAATATAGATTGCTTTAATAGAATGTTTATTGGTTTTGAGTACTACTTCCTGTACCCACCTCTTGTTACTCATTTTTTAACTTGAAATAATCCTAGAATTTTGTCTTTCTGGAAATCTTAAACCAATATTTTATAGAATGGGTGATTACATATACTTGATGGCATTCCATGTTGCTTTAGAAGGGTATAGATTTATTTAGCATTCTGCAGGATAATGTCATCTGTTTAAGAAGCAGCAGTTGCATATGTATTTAAAATGTCATTTTTGTTGTCTCTTAGTCAAAAACTAGGCCACCTATTTTTTAATGGCAATGAACTCGGCAACAGCACACTTTGTGAATAAGCATTGTGCTATTTTTGTTCAATTTATAACATGGAAGTCAAGCAAAATGAGACATTCAATGTTCAGATAATGAGAGAAACTACATGAAGGCTTTACTTTTTTTCTTTTCCTGTTGAATTCCATTGAACTAGATAAAACCTTTAGCCTCTAGAAAGTAAGAGAACTAATTAAGCTAAACTCAAAATTCTATGTTAGCACAATAGACTAAAATAATAAATACTTCTACCTTGGCAAAATGACGTTTGCATTTTTGTTGTCACTTTCAGATAATAATGATTTTCTGTAGATATGGTTTAAATGATCCAGTCTTTTCCTTCAATTAAAAGTTATCTTTTGATCAGTTGTCAAAGAATAACAGAATCGTTACGTCTAAAATTTATATTTTGCTCTGTTTTTTTACTAGGTTTACAACACTGAATCACATAATTTCTGACAAATGTCAATGTCTCACAACTTGACCCAGATTTTGGCTCTTTTCCAGCACACATAGTCTAGTTTAGGTGTCATATTACAGAAAATCAGGTTCTGCACAGAGTATCCAGCCAAGTACACTATGTTATTCCCAACTGCTAAATGTTGACACTTTCTTATATGTATATCAGGTTACTGTTTAAAACAATGTCCTTGGGAATTATCAGCAAACTTTACTTTCTGTTATACACTAATATTATACATGGGAGCCAATTATTGAAAGTGTTATGAACAGATGGTGCACTAAAGAAAGAAGAAGTAGTATTCAATAATGAAACATAATGGGCCAGTAGACCACATAACAATGTTAAAAATCTTCCACCTTTTTGACACTTGAGGAATAAAATTTAGTTATTATTAGTGAAATTATATTTACATGGAAAAACACTGCTTTCCATTAAAATGCCTTTGTTTTGGAACCTTTCTGTAACAGATCATTATTTTCCTGGCTTTAGAGGACAGTTATAGATGTCCACATGTATATGCAGGTGTTCATGATGAGCCCTTCCTGTTTTCTTCTCTTCATCTGCAGTCCGTTTAGCCAAGAGTTTATGGTAAAAGAGCCAAAAAAACAGAAAATTAGTTTCACTCCTAGGATGTTTCTTTTTCATTTTAAATTACAAGTAAAATTAGCTGAGCTGGTCTTCACAGCTCTAAGTGGGCTAATTATCCCATTGAATTTTAATCCCTCTGAATGAAATTACTCAAAAAAAAAAAAGACACAGCTAGCTGATGGGGAATATACCCACTCTTGAACTCTGATTAATATAAGTGCATTTTAGAAGACATCATTCAGTAGTTTAACATCTCTGAATGATACATGAATATTACCTGAGAGTCACCTGTCATTCAGATGACCCATATCAGACACTTAGTGTGAAATACATCTCTTCCTTCATATTTTCCTTTAAGATCCATGTGACTTCCCACACTGCAGTGTTAGGAAGCTACAGATTCTTATAATGTGGTATTTCTATTTCATTAATAGAAAATAAGGAATAAGGTCTTTAAATCATCTGCATTTATAATGCCTTTGAGGCCCTGTTTAGGTACCTTTTGTATTTTCCAAAGGGCTGACTTTGAACCGATAACTTCGAAAGAGCTCAGAGGGAAGGAACGGACTTCCCCGAAGAACTAGAAAAGCTGTTCTCAAATATCTATATCATAGACTATAAAGTGACTTTAAAGGACTGTTTGAATAAAAATTAAGTATTTCCATTTTTTGATCAAAAATGTAGGAGAGAAATTATTAAAAACTATGATGGAAAATTGAAGGAAAGCCAGTGTCTCTAACAGACTGACATTTTTGAGTCAGTTTTAAAATGGGAGTGGTATGAATAACCAGTTGATTTTATCTGAATCTATTCAGCCATGAAGAATTGCTAAAAATGCATCAGAAATTTCCTTCCATCCAGCAAATACAAAGTTGCTGTGCTATAGCTGATGGTTTGTATTTAAGTTAAAATCTTAAATACAGAAAGCCTCTCAAACTCATGAACCTCTTAAAAACATTTTGTTGTCTTTTATAGTATAGTTACATATCTAATGCAGTATCAGTCCCCTCAGAATACATTTGATTTAAGATTGTTTTAATGTCTGCATAACCATAAAATGCTAATCCCTACAGCAGGACTGAGTTTTTCTTCTCTCATTGAGTAACACAGGGCTTTGAGAAACTGCTGCTATTCTTAGATATAGAAGCCAGGTACTGGTTATTAATTATGGCTAAGCCTCAGAAATTTCAATTTGGAATGAGAATCTTTCTGCATGAGATGTTCTACTGAACATCTCATTAAATAATTTAAACTAAATATTTGAGAATCTTGTGAAATGTTAACACCTGAAACCTCTGGCTGGACTTGTCCTATAATTTCCTTGCACTTTTCTGCTTTTCCCACTTTTGCGCTACAACAAGGTAAAAACCAGCTCTCATTGACCATCTCCCATCCTCCAGCCAGTGCTTTGGCAGGTGCAGGCTGCCTGCAGATGGTCTCCATGGAGTCTACCAAGAAAGATGCTTAGCTTCTGGGATCTGTCATGGAGCAGACCATGTTTCCCAAAGGAATCACTCAGCTGATGTGGACCCTGCTCTTCACAGAACAACAAAGCCAATCTCCCAAGTGGCTCATGGAGTATTTGATGATATATACTTAGGACCTGCAACTGTTATGAAAATATTTTTCCAAAGCAGGATGAGAGCTGTAAATTAGAAAACTGGGGAAATAAAAGAATTTTTTACTTAAAAATCTCAGTGTGGTAGGTTGAAAGGTTTTTGTTTGGTTTTGTTTTTTAAACTGACACCTTTCTCTAAACATTCAAAAAACCCAAACATACTTGTAGCAATGGTACTAGCTCAGAATATATAATCTAACCAGTCTTGTGGCTTTAAAAGGAAGAGTTAACAATTAATTTACAAATGAATAATTTTTGTTGAAGTAATATTGCGCCTTCTAGCCCTGTAATTTTGTAGAAGGCAATTCCCATTTATTATTATATAAGTTTTTTATTGGTTTTATGAAAATAACTGTAACAAGAAAATTAATGAAAATTTTTGTCTACAACACCTTACAAACAAAATGAATGAAGAGAAGAAAACTTCTACTGAGGTTTACTGGCCTATCCTTTATTGTTCTTTTATATATATTATATATGAAAGGTAAAGAAATTGCCAGTAGATTATTTTCTTCTCTGGCGTGATACAACATAAAAATTTTCTTTTCGTATGTCTTTCAAAAACATGTTTATTTTTTAATTTTTATTTATTTTTTATTTATTAACATTATTTCTATCAGAGAAGCATTTTTTTCCTATAGCAGGAAACGTGTATTTTAGCTGAAGCACTTCTTTGTCCTATATTCTGAAAATCATATTTATATGAATCTGTGACTCTTTCACTGGATCAGATCCAGAAAGAGAAAAAATTAGTTTTGGCTTGACAGAAGTTAAAGATTTTTAAGTAAGTAACATTCTGGTTCTGCTGGTGAAAAATGAGAAGAGGAAAGCCAGATAGTTTCTCATGATGATCTTTTCCTTCATGGGACCTTAATGTCCCTTGGAATTGAATGCAATGAACAGATAAAAATTCCCCCACAGAATATCCAGCTGGGAAACATATGCTTCATGCCACCTCTCCAAATCAAAATTAAGATCAGAGAGAAGTAGCAATGGAGTCTACTGGGAGATGAGTTCAGATCTGAAAAGATGGGCAGGAGTACAGAAAATGTGCTGAGAGTATAAGGAAATTTCATACATATAAAACCACCCTTGGAGAAATTTTGTTTTAATAAACTTGGAATTTGAATTTCAGAACATTGCATTTGCAAAATTGCTCATACAGGGAACAAAAGCATAAATGACAGAATGTTGCTTATGCAAATAATTATTTTTCATACTGTTTGCTACTTTCATAAATATATATTTACACCTACCTTAAGGTGCAACTACTGAGAAAATTCTAGAAATACACCCGTAAAGTAACAGTAAACAAGACCATAATCAGGACTTTTAACCAAAGTTTGTCTCTTAGAATTTTTTCATTGTAAAGAGACCATTTTACTGAGACCATGCAGCTCTGCATTTAGAGGGTAACATATTACCTTAGTGGTTTAATATGCTTAAAGCTCTAACAATAAAAATTCCATCAGTAGGAAAAATCAGTAGATTAATTTATATTTGTAAGAGTGAGAGAGTGGAAAACAATGGAAATTTAAGATATACATTTTTCATTTACATGCAAAATTCCAAGTATTTTATTAATTTATTCCTCTTCTCCTGACCCACACTCCTCATCTCTTCTGAAATATCTTGTGTATCTTGCTATAATTTTAAGTTTATTGTAAGAGAAAACAGGTCTCATAAAATAACTTATATTACATGGATAGTGGGGTTTTTTTATGTATTAAGTAATATATATTACATTAATCTTTTTTAAGTCCTTTCATCCTTGCCAGCTTTCATATGCACTTAGCAGGAAAATCTCTGGGGCATTACACTAATTATCAATGAAAAAAGTGAGAAAACTAGGCAAACAGCATAAACTGCAGGAGAAGAGTGGAATTAATGTTGAATTTACATTTCCTCACAAACTCCATTTAGAGAATTTAAGATTACTCCAAATGCATGATACAGAGCATGCAAATATTTGAATATGACTGTTTTCCATTAAAGTAATGACATACTGCATGATATTCTTCTAATGCATGATTATTAGTAGTATTAGTGTTACTATTACTAATATTTTTTCAGGAAAAAATATTTCCAAGCTAAGAAAACACAAAAAATTTCCCTGTGGAATAACCAGATCCTCGTGGCTGAAAGGGAACCTCTGCTTAGTCTTGCCTTGTTCTGCTGTATACAACAGCCTCAGTACCACAGTCATACCAAGAGTTCCATGTAAACACTTTCCAAGGCTGTTGTGAATGTTACTGTTGCTGGCTCCTCCCTTGTGGAGAAGAAGTAATAGCAAAACTGCTGTGAAATCAAGAGAAGTTATCTTGATCTAAAAAATGAAAATCACTCAGGTATAGAATAATATTTGTCTTAAAACCACTTCTGAAAGGAAGATTCTTCCACAGTGGTTTTGTTAATGAAAAAAATCTGAAATTTTACTTTCTCCAGACACAAATTTGATTTCCAGAGTGTGTTAATAGTTATGTAGAAAAGAGATGTAATGTGTCATAGAAGGCACTGCCTTCTCTTCTCCTATTTATTATGATTTTATAATTTTATCTTTAACATTTCCATGTAGTTATTATGCACTGAATTTTGCACTATATTATTCATTTGTTACGTTTGCTATTTATTTGCCCACTCAGCAGGGTACAGATTGTGTGTGGGCATATGTTCTTCCATTGTGACTGCACAGCTTGTTTGTGGAGGATTGTAGCTCTCCCAGGACAAGCTAGTGGAGTCACTGGCACACGAGAACTGGCATTGTGCAAATGAGCCAGTTATAGTCCCAGCTCTGGGGAAGGTGGGAGAGAGTGTGTTGTCAGTGTGTCTGCCTCACTCTGCAGTTAGCTTATTTGAGAGAAGTGATGGAAATCTAGACCATCCTGCTAGATGGCTCAATTTTTCTGGCCCTTTCTGGAAAATGGTTTGTGTTCTGAAGGACAGCATTTTTGTACCTGAAGGCCTGTGTGTGAATCCTGTACCTCTTACAGAAGTCCTTCATAGATGACTCTTGTGGAAAGACCATGATTTTATGCAAAAAGTGAATTTTGAGTGAGTTTTTTGAGGAGCCTCTCAAGGTTGCTAGTGCAGCACATACAGGCCACATTTTATGTTCATATGAAATTCTTTTCATATGTTCTTTGTACTTCTCTGTATATTTACAAAGGGAAAGACCAAACTAACATGACACCTAAGTGAAGAGATGAAATATCTGCACCTCCTTTCCTTAGCTTTACTGAATAGCCCTTCAGGATTGAAACCATGGACATGAAGGAAATGCCTTTGTTTAAGATAATGGGAACCTCCAGCCACTGGTCATGAACTTCTAACCATGAGGTCCTGATGAAGTAAGCTCCAAGAACCCAGGTGATTAAAACCTGTTGAAGAAATCAAGACAGTAATTCAGATATATATATACACTAAAACATTTGAGGGATTTTAGAGACCAACCTGTGAAGTTCTGCTTTCTGACATCTGATAGTCTGCTGAGACAGTGCTCTTATTTGAGAACACGTATCTCACACTAGAGTGACAGGCTTGGTATACTAGGGGATAGAAATATAATCCCTTCTAATGGATGATAGCGCTCAAATCTCCTGACCTCCCAGGATAAAAATGAGAACAAATCTTAGATATTTTTTAACAATTCTGGTTCCTTCCTCTAAGAAAAGAGATATTAAAACAAGAAAAGTTACACTAAGGGTAACAAGGATGATCAAAGGTATGACACGGCTTCTGTAAGAAGGGTGTTTAAATACAGCAGTCTGACCTGGAAGAGAAATGATCTAAGGTGGATATGGCAGAATGTCAGGAGTGTCAGGGAGAAGGTAAATAGGGAAAGATTGTTTACTGTCTCTTCTAACACAAGATGTAGGGAGCATCAGATGAGACAAGTATGTCTCAAGTTCTAAACAGAAATGAAAAAGAAGATACTTCTTCAGGTGTAGCTATCCATGGAATTCTCTGCCACAGGAAATTAGACATACTCTGAATGTAAGTAACTGAGTGTCATATTCACAAAGGAAAAAAACAGTGACAGCTCCACAACAAAAGTAGTACCTTTCTATGCGGTGTCCCTAACCACCATAGATTTGATGTATATGTATATGTACTTTAAAGAGTGCCTTTGCAGTGCTTGCTAGACATCTGTTATTGGCTATGTCAGGTACACAAAATTGTAATAACTGCTTCTTTGGTCTGATATGATACGACTTATGCTATTCCTGTAAATGTTTCTTGTTACAGAAAATTCTATTACCAAACTGTAATTCCTTACTGATATCCACAATTCCCATTAAGGATTACATCTCATTTGGAAACTGATTTCTCTGGTCACAGATGTAAAAAGAACATCTGTGACTTCAGAGTCATGAAGTACCTAGAGAAGCTTGCCTTTACACAGACGTTATGCCAGGAACAGGGGGGACTTTATAAAGTACCAGGGCCTCAGGGGAAAAAAACCCCAAACCATACAAGAAAACCAAGCCCTTCAACATAGTCTATGATACCAAGCAAAAGTTAATAGTACTGTATAGGTATTTAGCAGTTAACCATGGGACTATTTCAAGTAAAGAGCACATGATTGTCTCTGTGTGAGAAACCTGCTCACGCCTTGCATGTGTGTGTATGTGTGATGAGTTAAATTAAACCTGCAAGGGAGTAAAAGGACAACTGTTCCTAGTCACCTGTCAGTGAAAATGTCCTCAATAATTTATATATACAGCATGTGTCGCAAAATGGACATATGCTTTCAGAAGTGTCTATACACCCATGAAAGATTTTCAAAAGCTAATCTGAACGGAAATGGGACTGTTTCTTCTGAAAATGTCTCTCATAATATTCACCACAATATCTCTTTTTAAGAAACAACTAGAAATAAGCTTTTTGCTTTAATGCACACTGAAGTGATATAAAATAGGGTTATTTTCATTTTTTGAGTGATAAGTAGCAGTTTTGTATAAGGATATGTTGTCTCTCTTTTTTAATATTAAGAAAGCTATCAGTCTCTGGTATAGACTACACATCTGTGCATAATGTCTATCTGCCCATTGATGACGAGCCATTTTTTCAGAATTGGTGACAGAACACAACAAACTGTCCTTGTTTATTCTTTTGGTTGATTAAGTTTACAGTTTCATAACATCTTTTGTCTGGTTAACTTTGAATGGGTTTTTCATTACTAGGGGAAATAATCCATGTATTAGTCCTTTAGGTCTCCCTGAAATTGCCTGTGATTTCACTCTCTAAGCAATCTATAAGAATGTTCACTAAGGAGGAGTGAGTGGGTAGGGGTAACTGCCATTATTTACATTTAGGACATTTTTATAAAGAATACCTGTCCAGTATTACTGTCTAGTTACTGTCTTATTTCTGAATCAGTAAATAATGTTTGTTGCTTTCTTCTAATGGGCAAGGAGGGAAAATTATAGTGATGGTCAAATTCAATTCACCAGACCAACACAAAGCAATTAAGTTATGTCAATTTCATAAACTGGGATCACATTAGACCCCTACATAAACAGCTTTATCCTTTATATTTTGAAGGTGTTATTACTCTTAAAACATTTCAAGCTATTATTACAGGGAAATATGAGACAATGACTAATAGCATGCATTTTTTTTGCAATTATGTCCAAACTGAAGCAGATTAACACAAAACAAGGGAAAATCACTATTACACCCACATGTATGCTTAATACCATAAGCATGAAAAAAAAAAACCCAAGACCTTATTTTTTACTTCCAAACAATATTTTAATAAAGTTGGTGCATTATTTTATTGATCATCCCTTGAGTTCTACTTCATTTTCTGCATCCTGTGATGTTACAGATACAGTTAATAAGCAGTTAATCAGCTGTCAGTAATATATTTGTCGCAATTTTCAGATAATTGCCTTTAGAGGGATTCTGTATAGAATATGAAGCGTGTATTAACAATGATGTCCTTTACCTCAAGTAGCTAAGGTTTTTGTCTGGAAGATGAATGCATCTGCTCTTCTCTTGACAGAAATACAAAGCTTTCAGCTTCTAGAGTATCCTGTCAGCTATCACTCCTCTCACTTTAAATCAAGCCATTTTACCCTATACCATTTGCATATTAACAATAATTAATTCTATGCTATGTTTGGAAACAGTTGCATGTTGATTCATTAATGAGTCTGATACTTGGTTTGTAATGATGTTTTAAACTTTATAACAATTAGCAGAGCACATGCATCTAAAAGAGTGGTTCTCTGTGAATTTTTTTCACGTCTACTTGTCTGTCCTTGATGATACTGTGATACTTTAAAGATGAATAAATAATGCTACCAATTGAAAATATATTGATTTAAGTCCATCAGGATCTTATACACAGAACACTGCTGGATAGAATCAAACCATTCCACTTATGCTGAGCTAATAAAGAAAAATTCCCCTCTTTACTTTTTCTTATTAGAATGAGACATATGTACTGCCGATATTACATATTCTTCCATTATTTATGTGTAGCCATCAGAAAATCATGAACTAAAATAAAGAATGAAAAACCAATGTAAAGTATTTTCTTCAAGAATAGGAAGGATAACTGGTTGGAATCTTTTTTGCACACAGAAGAAACATACACATCCATTCTGATGTACAGCTCATTAATTTTAAAATGGAGTTTTGGACTTGACAAAATTTTGTTTAGTGTTTTAGTGAAAGTTTTCAACTTCAAAACAATTGAATTGACACAAACTCTCAAATACATAAACATTTAATTTCATAGGTTTTTAAAAGCAACATATCTAGATTTTCCAAATATAGCTGAAATGTATAGTTCATTGCAACAGCAGTATCACAGTTAGCTCTTGCAGTAGAAGTTACATGCAAACAGATTTACAGTTGTACAGGTTATTTAAAGCCTGAAGAAGGAGCACTGCACTGACATGGTTGGACTTGTTCTTAAAACTCCTTCAGAAGCATCCCTGGGATAGACTTATCCTCTATTCAAACCCCACAATTTGGTGAGAAATTTCACTTTCTAATTAAAAGGGATAAAATCAACCTACAATTAGCATTTTTCTCTTTTGGGCTTTCTTTTCACATGTCTGATTCAGAGAAAAAAAAAGATAAAAGGAATCTATATTAACCTACAATCATAGATTCCTCCTCTTGGTTTTTGTTTTTAAAATTGTGGGGGGAGTATGCCAAACAACTATAAATGTAAGCCCTAGTCACTTGGCACTAATACAAATATTTTCCATCCTAGGGCTTCAAGTGGCTTTTCAGTCTAGAAGGGAAATATGAATACTGGTCATTCAGACTGGTATTAGAAGGGTGTCCAGTTCAAACTGTTTGAGAGTTTTCTGTTGAAGATGGACTAATTCACACACAAGGTAGGTGTTCCTGATGGCAGAAAGAGACATGAAATGTAAATTGAAACCTAAATTTCATCACAGGACCTTGAAGCAAGGACAAGAGTCTGTGAGATGATTTGCTGAAGAGCCAGTGGAGGGTTTCAAGGAGGGAGCAACCACAGTCTGTCTAATCGCCAGCTAAGCTAATTTTTAATGGGCTAGAAAGAAGAGAAGTGCTAATGCCTAGACCTAAGCTGCATTCGTATTTGCTGGATAAACCCAATACTTCATAACCGTTTCCTGAATCTTCTTTTATTATTCCCTGAATCTTCTTCTAGCTATTCTCTCTGCACAAAAGGGCTATTCCTTTCATGGTTAAAGTCTGACAGTAATGCACTGGAACACATCAGCATGAAATATAGGGGTTTATTTTTATACATTCTTGATCATATTTTTAAAGAATAGATACTGAAACCACTTCAGGGCATAACTGAAGAGACCTTTTAAAATGTCCCTGCTGGCCATATTGTGCTGATGAGCCTGATAGTGAAACTGGCCTTGCTGATATAATAGTGTCTTTGCTAGGCTGTAAACAATGGCTTTAATCAAGATCCTAAATGCTTTACAGACAAAATGTTCTTTCAGGGTTTCCTGATTTTATGGAGTCAGCGCGAGTGTTCTGCTCTTGCTCCCGTTGTGTAATTCTCCCCACCTTCAATGTCTTCTTATCCTTATAAATCTTGACAACTAAAGACAATTGCTTAAACTACCTTTAATGCGCTGACAGCTGTTAATATTATAGATTACTGTATGTTGTAAGTAATGTCTTTGCTCTGTCTTATTGAAATGGAAAGAAAAGATGTTCTAAGAAATTCCTCTTGGGAACAGGTTTCGTGCTGTTTCTGAAGCATGCACATGAAAAAGGCAGAGGTGCACCTTTGTACTCAAACCCCTCTCACCTTCGTAAATGTTATGTGCACTGGGGAACTGATGATTACTAAAAAATGCACCCACATCTCCACAACAAAAGTACTGATTACGATATTGGGATACAACAGTAAACCAGAAGAGAAACAAGCATTTACACACCCAGTGAAAAGACCTTTACACCCGTTTCAGTTGGTGTGGGTTTCCTCAGCTTCACTCCCAGGCTCAACTTTACTTCTCCACTGCAGGTACCTCTCCTCACTGTTTTATTGTCACCACAGGTTATACTCCTTCCCCTCAGGGAGACATGGAAATTTGTGGTCAAAGCATAGTGGTTTAGCTCATCCGGCCTCTCATTTTCACCCTTTTCTTGTGCTTCAGGTTGGTCCTCGATGAGTCACTGTTCCTTTGGGGGAATGGAGTGCCAACATCCTAAAACTTGGTGTCCCCTCTTTTCTCATGCTCTGCTTTTCCCTGCTCCTCTGACAGTATTTTCTGTCCTTTCTTAAACACACTTCCACAGTGGCACCACCATCTTGGCTTGGGGGTTGCAGTGGATCCATCTGGAACTGGCTGTGTCTGGCACAGGGCAGCCTAGTCTGCTCGTGGAGGTCACCTCTGCAGCCCAGCACCTGGGCAATGCCATCAAGACAACTGGCATGTAAATTTACAACTCTGCATTGCATGACATGTTTGCACATTGCAGGAGGTCTTTGACAATAGAGCCAAGGGAGTGAACTGTCTTTCTTTATTTTAGTTCATGATTTTCTGTTGGGGAAGGATTTTGATATCTCAAAGTATGGCTTTAATACTTACCAGCGAAATAAAGTGAAGAAGTCAACTGGGTTTTTTAATTAGATTTCTCTTATTATGAATAAGATTACTTTTTTGTTTGGTTTGGTTTGGGTTTTTTTTGTTACTTCGTAATATGCTACAGCATACAAAAGAATCAGTGAAATGAAAAGCCATTTAAGCCAAATAATAAACATGTCATCTACAAAATGTAGAAATGGAGCATGTTCTTCTCTTCTGGAAGGCACTTCTTCATATTTGAAGTGTTTTGATAGATTATGACTCCACAGAGCTTTCTTAAGGGACTCTTTGTACATGTTCCCCTTTGAAATGCAGTCTATATCCAGTGACAAATAGAAATCAGATCTGTAAGTTTACCAGCTCATTTTTATTCTTGTAAGGGGAGGTTCCGAAAAACAAAATTGCTACTAAAAGCATGCCTGCAGCTTGGATTTGTGTAAAACCTTTTTAATGATCCTTCCTCTCCCACTCAGACGAGTCAAAAAAGAGGACAGGAATAAGGATGGTCATGCCGGTATATCTATGACTTGCTAAACCTATAAAAGAAACCCCAAACTTACTGTGGCCCTCAGGCAGTTCTGCTTATTGCAGTAATATATTATAGAAGAAGCAGCTGTAGCCCTTAATATCTTCTCCACTGATACTTTCCATGAGAAATATATTTTTACCGTAGTATGTCCAGGGTTAGCAAGAGTCCTTAAATATTTTAAAGAATCATAGAATCATTTAGGTTGGAAAAGACTTTTCAGATCATCGAGTCCAGCCATAAACCTAACACAAAATCCTCTAGTTGGCACTGAGGTTTGTCTATGTTATCCCTTCAGGAACAGTTGCTCAGGGAAACATTATGAAATGCAGGTATAGGGCAAGTGCTTCTGGTGCTTGGTGTATAAGTTTGCTCAGGTGAGGGTGATTTATGAACTCTTGAATGTTGTTGTTCCTCATTTAGGAATTGGTTTTGACAGAACACCAATATCACCCAATGACCTATCTACCCACGTACGCAGTATTTCAGTGGCTCACCTCCTTAGGACATTTCTGAGGTGGATAAAAAAGGCTACTTCTTTCCCTCACCAAAATAACCTCCAACTTGAAGAAAGACGTGTGAAGCCCAGCAAAATAGTTATAACCATATGCTTACCTCCATGTATAGCCCTATCTAACAAAAGTAAGCCTGAATATTTCCATGGCCTTTCCACTGCCAATCACTGAGGAAAACAGTGTCTCATAACACTGTATATAAAATTCAGATGTCTGAAGAGATGGAAGGGGACACATACAAGTCATTCCTCGCAGAGTCTGTCAGCTACACTCTGCCTGCCTGTACTCATTCTGATTATAAAATGAGGTGGCTCTAGTGTGCTCTCCTGTTTATCCAAGTTGCATTTTCTAGAGAGTGTGTCCTGTGAACTGTGGATTCCTGGAAAGAAGCAGCTCATATACTTGCCTATTGTGCAGTCTACATGCAGGAGCACAGAATGGTTGTACACTTTTTGTAACACTCACCCTACCCACAGGTAGGGTGGAATAATTTCTAGGTGTCCTGCCAGTGTTTGCAAGTGTGGATTGTTCAGTGCTCTCTCTTTTTAATTAAGGGATGTCAAATTGAATAAATAGAGATTTTTCATCAGACTTAAAAGTTGCTTATCAGTCATAATATTTTGGATATATTTTTTAGGAGATACTAAAGCCAAAAAAACCCTGGAAAATCCAAACCTGCAACCCACCATATAGTTCTTTGTATGGTGGGAAGAATGAATGTCACACTGGGATATGAATTGCAACACAAAGCTTTTATGCATGTAAAATGCAAACTTGGAGTGTTTTTACTGGCAGATGTATTTCTATTCCAAATGAAAAATCTAGGCATATTTAAGGTTCAATAATATAGAATCATATTTTTAGCAAAAGCAAAGAGGTTATTTTACTGATTTCCATATAGAATATATGCAGGCTATTTTCAAACTGAGATTAGGCACAGTTTACCTTTTGCTGACAGCCACTGTTTCCCCATGAGCTAGAATAGACAGGAATGCCATTCCTATGCTAATTGGACAAGAAGATGCATTGTCACAGCAGTGTATCATAAAATATTTGTATCTTATATTTTACTATATGCTTTTTCCAGTTACTAAAAGGTGCATCCAATTATACTCATAAATGCATCTCTTAGTCCTGATACCATATACATGTGTCATAGACTACGGAAAATATACAATAACTTGAAAAAAATAAAAACTCTTAACGTAATTCTGTCAATGTCTCAATACGGTTGATAAGGTTGATTTCTGTAGTTTGCTGATGCTTTATGTGTTTACCAATAGGAATCAGCAAGGTGCCCAGAAAATGATTCTTACTTGACAGCTTTTTTTTAATTCCCTGTCCTCATATTTTTTGTTTAATAGCATATGTAAACTCAAAGGTTGGCAGTGCAAAATAATCAGATTGGACCAATTATTAGGACAATGATGAAGACACTAAAAAATTCATATCAAGGAAAATCTAATGAGATGTTGGCACATTGTACCAATCAGTATCTATAGCAAACAAACCAAATCTGAAAAAACAAGAGAGGAAAATACATAACTGTGTTCCAGAGATAACTTACTGATTTGATCTGTAGTGTATCTGACCACATGCATAATAAATGCCTTCACAAGAACAAGGTAGGACAGTGCCATTGGAGCTATGCCCTTGCATTCAGTTAAAGATACAGATACAGCCATTAGCTTCATAATGCTTCTACTTATTCTCCACACAGAAATGTTCCAGTTCTGTTTTCTGAAGTTTGATATAAAAGATAAGCACTTGAGAGGATGCATGAAAGAAGAGACCAATCCCATCTTATTAGAAGGCTCTTATCTTCCATCTCTCTTTTTTTTTTTTACCATAGAAGCTTTAGAAAACACAAAGAATAGAAAATAATATAAATTAGGTAACTCGACTCAGAACCAAGGAAAGAACTCCATTCACTAAAGAAAGTCAAGCACTTTATGTGTGTTAAACACCCAAAGGGATGATTCCAGTGTCACAAATTTATTTTTATGGTTAGGAAATGTACACTGATCAAGCACCAATGTAACAGATGAATTAATATCTGTAGCTCCCCAACTACTGCAAGCTAATTTGCCCTTTTCTTAAATGAAGCCTTTATAGACTTGCAGTTTTGAGCAGCTGGTACAATTGAGTTGTGTGTCCAGCAGGTCTCTGACAGGAGATACTATAAAGCCAATTAACTAGAAAATAACAAAAAAAGGTTCTACCTTTCCCTTCCACCTTCTTGTCTCACTCAGGTTTGGTTGCAAAGTGTGCTGGCTGGTTCACAAAAGCACCAGTCCTGTGGAGTGCTATAAAACCAGAGCAGAACTAGATGCCATTCATTTTCTTACTGATGCACAATTGCACACTGTGAGTGTTATGATTTGTTATTGAGAGATAGTTCTGTCGGAATTAAGGTGCAAACAAGCCCATATGCCAAAGTCAATAATATGGATTTTATTTAACAGTAAACGTGAGGTAGAGAGGTAGAAAGAAATAGAAAAGGTGGGGGATGGGGAGAAGGGGAGAGAGAGAGAAGGAGGGGCAAGGAAGAAGGGAGGGGCAATGAGGGAAGTGGGTAGAGAGGGACAGAGAGAAGGAGAGGGAGAGAGAAAGGGAGAGGGTGGGCTGTCCATTAGTTCTTCTTGACCCTGCTCTTCTCAGTGGTGGGGTTCCAGAAGTCATTCTTTTCAGTATTTATACATTTTAGCAAACAAAGGAATGCTCATTGCCTACACAGTTCTATTATTCTATTGGTTAGATGATTCTGTTGCTTCTAATGCTAATTAGTCACATGATCATTCTTTCTCTTCTTTTGAGTAAGTGGGGTTTTTTAATTGGTGGGTTGTGATCTCCCCCTGCTGGAATTACCTTTTACCCAGTCCAAGCTGATTTCAACACAGTTGCTGAGTAGGCTTTTCGTGTGGCCCATCACTCTTTATGTCCACTATCAGTGATACATTCTTCTCCCCAATTCTGTTAACCTCCTCCAAGGTCTCAGACAAGAGTATCACCTTTATGTTATCTCAAGTTCCAGCTGTGGTGGCTTAACTCACAGTCTTAATTCCAGGTATCTGTGAAGGCATATTCAGGAGGGGGTTTGGTGGTAACAGATGCCATCTGTCCCATAACTTGGGGTGATCTTTGTCTGACTGGTGATATGCATATGAGCAGTTGCTTCTTTATGCAGTTTGCCACAGTGGGAATTATTGTCCAGATGTACTACCCAGGATGTGCCATCCAGATCTTGCCATGGATGGTATTGCCATGCTTGGGGTTTTTTTTGGGGGGATGGTGGGGCTGGGAGACTTTTCAGGGGCCTTGTATATTTTTTTGTAGTTTTTTTCTTTGTTTATTTTTCCTTGGGTTTTTTCACCCTTGCTCTGGTAAAAAAACCCCAGAAATAATATAGTGAGTTTTCCCCCAAAATTGAATCCCAATATTTTTCTGGAATGTGTAATCTAAAATTCTGAATTTTACACAAGAAAAATGTGCATGCTTCACTGCTCCTCTTCCCATTTCAATCTATTTTATCAAAGATCCAGTACTGGATGGAGGCAGTCTGAAAAATAGGATACACCTCATTCACCATTGATTTCCAAGTGTTACAGCTAGACCTCTAAAAATCTCAGATGTATCTCATGAACTAAAATATACTTTCTAAGATCAAGTTCTGATCTTGTTAACTTTGCTGATTTTTATCCTACTGTTTTCAAAAGAAAGCCTCTCATCTTGCCAAGTGGACACACCCTTGGAGATGCATCTTCAAATGGAAGCAAATTAATAAATCACAGGGTTGTAAAATGAATTACATGGAACCTTAGCCAGATATAAAACTTAGCGAGGAGAGAACTTACAATGTGTGGTGTTTGGCACAGAAAGACGTAGCTTATTCCTTCTTGGCTTTGTGATAAGTTAGAGGGCAAAAAAGTAGAAGAAAATTGTTTCTCATGAAGTTGTTGCATTTTCCAGAAGCACATATAAAGCAGTGTATTTTTAAAACAGAAAATACCCAATCCAAAGTGTGTGGTTGTCACAGTCACAATCAACGCTAGGTAATTCTGCCACAAAGGACAGATGACAGTCTGCGATTCTCTGAGTATTTCAAGGTCTAATTTGCCTAAGAAGTCATCACCTCTGTAGTCAGCAGCCGGAAGAAGCATTTGGGAACAAATTCCCAAAAACATCTGTGTCTGAGACTGTAAACCACAACATGTCCCTTCCAGACCACATTTCAAACAGGAACCTTCTCAATACCCTGTTTTTCCTCTAACCACTGGCTTGTGGCACCTGGACTCTGCTGACCTGTGATTACACAGCTTTTCACTCTGTTTTCATGCAAGTGCAAATGACCGCATAAGCATGTGGTGGACCACAGCCACAGTATTTCATGGAAAGAACATTCTGATGCTTTGCAGCTTCTTGTCCGTTGAGAATTCAAAGCTGTCTGTGGAAGTAAGCACATAATATAAGAGTTCATTTATCTACAGGAAAAGAGAAAATATTTGCCCATTCTATTAGAATAATATTGTGCATTTTTCAGAGTTGGTGTGATGTGTCTTATTATTCATCTTTTTGATGCCTTTTTCCCATATTTTCATATCAACTCCAACTCTTATATACCCTCCTACCTTTTTTCCTCTAAAGACTGTAATAATTTCTGGGACAAGTGGCCATATTAAATTCATATGCCTTTTACTATATCCTGCAATCACATACATTATGGGTCACTCAAGGTGAGTCAGCAAATAGAACTTGCCATGAAGCTGTTTACATATGTATGTATACAAATGATAAATGCAGAATGCAATGTCAAAAGGCAAGAAAATGCAATCAAGAATTTATATAGTGGCATTACTAGTCAAGTGGAAAAATGCCTCCGTAAAACAATGAAGTCACCCTGAATCTGTCAGTTAAAAACAATTGCCAGTGTGATTACCACTAATATTACATGTAGAAAAGTAGTATCTATATAAGCAACAATTTATTTTAGAGTTGCTATTGTTGGTATTGAAAAGAACAATATTCCCCTATTGTTTTGCCTTTCTCCTTGAAAGTGCTTTCTTTTTATAAGGAAGTGTAATGTGAATTGGAGTAGATACAAGCACTGGGTTTGAATTCAATTATTTCTTGATTTTCCTTTTAGGGCATGACCTGTAATCCCATAATGTTGTGCATGCCTATAAGTTTAAGTTTTTAACTGGAGGAACTCTGATATCTGTTTTAAGTTCCCAGTGCTCTTTGATCATTTTTTTGTGCACTTTGTATTGCTGAGTACCCCACTGTGGTACCACCTGCATCCCAAATTTTTTTTTGCCATGGAAAAGAGTATAAAAAAAAAAAAGCTTGTGGTTCAACAAACTCCAAGTACTGTTTAAAATTCTAGTGGTAAATTATATGCAGAATATAAATGTTTGAGAAAAATAGGTGAAAGCAAGATAAAGCTTTCTGCAAGTAAGTCATTGGTGGTCCTGTTTCTCCTCTGTCCCTTTTAGGGTGCACATACACACATCTGTGCACAGTCAAGCCATTATATTGGGGGTTCAGCATTGCTCACTCCAAAAGCATGTAAAATGGACAGAGAAGCACTTTCTGCAAGGACAGAGCTGCAAAGGGAGGGACAGGATTGGGACCAAGTGCATGGGGTTCATCCAAGAGGCACAATCTGTCCAGAAATGTTGCTATGAATGGGTTTCCACTGCAAAAGGCAGTGTAGCGGTCGAACAAAGCTGAAGGTCAGTTTCCTACTTCTAATCTAACTGCAGCAATTTGGAGCTTAAAGTGGTCTAATTTATCTTGTTTTTAATAACTACAGAAAATTTTCCAGCTAAGAAGCAGAAAGGACCTTGAAGAACAATCCCATTCTTCTCAGCTAACTGTTTAGGGAATATTCCAGGGTCAGCTCCTGTGGTCACAATTATTTGGCATACACTACCTTGACTAAAAAGAAAAATGAAACACTAGCTGTGATACCTGCACTTGGAATACACAATCTTTCGCAACAAAAGTCAAATTAAAAAAAAAAAAAAACAAATGAACAAACAAACATAAAACCCAAACAAACAAACCCAAAAAAAAACCCAACAAAAAACCCCCAAGCCAACAAAAAATACCCAAAAAAACCATTGCAACTAAAAACAAGAAAAGAAAGTTCCAGTGTTGCACTGATCACTCAAGGAAACATTTGAAGAAATTCATGATACATTATAAATATTTTCTTTTTAGTTTAGAAAGGAACTAACTTTCTGATTTTGCATTATGCCAAGACTGAAATTTTTCACATTTTAATTTTTTCCTTAGAAATCTTGTTACTAATATTTTTTTCTAGAGAGCATAATTCTTATTTGAGGGCAGTTTCTAGTGAATTGCATGTCTTGTGTATGTTAAACAGTAAAAAGGTGTTTTGAATGGTTTTATCCTTTCTAAACACTGAGTATCTTTGTCTAAATAAACATTTCTAGTCATAAATAACAGTGATCTACAGCACATCTGCAGAATCCAGTCATGCTTTCTCTCTCATAATCTGTCTGCTGGTGCTTTGGGTGCGTGCTGCCAATGTACCATGCACAAACACTTGGTGAGAAAAAAAATTCTATCAGTAAACTCACCTGACATCATGATCTAAACTGACTGGACCCTGGTGTTTTGAGGTTAGAGATTTTGAGTAGCATGTGCAACCAAGTTCAGGAACTTCAAAAATTTAAATCTTCAGAAACATTCCACAATATTCTATGAACACAAATAAAAGTAGTTGAAACCCTTAATAATATTGATGGGATTTTCAAGTATATCTGAAAGGACCTAAACTCATTTATACCTTTGACACTCAGCTGCAGTTCTGTTTCCTAAATCTTGGCTATCATATTCTGCCCATGACTCTTACTCATGTGGTTTAAAATTCATGAATCTGCAGGAACATAATGGCTTTCAAGTGCAGAAGGACACACCACATTTACTGGAAACTTCAACATGACCATTGCCATAGAACTTCGTCCGTTTATTCCTTTCTATCCAAACTACTCATATTTCACTAACATATGGCTATCTACTACATTTTAGAAGATATCAAATGATGGCACTTGGCACCTTTCCTAGACAGTGTATTTAGGTAATGTCATTTCATTGCTCTATCACTGATTGTTTAAAAACAAAAA
Source organism: Gymnorhina tibicen (assembly GCA_013399875.1). Lineage (NCBI taxonomy): Eukaryota > Metazoa > Chordata > Aves > Passeriformes > Artamidae > Gymnorhina > Gymnorhina tibicen. Next base: position 1,105,258 of record VXAZ01005123.1, read on the forward strand.
GTGTTTTGTTGAAATTTAAAGTAGTCTAGCTTTAATTACCAGATGTTTCCAGCAATAGGTTTCTCTGTGAGATTATAGGCTTCCATTTTGGGTTTTTTATTGCTCTCAAGAACATACAGTATATATACAATATGAGTAATGTGCTCTTTCTTTTGGTAAGAGAAAGATCATCTTGTCACTCAGAGGTATTTCTTTGTCCAGTTTCAGCATCATTTTTCTGCTCTTCTAAGCTTTCTTCTTTTTTCAAACTGTAGGCAGCAAAGTTAAAGAAACCCTTCTAGTATCAGTCTTGACAATGTCATATATAAAGATATACCTCTGTACTGGGAAATTATCTTCTATTAAAATCCAGTGTTTTTCTATGAAGCCTTTTGCCCCCTTAGTATGCAAATGAAAAGGAATTCAACCTGTAATAAATAGGGAGATTTTTAGTTGCTATAAGTGAAATGAATTATAAGAGGTAATATTTGGCCTAGAAAAGAGCACTTAGCTTGTACCTCCAGGACTAAAAAACATTGTCCTGCTAATCTGCAATATGTGTAGATAACACACTAATGTTGTTGTGACACTAGGTGTTTTTGTACTTGTTTAATTAACTTACAAAATCATGACAACCATGGTAATGTTGACAGTGCTGATGTAATGTGAGTACTTAGGTTACCTCCAAAATAAGGGAAAGTACACGACCGTGGCTTTTGTATGAATACATTAATAGGTTATTTAAAAAACAGCATTTTGAGCAGTGTTTCTCTGTAGTTTTTTCTCTAAAACAAGATCTATTATATCTGTCACTTATGTTTCTGCCAAACCATGAACATGTGAAAGAAATTACTGCTAGGTTTTGTTCTAATAAAAGAACTTTTCCAGACTTCTGCAGTATGCGACAGTTAATTCACATCTTGTCTAGTTTTCTGCTGTACAAATGTTCAACACCCCAGAAATAACTTCAAATGTCAACTAACTACTGGTATGGACAAGCCTATAAAAAGAACAGGTGTGTAAGTGGCCATGCCTCACTTGACAGTCAACACCAAGGATTTCATTGGCTTGACTTCTCTCAGCCTCCCACAGGCAGTTCATGTTGAATTATTTTAGCTATAGGATCATAGAGTCATAGAATCATAGAATCATAGAATGGCTCGGGTTGGAATGGACCTTAAACATCATCTAGTTCCAACCCTGGCAGGAACACCTTCTACTGCACCAGGTATCAAAACTCCAAATCAAAACTCCAAATCAAAAAAAAAAATGGGCTCAAAACCCCATCCCACCTGGCCTTATTCTGCTACAAAATCAAGAGTAATTTTTTTTACGGTTCTAGTTTTCTAGGATGGAGTTGTAAATTTTGGAGATATAGATTCTATTTCAGGGTCTCTGTGAAATTGTTTCTTTGACTATATTAGGACTCATTTAATGACAGGGTCTGATGCAGTCAACAGTTTCAATTGCTTGGAATGAAAACCTATCCACCATTATTTGATACAGTACAAATCCATATGTCATTTGAAAAGGCAGTGATTTGATACTTATTTCCAGACCACTGAGAGGAACATTGAACAAGGTCAGGTCTAATATTAATGACTGCAAAACATTGTTAGCAACATCCTTGTTCAGGTATGGTTCCACTTCACTAGGTACTTTGAGAACAGCTATTTAGCCAATGTTTTATCCATTTAATACTAGCTTTATTGATATTATGGAGAGTTCATTTATGCATTGGAAAATCCCCGATAAAAAGACAAATTCTTTACAGAAGTTTTAAGTATCTTATATCCATATATCAAGCAGGAAAACACCAGTAAACTTGTAGAACTCCAGTGCTTTGGAAAACAGAATTCCCCAGAGTTATAACTTCAATGGGAGTGATAATCTCTACTTAGAGTAAATTGAGTAAATAAGCATCCATGCACAGGACAGGTTTGTTGAACTGGGTTTTCAGTAATATTTGTGACAGAAGGGATCTCTGGGACCCCATTATAATTTTCTTCCTTCAGTTTTATAAATCTTCTCTGGCTGAAAAAAGGGTCTGACAGTTAAAAATCATCAAGAGTTTGCCCTGGCTACATGTGTTAGTTATGACTGAAAATAAAAGTATGAAAAAAAATGAAATCAAGACATTGGAAATGAATCTGACAAACCTAGATCAAGCAAACTGTAAGGGATTTTACCAGGAAAATCTGATCTTCCCGGTGAAGTCAGCTTTGTAAATCTACTGCATTAGGGTTTTCTGGTTTTTCTTTTTCCCCACAGTGGTGAGAGTCTATCAACATTAAAGATAGTATCTAGGACTGCTGTTCACTTTCTCTAGCCTTTGTGGTGTGACAATTAGGTATCTGGCTAGACTTTTAGGTACCAGCTAAAGAGAAATCCTAAAATGAATCAACTTCTGAATCTGTCTCTTCAACTTACAAGAGGCACATAAGTGATTAAATGTTAAAGTCTGTAAAGGTAACTCCTATTCCTTAGTGTTCATTGCTACAGTTGCTCCTAAAGTGCTCCACAGAGATTCCTAAAAGCAGATTGTGTATTAATGTTTCATATTATGCTACAATACTTCTCAAAAATAGGTGTCAGTCATAAGACAGGTGACAAGGTGGAGTAAACAGGTATCCTATTAATAGAGACACATATATCTTAGTTGAATTTGTGCAATCTACTGAAATGATCATTCCTATCCACTCAGGTTTCCAGATGTAAGAGTTACAATTCAGTACTTAAGCAAAAGCATGTATAGAATTAAATATAAAATTTTTAAAAAATAGGAAAGAAAAGAAAAAAAAGAGAGTTTCCCAAGTGAACATTTTGTATCTACAATGAATAGCAGCCGTGTCATGAATGTTTCCAGATTTTATCCAGGTAAAACATGTGCACTTGCTGCTGGATAGCATGATAATGAATTTTATTTCCAGAAAGACTGAAGATCAAAGGCTGGTCTAGTGAGCTTGGTGGTGGAGCTGTCAGTTGAAAGACATTTTCTGTTCATATCTATTACCACAGAAAAGCTGAGACTGTCTTGGATTGCAGCTTCTTGAAAAGAAAATTGGAAAGTTGCATTCCTGAACCACAGATTTTCTATCCCGAGTCTGCTGGGCTATCCTTGGGAAACTCACTGATTTGGTTCTGTCCACTGGATTAGCACTTTAATCAAGCAAAAATGGAGAAAGACTTTTCACTGTGTTTCAGATTCCAGTGTGGGGGCAGAAGATGAGCATTTGAACTGGGAAAAAGTAAGTGACTGACTACAAGCATAAGTAATTCTTGTGTCAAGGCTTTGACAAGTCATTTGTTGGAAAACCTATTTTACTGATTGCAGTCTACACTTAATAGATGTGCCATCCAGGGATGTGTCAGCTCCCTTGCAGCATACCAATTAATGGCAGTCACTGATGGTAAAAGTAGCTCTTTTAATCTTATTAAAAAAATGGCATACAATATAATTTCCTTTGTGAAAATGTCTGAATGCGTTTTATCTGCTGAAAAAAGAGCAACACCACACTTGAACAAGCTAGACAAAAACCTGCCAGCCTCCCTGTGCCTTTTGACTAGCTATCTTTTGCTTTGTATTAGTGTTCACAGTTTTCAAATCTGATCAGCAGTGAAGCAGTTTGGGTGCTTGTGTCCCTCCTATTCACACTTTTATGCTACTAGTGTTAAAGTGTTTAAAGTTAATTGAATTTTGCCTTGACAACCCTTGAAATATTTCACATGAAAGTCATAGATCCTTAAATAGAATGCTTCAGTCGGTTAGACAGAGGCTTTTTCTTACTCTTCTTGATTTTTAATTACATGCATGAAAATCAGATATTATGGTTTAACTTTGATCTAGAATTAAGACACCTACTGTACTTGCACTGTTGCTAGAAAAACATATGCTTCAATCCCATCTAACCCTCTCAGTAGGACTCTATCAGTATGTGGAACGGATTAGATTTTGATTCTTCTCATTTCCTCTGACACCACACCTACAATAAGTATCTTGGAATAGAAATTCTTCAACTCACCTCTGAGATGACCTTTTACAGAAAAAAGTAGCGTACTGTGCCAGCATTGCATTCAAAACTTCAGTGAGTAGATCACACCCTTGGTTTGGCTTGCAAGCATTTATTTTTCTTGTTCAGGCTGATGTTCAAGAGACTCGACATCTCTGTCCTTGGAGATGTTCAAGATATGACTGGGCAAGATTCTGAGCAACCTGATTTCATTTAGAATACTCTTAGCAGGGGATTGGAGTAGGAGGCCTGTAATCCAAATGAGTCTATAATTACTAAATTATTTGGAAGATATTTTGTTCTCTAAAATCTAGCAGTGAAACAAGTGTGGTGATTTGGGCTGTATTTCTTTGAGGCTCTGGGGTCTTTGTTTTTGGTGAAATTATCTTTTGTTTGAGGTCAACTAAGTTTTTAACCAGATAATACAGCAGTGGTTTTTAACCACACAGCTTCAGGCACTTCTGAAATGTTGGCTCAATCATTTGACCTAAAGCTTCCCAAGTGTCTCAAGCTAACACTGGAAGAATGTAAACATATACTCATCATCAGAGACATGCTAAACCTGGAGTATTTAAAAAAAAAAAAAAAATTCAATGTTAAGAAAAAATGAAACCAAGTGGTTTGCATTTGTGTATAAAGAATGTTTATAATAATGTATTTAGTGCAATCTATAGTTAAAGAGACAGAATCTAGTATTTGGTAAACATCTATTTAGTTTTCATAGAATTGTACAATATCCTGAGTTAGAAGGATCCACAAGGACCATTTGGCCCTACACAGGACAACCCCAAGAATTACACCATGTGCCTGAGAGCATTGTCGAAACACTTCTGGAACTCTGGCAGACTTGGTGCTGTGACCACTTCCCTGGGGAGTCTGTTCCAGTGCTCCTCAGGGGTGAAGAATCGTCTCCTAATATCTAAACCCAAACCTCCCCTGGTGCAGAGGAGTTACAGAGCTTATATGCCATTGATAGAGTCTGTTCCATAATGAAGGGTCTGAATATAGATACTGCTGAGAGACCTGATTTTAATTTTTTGTGTTTGAGCAGTTTTTTTGATCAGTGTTGAATCACCATGCAACCTACAATAATTAAAGTCACTCGTTACGTGCTCCGTCTCACTACTAAGTGAAAGCAACACTACTTCATGGGAGCGCAAGGTTCCAGTTGAGGGATAAATATTTGTATACTATTAAGGAATCATAACTTCATTGAATGAAGATCAAGATCTTCTTAAACATGTAAAGAAAGGGGAACTGACTTTTTTTACAACTCCATGTTCTTTCACAAGCAGCTCAGGAGTCTTGTTCACTATCCATGGTGAGTAGAAGCAACTGACACCTTCTCAGGGATCTTCTGTAAGGGAGCTGATGAGACAGAAGGGGTGGGCTGCTGGCTTGGCTTTTTCATAAAAAGTCTGCATTTCAGAAGTACAGCTGAAAATATCGAGGTATTGCTGTGATCACTGGTCCTCTGCATGAGGAAGCAATAATGACTGTGGAAATGGGCCTCCCAAACTATCTGAAGAATGCATGTCATAATCCAGACATAATCCAGAAAGATAAATCAGCATGTCCAGGGAGATTCAGAACATACCGATTCATTTACAGACACAGGAATTTCTGAACAAGGTTAATACATTAAAGCCTGGTTTGCTCAAAAGAAAGAGACAGGAGGAAAAAGAGAATAAAACGTGAATTATTGTAGGCTTTTTTGCCATATTAGTTATTTTCGGGGTTTGCAAGAAGACATTTCCTTCTCCCAATGCATTTTCCATTATGTCAATGTATAATGGAAGTGATAGAAATTTCTAGAGTGAGCTTTTCAGATTTGTGATTCTTCTAATGGATCTGTAAAAAACCTAATTCACATTTCCCTTATACTTACTATAAACTTAATAATGTCTTGATAAACTAAACAAGTAGGCATGTAGCTATAACAGCAGAAAGTTACATGAGCTACTGACTACATGTTGCCAGAAGGTGGTATTCTCTTAGAGAGGAGGGAATATAATATTCTTTGCTTTATAATGCAATACATATAATACGTATAATATACATATACATATTTAAAAACATAGGCAATATATGCACATATTCTTCTTCATGTTTTATACAGATATATATTACATACTCATATACATATGTATATACATATATAACAATATAAGATAATTTATTATAACAACATATTGCAAATAATATAATTTATATTACAATCTAATATATAATAAAATATATGTAATAGAAAGATATAACAGTATATCAAATACTTTATACATATGTAACACACACACATATATATGTATAGATATTGGAAGTCTGCAATTGCTTTTTATGATCCCCAAAGCCAGTGGAGGTCATAAAAGGAAATTGCAGGTAACTGTAATCCCCATGAGCTCAAGGTCTGTAAGCTGCAACCTCTTTGTGAAAATCTGTTATTCCAGGGAGCTTACTTCCATGCTGTGTAAAGCCAGTTCACGCTGAAGAGTGTACTGCATGTGGAAATGAACTGGAGAGCACAGGGCTACAACTTCCCTCTGAAGAGAAACAGCATTTCAATTATCTCAAAATATTTTGAGAACGTCTCTAAGTAATAAGAAAAATAAAGTTGATGACAATGAGATATTGGAAACATTCTTTAGGGTTTTTTTTACAGATACCAAAGTTCTAGAGGAAATTGGAAATGAAGAGAACAAGATTGTTTTTGCCTATTCTTATTTGTTCTTTTTTTTTTTAAATGCACTTGTAGTGACCTTGAACATACTTTCTCTGAACACATACAACACTATCTGATCCACAGAACTGAAATATTTAAACAACTAATTTTGAATGCGAAATTTCTAGATGTCTAGGGCAGGTGGGTTATTATAAAAACATGCTCCATTCTGGATGCATCCTCCTAATGGCTGCAGAAGACATCTGACCACTTCCATGAAGAGCCACTACATTCAATTCCAAACACTCCAAACACTCCATATAAGCCACAGACAATCTCAGATTTTCTTAACTTTACATACTGTGAACATCTTGATTGACTTTGCAGAACTATTCCCAGTGCGTAAAGTGAGGCATGCGCACAAAAACTTTGCAGGATTTGTGCTTAAGGCATACAGTTTCCATTCTGCTCTGTAGAAGTCTGATGGAGAAGCTAATTTGACCAATGCCAGCATCCTTTCTGCTAAAAGTATGCACCCTAATGACTGCAAAACATAGTGCGACTATTCCAGAAATCTTGAAAATACTTTGGAGGAGTGAGAACAGCAGATTTCTCATTTGCATACTGTACATGTTCTTCAGTAGGTAGCTACCGATGGCTTTTTGCTGCTCTACTAGCCTTTTCAGTATGTAAAATGCTGAATATGGGTGAACTGGCATTTCCTGCTTTAATTGGCACATGGATAGACTGTTTCTCTCTAGTAGTTTCAGAGGATTGTCAAGGGTCTGAGTTGAGTAAAATGGGTGCAGATATTTAAGTAAATGCAGACATTTCTAGCACCATCTATTGGTAAAAATGTACAAAAATAAAACTATTTTCACAAAACATGCATGTACTCAAATTAGAGACTGATTGAACAAATGAGTGCTCTTGTTTTAATTATTTTAAATGCCATTAAAATATATGTAAATAAATCTTTTTATAGCCAGACATTTCGTCTAGGGTTTGCATCGTACTGAAGACACTTATTAGTTTAAAAATGTTCACTGTTTAGTATAGAGTTTTTCGTGTCTCTGAAAACATCTGTCTTTCCCTGTCCTGGGAAAGGCTAACCAAGCTAGGAAATTGGGCAGAATCTTGGCTATAACATAGGTTTAAAAAAGTAGTTCAATCACAGTGTTACACTACAGAGCGCTTAGTGGTCCTGAATAATATTTATATTTTATTATTCAAATGTGTTCATTTTCTGCAACAAAGCCAACCACAGAAACCAAGCATGGAAGAAGCTCACTACCTGTAGGAACCAAGGAAAGAATTTTTGAGGAATAATCGGCTTTAAGCTGAAGAAAGCATTGTTGCAACATAACCATCTAGCCCATACATGAATGAACTCATGCTCTTCCTGTTTTCACCCACTGACTCAACAGCTGCAGTAATAAAACTGAATGAAGGACTTGGCAGGACTGAGAGGTAAGACACAGGTTGATCTGCTCTTTATATGATGGTATATTGATTTCTGTGTGATATTTGAGAAAGGCAGACACAAAGCACAACATGTTTCAAATGAGATTTCCAATGCTTAAAGCAGAGTTTCAGAAAAATATCTGAAGACCATTTATAATGTTGTATGTCTGAGCATGTCTTCATGTACTGCTTCCTCTGGTTCATGACCTCAGAACCTTTTATTTTTAAATCAAGTCTGACTGCTCAAAAAATTTAGTAATGTGAAAATTGAATTAAAAATTACTGCAAGTATGGTGGAATATCCACAGCTAGATTTTTTTTTATGCTTATGTTTTACACAACAGCATACAGAGGTCATACACAAGCTGATGTATAGTGGTAAAATTATGAGGGATTTGATGGCAGTGACTTTTTTCTTTCTGCTATATGTTCTACCTCAGCATGAACTGTGCTATGTTTCCCTATTTCGGCCACTTTTAATTCACCCTGGTAAAGTCACTTTCAGAAAGCAATTCTTCCCTTATGGGACTGCCAAAATAACTGGTAGGGCCCCAAGCTGAGGCTAAAGATAATATTTGAATTGTTTTTATGAAGCATTTAATTATGTCTGAAATTCTGATTGAAGGTCAAGATGCATGGGAGCATAGAAGTACTCAGGCTAAATTTTTAATATATTGCCAGTAATAGTAATCACCAGGGAAGACAAGGCAAGAAGGTATTCTGATTCCAAGCAGAACAATGAGTGGAATGCATTAATTTCTTCATCTTGAATGTATCTCAGTAGTTCTTTCCTCAAGAAAATAATTCCGAAGGCTCTAATTTAGGAATTATTAAGTGAAAAGTTTCAGAAGACTTTTACAAATGGGGCATTCCATCATGGAAGATATTCAAGGGGTCTTAAAGGACATGTTGAATAAAGGAATAAGGGAGGCTCTGGGTAGTGTCTCGGCTCCTGTTCCCTTCCGTGGAATTCCTGCAGCATCTTGCCACACTGCTGCACGGAGTACAGCATATGGGGACTAGACCATCTTAATCACTCTCTGCCTTCACATCCTCATACATTGCCTCCCACATGCTAGCTGATTCTTTGGCAATGTTGTGATGGGGATCATTGGAATGAAGTAGATTAAAAACTATCCTAGAAACAATGGGATTGCTTTCATCCTATCACTACTTGTAAAATGGACTGGCTTACAGGGTGACCCTGGAAATAGCTCTAGCAGATCAGGTAAAGAGGAACAAATCACAGCTGGAGGAAAAGTACTCTGTGCCTTTTCCACTGAAGTTGGTTTCTTGGGGAGTCATATGATGGTAGTTTATTTTAAAGGCAGAAGACTGGGAGTATTGTGAGAAGACTAAAGTTTTTCCAACAACTAGGAAAGATAATGGATGAGCTGTGTCCTGGGTTTTTTTTGCTTTAATCCCATGTTTTGTATTTTATTGGTGAAATAGAAGTCCTCAAATGGGCTTACTTCCGTATGAAATCCTATCTGTCCTCCACCTCAGAAAAATATACTCCAGATTCAAACATGTATTGCACCTGCTGTATGACAGTTGGTCTCCACTGAGATGAGAGTAATCACAATGGACATGGCAAAACACACTCGAATTCCCAAGATAGATCTCAAAGTAGCAGGACCCTCATTAGCAAGTTCTAGTCCCTAGAACAGCCAGATATGTTGTGTGGGTACTGTGCTAGTATGGCTAGAGCATTTATTAATGCATAACTTTACATTGTACATATCCTGTGAGACAACCAAATTCTGTCAGATGCCACAGACTTGACAGGGTAAACCAGCATTACATCCACCTGCTGGAATTTCAGCCAGTGGAAGGAGGAAGGAAATTGGCAAATCCTGTGTGATTTCTAACTGGTACTGGATTCAGAAATCCTGTGTCAATGCACTTAATGCTATACAAGTAACACCCCAGTTCCCAGAGGGAGGTTTGGGTCAGCTGTCATGTACTTTTCCCTAAGATCAGGAAGAGAAACCTGAATATAATTAAGCCAAGCATATTTTATATTCACTATGGAAATATTTGTATCATGTTCCCTTGCAGAAAGCATTATTTTTCATTTTTTATCACTAAGCTAGCTTCAGACATGAAGAAAGCTTTACCGAGAGGGGGTCCTCTTTAGAAGACATTTGAAAAATCCTCAAACAAAAATAAACTATGGAAAATAATGAGTTTTTGATCCTGGATCTCAGTAAACCTTATGGGGAAAGTTTTTTGCAACACTGTAATCAAATGAGAATGCTGTTTTCCCTCCTGAGAATCAATATCTCCTTGTTTATCGCTGGATAAAGCTCAGCAGTTGGTTACAGTCCTCACTGACCTTTTTTTGCTGCACCATCTTCCCCCCCCTGAAAAATCTGTGCAGCTGCATCATTTGCTAAAAGAATTGTCAACCGAATAAATGAGTTTGAAAAGCTCTTTGTTGCCTCTCAAGTCTTGCTGTGCAGAAGTGCTGACATTGCCCTGCTCTACTTTCCACGTTGCAGGCAAAACAGGAGTTTCAATTCAAACTAGCTGTTTCCTATTGGTACTGGAAGACCAAATTTTGTTTTCCTGAAATAAAAGGTTCAACAACTAGAAATTTTGATTTTTGAACAGATAACAATATAAGTCCCATTTCATAAAATAGAAGAAGTTGGTACTCCTTAATCAGCTATACATGCATCCCAAAATCCAACTGTAGGCAAAATTCAAAAAATTCTGTATACTAAGTCTCACAGAAATGCTTTGATCCTGTTGGGGTCAAGCTAAATCATTAGGACTAAAATACAAATAATTTGAGTCAAAAAGACAAAATTTTATATATATATATATCAGTCATTTTGTTAGTATTGTATTTTTAATGGGAAGTCACAATTTCTTAAAGGACATTAATGAACTGTATAGAGAACAATCTTCCAAATGCCATGTGACTGCTTAAGCTGCCATTCCCCCACCCTTCCCTACCCCCAGTCTGTCATGAAAACATTGCTTAGTTTATTCTGATACGGAATAGGGAAAAAAAATCTAGTTTTCACAAAACAATAAATTAGTACTGCACCTCATTCCATTTTTTTCCCTTTCTGAAAGTCAGTGTAATAACTAGACATTGCCTTCCTAATACAACAGAAAACTGAAATTGAACCATTTCATGGTTGCAAAATAATTTCACAATTGCACTGCTAAATCACTAGAAAAGATAGAATCACATCAGCCTTGCACAGTAGAGAAAAAATATTAATGCAATGTATATATTAGATTAATGAGATGAGCCATGACAGTAAAGCCTTTTTGGTAAGAGTTCTAATATGGTGGAGGAAACTCTTTCATCTAATTTTCAGGCTCTTATCTATTTGCAGACTGTTGCCTTATAGAGTGAAATTCATCAGGCTGTCCCTGCATCCAAAATATGTAGACTATTTAGTGTAAGGAATGTTTGGCAATATTCTCTTTTATTGTTTGTAAGAAGACAGATATTTCTTCATGGTGTTCACATATTTCAGTCTTTCCCTCCTCATGTGTGCTCTTTTTCTCTCCCTCTCTCCTTTTTTTCATTGTTCATAGTTCAGAAATTATTTTGCTTTTGACAGAACAGAAAACATACTGTTTTCCCAGAACACAAGTTGTGCTTGGCTATGTTACATAAAAACAAAAAAGAAAATGAGGAAAAAAGGACATAAAGAACATAATATTTCAGACTGATGTAAGTGGCTGATCCTGTAGTGACTCTGCATGCAGAATATTCATTAAGAGCAAAGCAGTACGGGATGCCCATACAAATGTCCACCCTGTTGGAATAAATATAGTTAGCATATAAACCTGAATGGACTGTTGATCTGGCTGTCATTTCTAGATGACCTTGATCTTAAATCTGCTCCCTTCTGTGGCCACTGCTGTGCCTGACATTTTCCATAATGACACTAGGTAAAGATCTATCATTCCTCCAGAGCAAGTAGTCTTCATCAACAACAAGGAATAGCTCCACTGGAGGTGACTTTCAAGCTCAGGGTACACACCAGTTTAACAGACTGGGACATAAATCACTTTGTTTTGCACATCAAGCCCCTGCAAAAGTGGCAGGGAGGGAAGAAGGACATTTCTTTAACACCTTCTTATCTTCCTTTTTCTACTCTCTGAGATGGCTGGTGTGATTGCCCAACTGCCTCCTGTGGGAGTCTGCTCTAGCCCAGGGGCTACCATGTTTCCACAGCACTTTTTATAAAGACTACTGGAAAAACATAAGTTCAGGAGAGAATTGTAAAGAAATGTGTTGTGAAAGCTCTGGGAATCACACTGCAGAGATAGAGTGATTTGGACCACGTTTTGGGGAAAGCAATACTGAGATGTCTTTTAATAGAAATGCAATTTTACTGGAATAAAAACAAGGATAAGAAAAAGTCTTAAATAGATTGGGAAATAAGGCACAGGCAATTGGACAACACTTGTACATGGATAATTTTTCATCTCTCCATGTCTTCAAATCAAAATAAAATTCAATTTGAAGAAGTGTGCTTTGACAAAAAATTAAGACAATGACTCTCTAGGGAGAACCTGGCTGACGTTCCAGCCTGTGTGCATATTCTCAAACAATAAAGACTTTATCTACAGCCAGATGTGTGCAATCCTCAAACCCTAAACCGCAGCCCCTTTGGACCTAAGTGTACCCCATTCTTGCTCACCCTGCAGTTCACTGGAGGTAGTAGGTGCTGCCTCTGTAGGCCAGATCAGTTGATACAGCAGGCAGTCATAAAAGGTTTCATTGGTTGCTCAGTCTTATTATCAGAGAAGCTGATAGAAAAATTTTGAATTGTTACAAGTACAAACTGAATATTTGGCTGAAAAACTGGGAACAGATTAAAAATACAGTAATAATAATAATAATAAAAATGCAAGTATATCAAGCATATTAAACAATCAGGTTTCTCATTAACCACCATAATGTCTCAGTTAACTTGGCCTTTCTTAACTTTGGTCTGTGCTGCTTTAGGGAGTTTCTTTTGTTCCTTTCCTTAGTATAGCTGCTCTCTTTTTCTGTGCTTATTCTCCACAGGGACTGTGAGGAACTCTTTTTTCTTTGTCCAGGTTGTAATGTTAATTTTTTTTTTAAATCTGCCCTTCAGGAGAATTTTTTTCCTTATTTTTCTTGCTTAGAAATCTTGTCCATGACTGACATCAATTATCATAGCTTTTCTCTCTCCTATTAACCTCTGCCAAGGAATCTGAGGTATCATATGCAAATAGAATTGCAACATTCTGCAATTTTTGGAAGCTGAACTTCCCTTACCTCCTCTCCAGTTTCCCCTGATTTCCATTACTATTGCAGTTCTTAATTAACATATTCTTTCTACCTCAGGTTAACTTCTCCTGTTTATACAATTTTTCAATAATGTGGTTGGAATGTACAATTCCTGTGTGCTAAAAATAAGGTAGTGCACAAACAGGTTATTAATGCCAGATTGATCAGCTAATTGCAGCATTGTGTATAAACCTGATGGAAAAAAAGAAACAACAGAAATAAACATCAGTGTATGAGTTGTCATCTGTCCAGAGTGTCTTCCTATTTGCCACATATAACAGCCATTTCAGACTGGAATTTTTCATGTATTTATTTTATGAAAAGCCAAATTAAATGTTAAAGCAACAGCTAAGATTAGCTTATGGGTTGACCTGATGGGACAACACAGCTATACTTCATATTCTGCCCATGCCGGGAGAGCATGGCCAAATCTTACATTCTGTGTGCCTATGCCATTAGCCACCTTCTGTACTCCAATACATCTTTGAGAAATTACTTTATTCTTCTGCCTCTCCCTTATTTAATTTTTTAATGGGTTTCTTTCTTTTTTCCCTATACAGTTGTACCACAGACCTTCCTCCCAGTCCAAAATTTACTATTCGGTTTAGAAGCTCCTTAAATCATCTTGACAAGGTAAGTCCTATGTCATCTTGCGGAACTATGTAGTTTTTTTATTGCTGTGACTTCTTAAAATAAGTTTAATTGGAAGAGTTTTGTCGCCTGTAATACATTCATTTTGGCCCACCTGCGTTCTAATCTCTTTGTAAATGTTTCTCCTTTACTGACAGCAGTGTGTCTCAGGAGACACTGGGAGCTGTAGTCTCTTACTTAAGAGTTTTCATCCGCTGTCATCTCAAATGTCATTTCTGAAACATTTATCACTAGACACTGTCATTGGACAAACAAAGGGGCTGCATGATAGTGGCTCAGATATACAGAGACTCTTTGCTTCAATGACAGGTCCTGCTGTTGGCTACTTGAGATAACAGAAAAGTTCAGATCTGTCAGTGGATACGGAGGGAAGGACACGGGACAGTATCCGAAATGGCACTGCACATGCTCGGTGGGGACAGGAGAGCTGTCTGTGTGGAGTAGGTGCAGATTGCAGCAAAGATAGCGCTCCCTGGGAAATGATAACATTTGTTCAAAGGGCAAGGGAGGGATCTGCCCGCAGAACTTGCACAGTGTTAGGTGTGCACCAGTACAGTTCATGCATGATAACCCCTGTGCAGCTTGTTTTCAAGAGAAGCTGCCTGCTTCCTTTACAGGCTTCGTAAAACTTTTTTACGATATTTTTCCCAGTTGTGTCTGGGATTTTTGTTTGGTTGGAAATTTCCTTGTCAATGTAACTTTGAACTTTAAAGGTAAAAATCATTTTCTGCTTCAATGTTGCTCTTGGTTTTATCCAGTAGACCTTTCCTAAAAAAAAAGACTAGCAAAGAGTGAAAGGGGGAGGGAGTGGTCTTTCGTTCCAAAACAAATACAAGAATAAGTCAGTTTGGGGAGGTTTCCAAAGACACTGAAAGACACTAAGAGGCATAAATAATTCTCCCATTTCTCATTCTTACAGTAATGAAAGGAAGTTAAATCTCTACAGCTGAAGGATCTGTCTTGATTTTCAGTGAAAGCTGAGCTCCAAAGTCACACAGTCAGCTTTTAGAAGGATTTTAAGCACACAAAATTTAAAATACAGGGAGTCACTGTCCTATTGTAAAACAGTACATAGGCTGGACTTGTGACAAAGAGAGAAAACTGGCAAAGCAGAAATGATCGCATGAGAAAGTACCACAACCTGAGAAGACAACACATTTCGCTTAATTTGAGCATATGGTTATCATCATGAAGTCCTGAGGTGTTACTTTGATTTGGTACAAGCCGCATTGTTAGATATCTCATACAATGGTATTTTTCCTTCCTTGCACACAAAGACATATGTTAGATACAGGTACTGTTTATTCACAGAAAAAGAGACAGGGAATACTGAATGCTGAAAAGGTAGGGAATCTGAAGGGAATACAGCTGGTAATTAGGAGTCGTTACTTCAGTCTTTTTGTCTAATGATGTTTTTGTGTGGTTTTGGAACAAATTCTTAAGCCAAGATAATGATACATGGAAGTACCCTTAAGTCTTTAAAATCAGAGGGCTCTTTCCTCCCCTTTCATGTACATAGGATGCTTATGTGCAGCTATGATGTCATGTTAGAAACAATGTCTTATCTGTGGTATCACCCTGTAGAAGTCTGCCATTTGTGTTAAAAATTTCAGGCTCAGCAATGTCCTTTAAGAGCTGAAGTTTTGAAAAGTGCTAGTGGAATCACATATCCTATTTGAGGAACTTTCACCTTCAATTAATAGTTTATAAGTTGCTTTGAGCTTCGTGGATGAAAAAAATGCTATAGCATGATTTTGTATTAATTATTTTGGTAATAAACCAATTGAGAAGAGAAACTTTTTTTTCTGTAGGATAGTTTTACCATTCTGTCCTGTCAGTGTGTCCTTATTTCTTATCTCCTTTGGAAATTTTTTCTTCCCCTCCTGTGTACTCTTTTAAATTAAGAGTTTAAACTGTGGGAATAATAGAGCCCTTGTAAGCTCTGTCTGCACTCACTATTCATTATTTATCCAGTGGCCAGGTACAGTGGAAGCAGGCACAAAGCTAAATGCTATTGGACTAACTTTGATGCAGACAGTTCATTGTCTGAGAAAAAAAAGCATTTAAGCCTCAGTGTTCTCAGTTCCATGATTTTCAACACTACCTCTTTCCCCTCCTCCTTTCTCTTTTATTAACTGCTTTACTCCAATGTCCTTTTGACTGCAGTAACTGGCACTGCGTGCAAAATCCAGTACAATGATACTATTCATCCTGGCTGTGCCATTTATAGATTCCATAGCATGCTCCATCCCTATGGTAAGGATCATTCCGCCTCGTCACTTTCCTTCTTTTGAGGCACTGATTGCTGAAGCAAAGGCCAATATTTGGAATCTGATTAGTACACCCAAGATCTGAAAAGCTGAAATTGAGAGAGCAGGGTTGAGAGCTCGTGTGTGCGCATGCACAGAGGGTATAATGAGGCACAGAGTGTCTCACAACACTGACGTGGTCACGCTTCAGCAGAGAGAGCGCCAGATGCACTGTTCATCAGCACACCCTGCCTGACTATCCACTGAGCAGCATCAGTGTCCTCTGCAGGGGTGCTGCTTTCCTGCCTTCAAGCTGGTAAAGTACCACAAAGTCGACAGGAACAGTAGTGAGAGAACTCCAAGGAAAATATTTATACTGACAAAGTGAACTCCCAAATGAACCTGTTAATATCGTTGATCTCTTAACCAAAGTTGTCCGGTTTCTGGTGTTCCCATGTCATGCAGTTATGCTTCTTGCAAGTTTGAATTTATTATGAAGTTCCTAAAGGCATGATACTTACTCTTGGGTATGGTATTAAATAACTGTTTTCTTTTTAATTTTTCTTTACTGTGTAAAAATTATATTTTGGCATTTCTTAAAAGCCTGGTCTTGGTTTGAATTGATTTTCTTTTTTTTAAGAAAGGGGGAGGAGTGATGGGGAGGGGAGATATATCTGTTTAATTCTATTATTGTATTACATCAGGACCTAAGTATTCTGTGTGGCAACACTTGGGAAACCCAAAGAGTGGCATACATTCAAACAGCACACTGCAAACTTAATCTACAAAACAAATACTCACTAAATTACACCACTAAAATTGCCAGACAAAAGGTTGCTGACAGTGTCTCCTTCATAAACTTTTGGGTTTGTATTTTTGACCTCTGTTTACTATCACTTTACTCTTTTACTCAAAGTTTGCCATTGACTAGCCATCAGTGCTGTCTTCGTAGAAATACTCAGTTTATTATTCATCAGTTAAGCCATTTTGGGATGTAATCAGGACCAGATTATGGATGGCTACCCCCAGTGCTGACTCAAAGATCTACATTTGAAATTGAATAATTTTTACAAAAATTATTGCTACAAAAATTATTGCTTCTTTCCTTTCAATGACATTATCTGATTTTTAGATCATAGTTTTTTACAGCAGAAGCTCAATTTTTGTAAGTAATGCTACTGTGAGTAAAAAAAACCAAGGCTTAAGAACCTTTTTGGAGCCTCCAACTTCTACATTTATTTTTAAATTATCTTCCTGGACACTTAGTTGTTTCCCTTTTTTCCCACCTAATATTAAGTAGAAAAGTCTTTACAGTTTCACCTTTCAAATTAGTTAATCCAAATCAATCTCAACCAAACCCCAAATCGTTTCAAGAAGGCCACTCTAAAATATTCTGTCTATAGACAAGTTAATTTTTCATGTACTTAAAGTCTGTCAGACCAATTATATGAGACATGGCTAATAACACCTGCTTGATAAATGTGGTGAAAACTTCAGCATTCTGTGTGATATCCAGTCAAAAATACCTTTGTTCTTAGTCCCTAACCCAGCTTGAATTCTGATATTTCTGAGGAGGTTTAGCAGGTGTGTTGGTTTCACTGGGTAGAGTTAATGTTTTTCACAGTAAGTGAGGTGCTATGCTTTGGACTTGTGCTGTATACAGGATTGGTAGTACAGGGATGTTTCCCTTGTTGTTGAGCAGTGCTTACACAGAACCAAGGCCTTCCTTGTCTCTCACTTCTGCTCCTCCAGTTCTCTCCCCCATCCCACCCAGGAGGCAGTGAGTGAAGGTCTGTGGGGTCTTGGCTGTTGGTTGCTGTTGAACCACGAAAGCAGGGGATGTCCAAGCATAGGACATTAGAGAGATCCACTTTAAGCTATCAATGAATGGATGAAAGCTTGACATGAAATGAAGGGACAAGCTCAGTGATTCAGAATAAAAAGTAAAACCCCTTAAAAAAAATGCCGTCAAATATTTTGACTCCATTGCTCTGCATGTATAAAATATAATCCGAGTAGCAGACAAGACTTGCATCTATAGAATCAAGATAAAAAGGACCACCAGACTACCAACACAAGAGAAAACAGCTAAGCAGTATTATTTACACTAAGATTAGGATGGCCTGCAATGACCTGAACCTGTGTTAAAATAAATACTTTTTTTAATATTTATTTGCTAAAAGGCATTTCAGTCTCATCCTAAGGAAAAGCACCACACTGTTATGCAATCATTTTGGCAACTAGCTGAGTGTGTTATAATGGTTTGACTGGACCTTTGTGCACATATAACACATTTATGAAATAGAGGACAGTCTGGTTTTTTCCTGTGACTAGGAGAGAAAGCCTTTAAAGGAAAAGTATTGAGTAGTTTACCCATGAAAGACTCAGAAGCTTCATAATTCAAAAATGGTTTGCATTCTGATTTAATAAACATATAAAACCTCTTACTTTAAATCTTGCCCCTTTTTACTCAAAAATGATATTTTTTGATATTATCTCCTTAAAAGCATGTAAACCATGTGGTGAAGCTTTACCAGTTCAATTTAACAAAGAATTTGAAATATGAAAGTATATTTAGAATCAAATTTACTCTCTTACTGTAACTAGAACATATCTTATGAACTACTTACATCTCATTTAGATGACTGGCAAATATAAAGTATAAGAAGTTTTGGCATCTGTGCAATGATGAACAGGTTGTACATTTGAAAGCATGAGAAAATAGTCTGATTAATCCAAAGCTAAATTTGTCACTGTTGAGATGGAGTTAAACAGTGTTTGCATCATAAGCTTTTTTGTCATAACAGCTTTATTTCCAGCACTTAACTCATTATGTCAACCCATGTATTCTAATTCTATTTTGGGACCTGAAGGGGTAAGAGAATTCTCAGTGTTCTGCAGAGGAGCAATTTTCACTGGGAGAAAGTTTGGCCTAAGTCATGATGTTTGGCTCTACAAGTATCCTATTATAATCCAGTTTTATCACAAGAGAAATCCTTCTGAAATTACTCCTTTTGAAATGTAGATTGTCAGATTTAAGCTCTAATGTGCTCCTTAATGTTAACTCTCAGGAAGAAAACAAAGCTGAATGGTTCAGGTAATAAGTTTTTCAAAACCCAGACTAGTCCTTAAAATAACTGTTGCTTGACTGATGGAACAGGAGATGACCAGTGTGTAATACATACTTGCACTGTTCTTTTCATGCAAAAGCACCTTTACAATAAAGGATGCTGAATAGAAACACTCTGAAAGGCAAATAGTTCCTGCTATTTAAAAGGAAAACATCAGCATGTCTATTATTTGTGCTCAGCAAGATTTCTACTCCCTTTTATATTTTCTTTAGGTACGAATGCTGTTTTGCAATGGAGCTGTTCAGCAGGCCCAGGGGAGACAAATGTCAGTTTTTCAGATGGCAAACTGCCAGCTTGTTGATGCCAGGCTGAAAGGCACTGAAGGAATTCATTCTGTTGCAGAAGCAAAAGAACGCCACTTCCTAACACACCTTCTGTACATGCTCGCTTCTCAACAGCTGATGCAGGAGCCAGAAAAGCTTCAGTAGCCTTCCTCAAATGGCTGTTTGGATAGTGTCAGGTTTCTCCATGTCCCCAACATTTGTTTAAAGTTTTTTCTAACTTACAAAAAGAAGCATCAATCTTTTGGGAAGCAGGAATTAAAGCCTAAAACCTATCTCTATCAAAATGCCTCGTTTTCAGCTTCAAGTGAGCCACCTTTTGTTTCATAAAATGCTAGTTATTAGGTCAGATGTCTATTTAATAATGTTGTGCACTTTATGCCTCTAGAGAGCAAAAGCTACTGTGCAAACATAAAATCTTGAGTGGAAAATTACTTATCTATCATTATTAATAAATTCTAGTATGGTATCTTTATTAGAATTGCAAGTTATTAGAGTGCCACTGGGGAGAGCCTGGTCTGAAAAACACCCCACAACACTTTGTTAGGTATTCTAATGTAAATTTAAAATGCTGGGATACATCTGATCCATTAGCTCAGGTATAGTATACAAAGACCTTGCAATTCAATGGAGTATCATATGTTGGATGACTTTCTAATTTAAGAAAACAATTTTTTAGAAGCATATAAATAATTTATTTTGTGTAAAAGAACAAATCATTTTGATTTTAACAAATCTGACAAATTTAACTCAATACTTTCTGTGGAAACTGCAGCTCTGTGTGTGCTAACGTCATTTGTCATAAGAGGTAAATACGTTCTTTTTCTGTCTGAGTGGAGTCTGTCAAAGAATAAAACACTTTCATAGGTAAAAAGTTAACAGAGGTGATATAGCTGCTTCTGCATTGGTTACCTGCACTTCTAATTCTAAGTGCATGGAGAAGACTTAAAAAAATCTTAAAATGCCTTGACATCTATCTTGCACTGTCAGAGTGTCTTGTCCAAGAAGGACAGGATTCATAGAGGGCAGCCAAGTCTCCTCTTGATCATTCCTTTACTTTCCTACAAACAGAAGATATTAAGCATGGTGCTGATTTCAGCACTGCTAGCTTGAAGGTTATTTTGAAAATATTTAGAGAAGTGCAATGTATTTTGTCTTTCAGCAAAAAAATCCTGGAGAAATTACAGAAACAACACTTGGAGAGAGGCATGAGCCAGTGATGGATGCAAGTGGCTGGCACAATACATCTGGCCTCCTGAGTAACTCTATCCCCAGCCAGTTCCTGTTGGATCTCTTTCAATGTGTGCAAAGAGGTTTACACAAGAGCTATTTTCATAGCAGTGGAAAATGTTCTACCTCATGGTCTCTTACTTTTTAATTTTAATCCCTGAAATGTCAGAAAGATGTGAAGTTGAGCAATGTAAGAAGGTTTGAACGAAAATAAAGTAAAATGAAATTGCAAAAATTTTGTTACAAGAAGAAATTTTTTAAAAATTGCATCCGTACACTCAAACTCATTAATTCCTCCAAACCTTATCTATCTGTAAAGACGCAAAAAGGACATTTTTACTTCAACCTACTTTATTAATTAATTAGTAATTTAATTGCAAATAAAACTCCAAATGAAACAATAATTCATTACATACAAAATTAGTTTTGAAGTGGACATAATTCAGATGCCAGCAAAAAAATATTATGATAGTCAGATGCTTAACATGATATTGTGTTAATGTCTATTTGCACGTGGTGGCAATTACTAGTTTGTATTCAGAAAAGATCATTTACACACATTTATTCATGTTTGTTCATGCATAAGGTTCATTGCAGCTGTTCCAGCTGTAATTACAATTCGATCTCCCTTTGTCATATAGGGACTATTCAGAATGGTTTCATTACTCTATGACCCAGTAATGGTCATTTGGAACTTTTTTTGGTTAGTATCCAACCAACGTGTCCAAAAAATAGCACAATGTTATTATTTAAAATCAACTTTAATAGCATTTCTGATTTAATCAAGGCAAAAAAAACCCTGAAAAATCCGGAGCAGTCTGGAAGAACAATTTTGAATGGTTTTGAAAAGTGGTAACACTTTGACTAGGGATACTTGAAAAGGTCAGCTTAATTTTCTCATCTTTTCTGAGCACATCCTATATAGGTACAATGTCACTTCTTATTTTGTTCTATAGGCAATCAATTGCATTATGTAATGTTAAAATGTACTATCCACTGGTTTTTGCCACCAAATGATTAATTATTTATTTCTAACAGACACATGACCAGTATTTATTTCTAACAGACACATGAACAGCAAACTCCTCACCTGAATATTAGAAAAAACCTTTTGTTATTTAATCAAGGAGGGAATAAAATACATCCTTAATTGTTATCCAATTTGCTAGCATGCTATTTTGCTGCAAGAAGGCTCTGCTGTTTCAGCCTGTTTCTTGAGATGTAAAGATGCTCTTTCATAAACTACAGGAGCATTTTTATCAACCATTTCTAGGTTGCTAGAGCATACGAACAACTGTAATATCAGAAAGCTCTCAGTACTGCTTTGGTCAAGGCGAGTAGCATCTGTCCCACATTTGTTCCCTTCATCCACTGGAGAAGTGTTTTGGTATGGACTTTACAAATGCATGCACACCACTTTTGAAAATTAATTTGCATCTTCCTTATGATATAATTTTAATGTCAGTTGAAGACATAGTGTCACAGATATGACCTTCCTCTCAGATGGAAGTAAGATGACATGGTAACAGTCGGTAGCCTGGGAAGGGTGAATCAGATTATTTAAAAGAGCAGCAATAGATGACCTAATGAAACATGGGCAACTGCCCTGCACTGGTACTTGAACCTCTTTGCACCTTTTTGCAACTTCTTTTACTAGAACTCAATAAATATAGAAATATTCTTCATGATTTGTAAAAATTTTCTTTTTCTCAAGTCTTTTCAGGCAACTGCAGGTAGAATTAAATAAGCACATTAAAATATTTGGTACTTATTATGCTTTTCTTGGTTGTTTTAAATAAGAAGGGCAAAAGGTAAAAAAACTAGAACACGGGGAGATCAGAACTGCTGCCAGTTTATAGTTTTCTTTTCTGTATAGTTTTTGTTCTTTCATTATAATTATGTCATTCTTGTAAGATCTCCTTTTCTGGTCTAACCTGCTTCTTGCTAGAGTTGGAAAAGGCCCAGTTCACAGGTGAATGCTGCCCCAGCTGCTCACAGTATCCTACTCTCTGCAGTAATCACTTAATGGATATTAAAATCCAGGACAGAATTTGATGGCTCCCAAGAGAATTATGTTCCTCAGTGCTTGTAAAACCCCAGAAAACTGAACTTTTGCATTTGAATGTAGGTTAAAATGTCAAACACAACTTTCCAAATTACTGCCAGAAATATAAGGATGTAGTGCACTGTGGGATCATAACCCTGAATTCAACATGCAGGTGAAGTTAGTTCTCAGTATTTTTCAGGCTTTTAAGAAAGGTCTGCTGAATCCAGCACCACTCATGCTTCATGTTAGATTTGTCTGCAAATTCCCCTGCTAACAGTTTTTCTGGGACCCCTAATAGATATCCTCTGCCGAATGCTGTTATGCAATATTTGAAGCCTTGCCTAAGTCTTCATGTACTGCTCGAGTGAGGACTAGTGTGGGGCTATACAATGCTCTTGGGCTTTGCCTGGCCTCTTCATCCTCCCCCAGGGGAAGGAGCAGGAAGGGAGACTCCCTCACACTCTTCCTGGGGTCTGCTTCCCTCTTTCCAGTGGACTTGACACCCTTTCACACAACCAAAAGGGATGATTTGGGTTCAGAAAAGATCTCACAGTCCCATCTTCCTGCGAGATGTCATCACAATAAGGTACATAGGAATTAACTGCTGTTAGTAAACAGAGGCTGGATTTTTTCCCTTCCATCTGTCAAACATCAACTCCTTAAAAGGGAGAGCACTGAGAGAGATGAAGGCTTCTAAGCCTGGTGATGGATATTTCCTTTTTTGTGGTTTTGGTTCTGGCTCCATCACTCACTGCGGGGTAAGACCACCTCTGGGAGGTGGCTGTTGTTTTTCTGCCAATTCTCAATTCTCTTGCTTCCAAAGGTGGGAATTGGAAAAGCTTCCCTCAGCTTCCCTGTAGTGAGGAACACCTTTTACACACACAGCATGGGGGTATGAGGCTCCATAATTGCTCTGCTGAACATCATTTATGCTCACCAGACATACATGTCCATACATGCACATACCCACACATCTGTCCTCTCTCACTACATAAGAAAAAAATCACAAGAGCATACTAAATAAAAAATTGCAACTTTCATTTGAGTTCTTTTAAATTGATTGCCCTCTTCTTTAGATAGTTTAAATTCTGACTTCAGTGGGACCTGCTGTCATGTTTTTTTGTGTCCAGTCTATTTTTCCTATGACTGTTGAGGAATTTTGAGCTTTCATTTCTTAAATTTGTGTGTTACCTGTTTTCTCAGTATCATGATAGCTACTTCTTTTCTAGATATCTTTTAGTGCAGGAATCTTTTAGGACAGAGAATCTTCTGCTTTATCCTGGGATATGGCTGTGGATGTTGTGCATGTATAATAATCTAACCCTCTTCTTCTACCAGCCACCCCTTCTCCCCACCCCCATCTCACACACTGAATTACTTTCGCAGCAGCTGTTCCTGATAACACTTAAAAAGTGATTATATCTCTTGTCAGTTTGGGCAAATTATTAACATCAAAGTTAGCAGCAGGCTCCTTGACATTAAATTTCAAGATTTCCACTAGAAAAGAAGGACAAGTCATGGGAGAGAAGTGTGGGTGGAGGGAATTGTGTGGAGTAGGGCTGGTTGGGGGGAACTATGACTATAAAATGAAAATTAATTGATAAGAAAATTTCAGCTTGTATTAGGGATGGGGGTTTTTTTGTTTTCTGTCGTGTTTACATTACACAAATTGTCATTTCAGCAAGGAACACAGAGAGGGGGGAAGACCCAAAGCCTAGCCTGTGCAGAGGTGCAGAGGGGTGAGGAAAATTAATACCTTTTTAAACCTGTTTTTTCAACTTGTGCCTTAGCTGCTACAGTGAGCTAATACAGTCACCTCTTGTTTAACAACAGCTTGCTGTTATTATGGGTTATTCAGAAAAGAGTTTCATGACTGATTTCATAAAGCAAGAATTTATTGAATTCTAAGAGACGAACGATGAAGATAAATTGGGATGTGTCTAAATGAAATTAAAAATTATTACTTGTACGAAATTCAGAGTGTGCCTGGGTGTACCACCAAATTTGCAGTTAACACTGTTAGGAATTAAAGGTATGTAACTGATAAAGATGGATGTCTCATTTTCTTGGTTCCAACCTGTGCCATTTAAAATAAATATTATAATAATTGATCTCTGGGAATGATGTGCATGTGCTAAAGGACGCTTGATGTATGACACTAACTTCCTGATCCTGGCACTGATGGATGAGCTTATTCTTCCTATAATGAAAAGTTGGTCAAAGTTTCAATTACACCTATCGCACCTTCATGGACAAAGCACGACGAAAATAAATTCGACACTATTCAGCGACCGCCAACCTCGCATTAGCATAGACCCAAAAAGAGATTTAATCGAAACTCTGTGAGAGTGAAATGGGTACCATTTGATATTAAGTCCTGAATATATTACTCTGTGGCATTAAATGTGAAATGCACACTTCTTTTTATTTCAGAGCATTTGTTGTTACATTACCTCCTCTGGAATCAATTGAACCATAAGTAGGATTCATGCAGAGTCATAAAGCACCCTGGGGAAACCCACAGGAAAAAATTGTACTGCAGAAAGGAAAAATTCCTTGCTTCCTCATTCACAGCTTGAGGAACAGAAACATAAAATCTACAGTACACAATTTTTTGATACCAGGAAACACTACTAGGCAGGGTTTCACCTATTTTTCTCACCATAGGTTACTAATTATTTATACATTTTCAGGGTAAACTGAGAAGATGATGTCATGTTTGTAGCAATGGAATTTCCCAACAGAAAAAGTGGAATTTATGGAGGTTTTCTTAATAGATCTATCTTTTTCCTTCCCTTCAGGAAACAATGTAAAAAAAGGAAATTCAAGGATTGCAACCAAGACATGGAACTGAGTAAGGGTTTTTCCTAAATGACTTTAGAAACCAACTTCTGCAAGATATTTCATGGCTATTCCAGGTATTTTCCATTTATATCTGATGTAATTATGGGTACTTCCTTATCTTTATAAATGTCTAATTCTTTGGGGCATTTTTACAGGAGTTACAAATTACAGGTAATTTGAGCTAAACCTTCTCAAAAGATGTGTTTGAAGAAGTACTCTCTCCAGGCCTTTCACAGAGCTGGGCAGGAATTGGTGGTAGGAAGAAACTGAGTGTCAATAACCATTCCACATGGCACAGTTTCTCAGAAAAATCTCCATTTGGGATGCAACATTTTTGTCATTAGTGTTTTTTGGGTAGGCATTTCCATTATGATGCCTGCAAGAATTTCCCCTGATCAGTAAAGGTCAGTATTACACTCAGTAATCTAATAGAGAGAAATAAAAATTGTGAAGAGGTTGTTTTCTAAGGTCAGTTTCCTCTCTACTCTCTTTTATACCTGAAATGCAAGATTAATACATTCAGTTTGAAGAATTTAAAATGCTTCCCTTACCTTATGAAGCAGCAATATCTCTTCTCAGACTTTCCTTTCTCTATACTGAATTCCTAATCAGGCTTTGGGAAATTAATAAGACCCCTCTGGACTTCTACTGAAGTTTCAGTCTGCACACACCAAGCCAAGGCCTCTTTTTCAACCTATGAATAATAATAATAATTTGTTGTATTTCATTTAACAACATGAATCAAAGAGTCGGTTCATTTGTAATTCATGCAAAATACCTCTACAATTTTTCATGAGTATTAAATCATACAAAGCTAATTTATATATTCAATTACACTCTTAGTAGTAAAGAATTTGAATACAGCTCAGAAATCACATCTTCTCCCTAGCAAGGCATAAGAATTTTTTATATACAGAGAAGCTATGGAGTTTATTTTCAGAGGTTGCTTACCAGACCCTAGATCTGACTACCCTTGAAAGCAGGCGCACCATTTCAGTCAGATGGTTCTTCAAAATGACTAAAAATTAAATTCTAGAAGGCATGAGGATCAGTTTGACTTGGGAGGTCAACTCCCAAGAGTGGGTCTTTTTCTCAAGAGTACTGTTCCTTTCTGTCTAATTTAATGTATTTTAAATTTTCAATGTGCTGCAAATTTACTATTTTAAAGATTTTTTTTATTGCCTACATCTCACAAAAGATAAATTATTCCATAAGTAAAAACATATTTATTTGAAATATCCAGACCTTGGGGTCATGGTGTGATGCATTGAATGTTTTGTTCAGCCGCATAATGGCTAAACAGTGTATACATTTATGTCATATTTAGTAAATCTGTTTTTAAAAGAATTGGTAAACAATTGCAATCTGCTATTTTCAAATTATTTTCCAGGAAAAAAAATAGTCAGCTACAGATATAGTTAGCACATTGTCAAGTAAATTTTTTAGAAGTGACTAATTTTAATCTTATTAGTTAGTATTCAAAAGATAACACTGCAACAGATGTTAATATCCACAAAACAAGATCAGAGAAAGGGTTGATGTCCATAGAAGTGAAATTCACATCAGATCCTGTGTTTAAAAACACAAGTAAAATCCTGGAGCAATCAATTTTTATGAAGACTGTGAAATCTGTCTCATGGAATCAATAATTTCAGTTTTATGGTATCTGACATTTCTATTAAAAATTTAACTTATCTAATGTAAAGAAAATGTAGTGTATTCAAGAAATGAACCTGCTGAAATATAATTGAGACTTTCACAAAGAGTAATATCTAATGGAAATCTGCTACACAGTGATACAACTTCAAAATGAGCTTAAGGAGGCATAGAATTACTCACATTAAGCAAGCATTTATCACCCCAAGAATATTTTAGCAAAGACAAAAATCCAATACGAATGAACATTTGACCTTTTAATATACTAAATCATTCCTTGATAGTGTTGCATTTCAGTGTGGTGCTCTAACCACAGTGCAGCAGTAAAGCATAGCTCTCTGTTTGGCACTCACATGGAGGATGAAGAAGCTAAATATTAGAAGACATTTGGTGAGATGGTGCTTATAGATATTGTACAAGCAGATGAAAAAAATTGCATGTTTGGCTCTGTGTTTCTGTAACGACGGACCCAGATGGTAACAAGATGCTTTACTCTTAAACCATATACAATATCAGGGGTCATTAATCAAAGTAGCAATATACAGGAAACAAAGAACATAATCTTCTGATAAAGAATGAATAAAACCCTGAACAAAAGCCAGCAAGAGCCCTAGCATAAGCCCTGCTTCTAAATCTAATGATAATGGGATTTAACAGCCAAAAATACCCAGTCCCTCAAGCCATACAGGCTTCCTACGTGTGGACTAACATGAAGGACAACAGAATTGTTTAGATGCAAAATAAAGCAGGCAAGTGAATTAGTGTCTCCCATGCAATGAGATTTCCCTGTGAAAGACATGTCTGTCTGTCCCTGCACATGTACATGGGGGGCATGTGTAGCCTGACCTTGCAGCATCAGTGTTAGACATTATGCAAGTTGCTGTCAGAGCTGAACTGGAACTTAAAGGAGGAACTTAAAACTTATGTTTGTTTGTAAAAAATTATTCTATAGATAGATACTTTGAGATCAGGAAGTGCTGTTTTCACAACTTGCAAGGTAAATACATGAAATATCAAAGTTGTATCTTAAAAATGTAGGCCTAAATGGCTTAAATGCTAAGCCTTGCCAAAGAATTTGAAATCAAGCTTAGGACGGTGACCAAAATAAAGGACTCTGACTACAGAACCTGTTTTATAATTAGCATCTCCCCAGGAAGGTGATGTATACAGCCAGTTATTATGGGAAAAACAGAGCACACCATGCCATGCCATGCCATGCCATGCCATGCCATGCCATGCCATGCCATGCCATGCCATATTATTTCTTCATTTCTAAGCTTTCCTCATCTCAATCATTTATTTTACTCTGTCATGTTAAATGAAAGGATTGTGAAGTTTGGGTCTTTTTTTTCCTCTGGAAGTCAGAGAAGGGAGCATATTTTTGTTTCTAGAAAGATGGTAGTAAAAAAACCCCATAAGTCTAGAAGATGGGTATTCTCAACCTATTTATATATATATATATATATTTTTTTTTTTAAATGCAAGGAGCTCAGATGGACTGAAATTTTTTTCAACCTTGTCAAAAAATTTATCTGAAACTTCAGTTATTTGCTAACACTCTCATTAGAATTAACCGAGCTAATTAGCTTAATAGGAGAATCAAATTAATCCGATATGGCATGCACAGAATCAAAACTTTATAACAAAGTCCGACAAAAAAAGGCCAGATATTTTCCCCTGAAATTGTCTGAGAACCTAACAGCAGCTCAGAAAAACCCAACAACAGCAGCAACAAAAACTTCAAGTTCTTCTTATATAAAATTGTCTTCCATCTCAGAAGTATCAGAATAAGAAAAGTAATGTTATCCTTGCTAGACTTTTTTACAGCACAGAAAATAAATATTAATAATTTTGATTTTTTTTTTACTTTTAAACCTATATTAAATAATAAACAATACTTTTGTTTACAATTAACAATAATGAATTACAGAAGCAGAAATAAATTTTCTGCAACCAATGCAAATAAAAGAAACAAAACAAAGGGTTTCTTCAAAATTATAAATGAGTTAATGTCATGCCTACGTACACAAATAACTAGAAGGGAATAGCTGAACAAAAAAACATGAAAAGTTCCTCCAGTTAAGAAATGAATACTGAAAAAGAAGTATAGGAATGATTTAGTGCAATATAGAAATATTCTGTCTTGTTGGCTACTTGTGTTTCATGTAAACTCTTATGTTTGGGGGAAAAAAAAAGAATTTTTGATCAAATACTCAGGAACCAATTCTGATCTTGTTATTACTCAGATATATTGAATAAAATTTTTTTTCCTTTTTATTCTTCCTCCCTCAGTCCCCATTTCTGTCCCTCCCCCCTATTCCAAATAACACAAGATCTCTTCAAAAGATGGACAGGTAAAGTCTTCCTCTTATTTGTGCAGTTTTACATTTATAGAAGGGGAAAGAGGGTCACTTTCTGATGGTAATTTTCCTTTGTCATGTGCAGGAAGCTCTGAAAGAGTTGTAATCCACTGAGGGAAAAGTCATAACATCAAAACAGTGTGCAATGGTCAAATATACATTATGTGGTGGTTGGTCTCATGGGACACATACTACCCAGCTACCAGTTGCTTATTTTGCAGCAGAGCATTCCACTGGGATTTGTCAAATCAGTGAGGTGAATGGCTAACACCTGTGAGCCACAGCATGCAGGAACTCAGTCCGCTGTGATTTACAGGGTCACCATAAATCTCACTGTCACAGAAAGGTAAAACTATCTGTGATTTAAAAAGCTTGAGGTATACAGGAGAAACTTCTCAGACATAATTCTCTTCTACTGGAACAATACATCCCAAGATCTAACTCATTCAGACACAAATGCAAGCCTCGATCATCACCTTTTTTGTGCTTTCAGTGTCATTAGCATTGTTACCTATTTTGATCTTGTAGCTATTTTGTTCTTCAAAGACAGCAAAATAACTGTGATCCCTGACTTATAAACTATAGCTTTTGAGAAGTGTGGACTCTCATCTAATTTCTCTACTATAATTTTTCAAGCAGCAAATTATGAACCCAAATGAGCCATACAGTCAGTGCCATGGTGAATTTCCTACAATATTCCATCATACAACCAGTGTATACATTGCCAAAACTCTGTTTTTTGCAAGGAAGTTCCTATGTACCAAAAGAGTCTGGACTATTTTGATTGACAACATGACAATATAGAAGGAAAAAAAAAAGAGAAGATTTGCAGAGATCCATCACTTAGAAGGTTTTATAGCTTTGGATATGCTGACACTGAATTATAATGCAGGGTAATCCTTTCAAAATGACGGAATGTCTCACTGCCAGGAAAAAATGGCTGAATGAATATGAAAAGTCTAAGGTGACAACAGTCTCCTTAATGAATACATGCTACCAGGTGGCAAACGTGGCTTTAAAAAAAGGAAGGATCCGGGTATTTACAGAAACATTACTACACCCAAAGATAGTTTGGACATAACATTACAGTCAATATCTCTTTGGGGAAAAATGAGGTTAAGATTTTTAGAGCCTTAAATAAGGTTTGGAAGCCACAATTCTACAGAGAAAAAAAACGTTTCTCAGACTCTCTGGTATTACATATATCAAATGCACACATAAGGGGATGAAGCTGGGAGAGAAAGTCTGTGTGAAACTATTTAGACCACTTAAATGTTTACTATGACTGAAACAAGATGCAGAAGATGTTGGTGGAACAACTATTTTGAAGGTGTTCAACACTTGTTGTAATTTGTAGCCATCTCTCTAATGTGGAGTGATAGCATAGGCCCAGGTATTACCCAGATTTCATCCTGTGGTATGGTACAGGGCTACAAAAACAATTCCTGTATATAATCTCTATAAGGGATAGCAAATTAAAACTGGAATGGTTGTTCCAGCCCCATTATGGGTGTGCAGCTTGTTTTTCAGATCCTTCCCTACTTCAATGCTGTCAGTTTGAACTTTGCTCCACCTTTGTTTGATGTGCTGAATGTTTAATAAACCCAGTTATTAAATGGCAGACATAAAATCTCCTTTTATGCTCTCCCCTGCATTCTCCAAGTTGATAAAAAACTCCAGCTGATTTCTCTACGCTGATCACCAATTAATTTAGGGACATTTTCATGAAAGATATCACCACAGTATAAAATAGTTCTTGGTAGTTGGAAATACAGAATTTTGTCAACTCATCAGCTCTTTTCTCCTTGTTTGTGTCTTTTAATTCTGTGTGACTGTGGGCTGATTGATTACTTCTCCGCTGCTGGTTGTAATTATGGAGCTGCTTGTAGAATTATCTAATTATGTTTGAATGCTTTACAGTTTGCCCCAGAAAAACTTGATGAATGTGGCCCCATCCCCCAAAAATATTTGCTTAATAGCAGCCAGTGATAAACATGATATAGTTCTCTAGATTTCAGATACTGAGGATACCATCAGAAGATGACACTGGGCACTGTAGGCTTAGACAATAAATAGATACGTTGTGCATATTTACAGTATCCCAGAGGAGAAAAAAAAAATCCCTTGGCATGGTTATTCATAGGTTTAGTTCAAAAAGAAAGAAATCAGTGAAGTTGCTAATTCTTGATCCCTTCTTTGCTAATCCCAGATCATAGCCATATTGGGAAAAAATTACTCCTTTATAATCTATTACTGGAATGCAGGATGCTAACCTCCGGGAAAATTGCAGGCAAGACAAAAGAATACAAATAATTCCTGGAGTCTGTGAACTAATGAATGTGGTGTCCTATAGAATTATGTCTCTTCAAGGTGCCTATGAAGATATGAGACTTGTTTGAAGGTTTTGTTGTGATTCTGGCAGTTGTAAGTGTGTTTTGGCTCTATAGGACACTAACAGAGATTCTTTTTCATTCTTGTTTATTTTTGTACATTTTCTAGTACCATTAATTATCTTTACAGCAAATTCTGCTTGTTCCAATTTTTTCAGAATTGAGAGAACAGACATGTGACACATGAATAGCCAGTTATAATCACATATACTGTTTATCCAAAGGAATTTAGGATCAAAAGCAAAAAGGATTAAAAATAATGGGGAATATTTGGCAAAGACAGTGCATGGAGACTGAATGGAATTACACGCCTATGAGTAGGAGGAAATTTTTACTACCCACATGTATTTGTCTTTTGATAGCTATGTGATCAGTTTAGTCTGTACATCTGGATATGTCTTTCAGATGTTCAACCTCATTAAAAGCTTCTCTTTAAATGAAGACTTGCTCTTCCTGTTGCATTATCTTTCCAGTAATAGAATTAGAATTAGAGGAGCAGCCTTCATTATTCCCAGCTGCCTTTTGCAGACTTTATCCCTACAAGGTATTCTCCTGTTTCCTAATTTTATTTGCAAAGAGTTTGAGTGATAGGACTTCCAGAATTTCCTTGGAGAGAGCATCACACGATCTAAATGATTACATTCTAAAGCATACTAAGACACTTATTTTCCTCCTGTTCTAATACAAATTAGTCCTTGGTGAATTTAATAAAACTGAAATTGCCCAAGGTTTTTAGGAAGAATTCTGAACCTGCTTTTCATGAGGTCATGAGATCTTTTCTGCACAGTTTGTAAGAAAACAGAAATGAAGAGGCCTAATTTCTGTCTCTGCATTAGAAGTGGCTACTCTCTATCACATTTCCAGAAGAAAGAAAAAATAGGTTTTTGACTGGTAATTATATTTTTTTCCCATGTTAAATGTTTTCTCAGAAAAAGATAAACTCTCAGGAAAGGAATACTTGTTTTTGTCTATAATGCACTTGGAACAAAACGCAACCATTATTTTAACTATCTGGTGGCTGCTGAATGGGAAGCCACAAATACTCCCATAATGCTGACTCTCAGTGTTTATGACCCAAAGAATTTCCAGGAAGGTAGAAATCATGAGAACAATTCTTCCAAAACAAAACCCCCAGACGCTCTGGGAATCTCCCTTTCACTGACTCATCTGGAATTTAAGACATGGATGGGAATCACAGCCCACAGATTCCTAGAGCTGTATAACAGATCTATTCGCTAGTGAAGAACAAGACCCTGGAAAACTTTGTGACCTTTGGCTATGATTGAAATCCCATTTCAGCATTTTCCAAACGCAGACTTAATTAAATTAACAGAGGTTTAGATTTAAACTTTCTTAAAAAACCAACCCAACCCAACCCCTCCAAAACAAACAAACACCCCCACCCAAAAACCCCCGAAACAAATCCCAACCAAAAAAGCCCAAAAAACAAACAAACAAAAACCCAACAAAGAAAACCCTTTTCCTCTTAATTACTACTTTTTAAAAGCCACTTTGAAAAAAAAAATTCTTGGGAAATAGAAGCTGTAAGTTCTGATTAATTCTTATGGATTCCAAGTAGTATAACAAGTATAGAAAAAGTAGAAATTCATAAGAACCTTGGATCTAATTTTGAGATTGAAATATTGGCTAAAATTGAAATAAATTTACTTCAAATACCTCCATAGTTCTACATTCTGACCCCATAGCAAAAGTACTCATGCACTCATGATACTTGCATTACTTTTTAAAAAGGGAAATATTTGAAAAGCGTGGGAAGGTCTTTCCAGGTAATATTTCCTGTTCAGTTTTGCAAAGCTAATAAGTTTACAGAGCAGTATTTCAGAAAAGTATTTTAACATATTTAGCCTTTTGAAACTCATTCTTCACAATTACAGATTTCATTTCACAGGGATATCATGACCTGCAGAGTCCAGCATCTGTTTGCATAATAGGTTCTTTTCCCCTTAACGCAGGTTAATTTTGCTTTTCAGTTTGTTCAACTAAGACCCAGCTGTTGACTAAGTCACCCACTCCCTTTTGAATGCCACTCTGTCTCCTGGCCCTTACCTGTAGCTGTGATGGAAACATTTTAGCTCTTGAAATGTGTGGTAGGGGCATGATAGCCATTAAGAAAAAAACATGCAAGCTTGACAGAAGTCCTTTTGTATGTCCTTGGCAAATATTTGCAGAAAATGATATCACTTTATTTGTATACCACTCTCAACTGTGTTAGGAGAGAAGTTTTATCTGTCAATTGAACTTAAACAAGCTTATTACAAGCCTTGTAATGCAGGGCCTAATAAAACAAACACAGATTTCCCTATATTATATTAAACTATTAGAAACCAAATATAATCAT
Source organism: Gymnorhina tibicen (assembly GCA_013399875.1). Classification (NCBI taxonomy): domain Eukaryota; kingdom Metazoa; phylum Chordata; class Aves; order Passeriformes; family Artamidae; genus Gymnorhina; species Gymnorhina tibicen. Next base: position 1,139,861 of record VXAZ01005123.1, read on the forward strand.
TAGCTATGAATCCATACTTACCCTTCTAATACTGCTCAAAATATGACTTCGTTTGTGTTGGTGTCTTTGCAGTTTCTCAAGGCCTCTGTAACACACACCCCAGCATATTCTATGTGTGCCAAATAATGCCACTTTTTGAAAGGTGGGAATGACACTACCACACTTAGGTGAGACTTTTAGGGGAACTGACAGGTAAGAGTTGAGGGTTCACTCCACACAGCTACTAACACAACCCAGAAACAGACAGTTTATTCTAGACACCTTTTGCTTACACGTTAGTACATTTGTTGCATTGGCAGATTGATTTTTGCTGTTCTTTCGAATCTCAAACCATTTGGTTCTGCAGGCTACCTGAATTACTCTAATAACTTTGAAGATAACAGAATAGTTTTGTCTCACCATCTTTGACTATTTTTAGTGGACACCATAAATTTTAAAAGACCTTTCTTAACAGAACTACAGAGCTGATCTAACCAGATTATGACAAAATCATATTTATTTCAGGAATAACTGAAAGATATAGCTAAACAGACATTGTGTTACTGACAGTCTTTCCTTCTTCTTTTTTAATTCCCAAAGGAATTAATATATTATTTTCAAGATAACATAAGCTACCAAAGTTAAGTTACAGGAGAGTTGATACACTTTAAGGGAAAGACTTATATTTTTAATTTAGCTAAAAGTAGACTATATTTGGATAAAGATCAAGACTTCATCTCTGAGGCAAGATTTTTGCTGACTTTGGGAATAAGCTGAAGTTACAGGATGTAATATTCTGCAGATTTAGAGTGAAATCAGAAACAATTCAGTAACTAGCCAGCAAAGTCAAGAACAACAGTAATTCCAAATGTTCTCAGAAAATAAATCCTCCCATATGCTATCCCGCTACTCATAACCCAATATCAAACGATGTATTCCTGATTCAATTTAAATACTACTAACTTTCAAAAAGCCCCTGGAAGTAATTTGTAACCACATCTCATACTCTCAGCTATCCCTTTTGTGGTGCCAAACTAATCCTTACTCTGACCAAGCAATAAATAACATGATTTTTGTGTTCAAATGTTTTCAGTGATGATGTAAATCTAAAAAGGATATGGAGCTTATATTTCCTGTTTACAGTAACTAGTTGCTATATTCAGAAACAGCTCTGCTGATGGCCAAAGGCCTTTTAATGTGTTCCCAAAGCTTGTTGGAAAGAGTTATTTAAAAGGCTCCCAACTGTATATAATTGTGCTGAGCTAGTTTCAGCTTGTTGTCATAACTTCCTCCTAAAGACAAAAAAAATTACTCAGAGAGTTCCCAACTGTGTCATAAGACTCAGGAATCCTGAACTGCAATTTCTGCTGGAGGATCCTCATGTAAAAATGCCAAGTTCAGACTGGACACAGAGAAATTTTTTCTTTTCTTTTTGTGAGAGTGGCTTGCAGAAAAGCTTAGCGAATGACTCTCCGAGAGGAAAATTCAGGAGTGGTGAACTGTGCTGGGCCTCTCCCGTGCACCTGCTTAGGCAGTTTGGTGGCAATGTAGGTGTGATACAAGAGCTGCTTCCCACAGATCAGCACGTGATTCACCATGACACTTTCACTCCCTTCTCTGGAGCTCCTCTGCTCTCACATCTTATGTGTCTTATCAGAATGTCTTCAGCACGCTGAGGCCTCAATACCGAGCTGGCCATGTTATGTAGGTTGTCTGTATCCATGGAAGATTTTCACTGGGGGAAGATTACACATGTAGCCAAAGAGAGAATGAAGCTGACCTCCCCTCCAAAGAGGAGCACTACACGGCTTTGGCTTTCAGAGGCAACAGGATGTCCCTGCTTCACCTTCCTCCACTTCTTTCTAACTGAACAAACATCAATAGCTAAGCAACCATCCACATCAGAGCTTGGGTCAGCGCTCTGCAAACTCAGTACAGCTGGGACAGCATCAAAAACACTGCTCACTAGCACACTGTGAGCTTGGGAAAGGTCAGAGCCAGCCCTGTAGGAGTTTGTAACCTCATTTTGGGAAAATGTCATCAATTGGCATAGTCAGTGTATGTTCCTCAGAGTATGCTACCTGCTGAAGTCTTAAATTGTCTCCAACTCAGTTCAAATTGCAATTTTAAAAACTTTATAAATTGTCTAACCTTTGATCATTTTCCACAGGGACAACAAAATGTGTGCACTTGACTCCAAAACACCTTCAAATCTTGTTTTCTAAAACCCAGGAGGGAACATGAAAGTACTTATATTTTAAGATAGGCAGAAGACTGATATAACATCATTAATTCCTCTCTAAGAGGTAATAAAGCATTTAAGCAAAATTTTCACCAAACAGGTAAAAATGCTCTGATTTTGTGACAGAAAAAGTGTAAGAATTATTAGCCCACATATATAAAATTTCTAAGGCTATGAGCAACTGAAAATAAACCCTCCTCTTATAAAATACCTGGCAGCTCTAATAATAGGTAGTGTTATTGGCTCTACCTGCAGTAATGTATGTTATATGCAAGTAGAAAAGATATATTTACTTACCCCAGTGAAACCAGGAGGGATTTTCAATACCTTCCATTACCATAGCGAATTGTTTTCTCAGAAGTGTCATTTCATTAGAGAAAGTAGTAGGAAACAATTTAAAGATTACTGTAATAGTACCCCCCATAATATTACTTACTGGCACCATACAATAGGTTATATATTATTAAAATATACTTTAACTCTATTCTCCATCTGGATGTGAGCTGTGTCTGTTGCAAGCATTGCTCATGCAGGACTGGCAGGGAAGACTCTAATGCAGTAAGAGGTGACCCAAAAAAGGGTAGCAAGTCTATTAACAAGCTCTTTCATTGTTATCATGGTCTGTATGTTTCCTAGTTGCTGTTTTCACAGTGGAAATGTGTCAACAACGTTACTTCATGAAAGATTCTCCCAGAGAAAGCTTTTGGAGTGGTGAGCCCTGCTGGCTGCTTACGGGAGTTCATCAAAAGCTCTCTGAGTCCTCTCCAAACTGCAAATGTGTTTTTCATGTGAGGTAGAATACTGAGACATAGCAAGACTGACTCTCTTAGTAGGAATGGGAAAAAAGAGGCATAAAAGAGGCATCAGTTTCAGACCACAAAAATAATTCAGGATATTCTATTGGAGATTGCGTCTTTGTGTCAAACTGTGGATGAGGTGGCCATGTCTTCTAAATTATGGGCATTACATAGAAACAATGGCTTCATTTATTGGTCTGCTGTATGTGTGCTTACAGTGCTTGTAATTGAGGATGATTATGGTTAATGATTCTAGTAATGTGTACTTTCAAACCAGCAGGACAGTGTAATTTGTATCAAATCTATTCAGTATCTCTTCAGGCGTTTTGCCGAGTTTAATCTTAACCCAGTACTTGCTGTAGAGGAAACCTCTGGAAGCTTCACAGCTGGCTCAAATAAAAAATTTCATAGTACTTTCACAGTGCACTCAAAAACAAAACAAAACAAAAAAAAGAAATCTTCCACAGGCTTCATCTCATCTGGATGGCTTGTAGCCTGTCATACTTTAACATGACAGGGCCAAGATCTCTAGTACAGGAAACAGTTGTGTGTAGGATGCAAAACAAAAACAAAACATCTGTCTGTGAACAGTTGATGACATTTTCACAAGAAAAATTAAGTGTTTCTGGAGAATGGATTCACATTTCTTATATTTTTGGAATAAGGAAACAAAGGCAATAGTCAGGTATTCTGTTTAAGAGGCAGAACTAACTTGCCAGGGCATTTTATTGCACGTTTTTAAGCAAAAAGACTTCCTCAGCTTACACTTTAAATACAGACACAGTGTATAGGCAACTCTAGAAGTATATAGGCAACTCTAGAACCTCTTGGCTGTGGGTTACAGAGGAAGAACAGAGAAATTAGAGGCACATTTAAGAAGATAAAAAAAGGCAAGGCTGAAAAAAGATTTGAAGTTAACCAAAAATTTAACTGCTCTTTAACTTCAGGATTATATTCTTATCTTTTCTAACCACAGAAAATGTCATTATTGTGTCTATGTCTTTTGTATCCTTGCTTTTTTTTCTTTTTTTTGGTGGTGCCAGTCAATATTTTCATGTACAATGGAGCCAATGACTTTATCATCTTAACCAATTTGATCTGACACAGTATCTATTATTGTACAGATGCCGGCTTTTATTCTGAAAGGCTGAGTATTTTCCCAGAATTACTGAATTGCTTATTGATTTCATAATTACCTGATATTTGTGATTGCCTAGGTTTTCTTGTCTTCTGTGTTTTGTTATGATCAGTTGTTGTCAGTTGGGCTCTTTTGTGATAGGTCTTGTAGATCAGCATGTGGCTCAAAACAGAGATTTTCAAGGCTTATAGATATGAAGAAGCAAGCATGAAAATACTTTTAACTTGTACCACTTTCATAAGTCTTCAAAGGATTTCAGGCTTCTGGGATCTCTAGATTGTAAGATAAAACAGTGCATATTTACCTAATACTTTCTCTCTCTATAGGAATTGCAATTTCTCTTCTTTCCTGGATCCCACTATGAGACTCTGGGGGAAGATTTTGGGGAACAACCCTCCTTGTCATGTCAACTGTGCCTCACTTCTACCACTGAAACCACAATTCACTGTTTGCAACTGCTAAACCACCACATCCTGCCATTCCATGCTTAGGGAAAAAAAGGCAAGCTGCTTCCAGAAGTCTGCAATTTTATTTCAAATTTCAGTGAGTAGAACAGTCACAGGAATCTTTCTTTCTACAGAAATTTCAGAATGTCTGTAAAATAAAAGAAAATTCTAAACCTTGAAATAAAATGAGAAACCTATTACCATAGGAGTGCATAGCATAAACATAAGCATCTGATGTAGGTCTTTCATAAACAACTTGCTGCCTTGTCAAAGGGAGATGAATAAAATCTCACAAAGACTCTAAACTCCTCATGCATTTTCATAGTTGCAGCTGTAGCTTTCAAGCGTTCCATTTCAAAAGGGAAACAAGTCAGAACAGCTTACATACAAAAATATACAATGATCCTACAGCCCAGGAGGAGCTCTGATTTTGAGAAATGCTGTTGTATTCATTCACTAGATAACAATGTAAGTAGCTGCATTTCTTATCTGGGAAAAAAATCCCTGGTATTTCTAGTCCAAATAAAAGGTTATGCTGTTATTACAAAGTATTAGTAGGGTTTGAGGAGAAAGATGAACATTTGCTTTTACAGGTCAGAGGCCATAACTGGTAGGGACTAGTAGGTGTAAGCTACCAGACTGGAGCTAGAGACAGAGTGAATTAATACCTCTCCTCTAATTTCGGAAAATCTAGGAAACTTCAATAAGATTATTCTAACACATTTTAGGTGTATTTTAGATGCCTATATTAAAAAAGGGGTATCTATTACAGTTACAAACCACCAATAAAATGTGACTCACACTAGGACTGTTTTATAGAAACGTGCTGCAACAAACTAAATGCAGAAGATGCATCAAGCAATTGGACAGATGAAATCAGCAAAATTTTGAAATGTTGGGCAAACCACATATTGCAAGATCAGAAAATCAACCATGCTGGTACTTCTTCAAGAACTAAAACACACAATTTCTTCTTAGGAGAAGTTCTTTATTATAAGGATAGTGAGGCACTGAAATAGTTGCCCAAAGGGGTTGTGAACTCCTCATCCCTGGAGGTGTACAAGACCAGGCTGGATAGGACTTTGAGTAATCTGGTCTAGTGGAACACTCCCTGTCCATGGCAGGGAGATTGGAACTAGATGACCTTCAAAGTCTCTTTCAACCCAAGCTATTCTATGATTCTAAGACGCAATACCATATGACTACAGAATCTGACCACCACTGAATTTAAGACTGAAAATATTCTGGGTACCTGTTAATTTCTTCTTCTTGCAAAACTTTTCAACCTGATGAATACAAGCAAACACACCCAGATAAATTTGCTAAACTAAAATCTGTTACTTTTTCTTTACCAGTGCCAAAGCTGATGGACTCAAGGTTAGCGATAGTGGGTGCACCTTGCCTCTCATGATGTGTCAAAACTTTTCCTTTGAAAAAGAAGTGATGACTCGTAAAAATTACTGACTGATTTGCATCACGGAAATTGAAGTTCAGCTGTAGAAGCTTGGTCACAGGTCATTATATAACTAAACCGCAGCCTTTTCAGAAGTTTTTCAAATAGATTCAAAATCAACATATTTCTTATCTTAGATGAAACTTAAAATCCTTCATTTTTAGCCACTTGAACAAGGAAACCTGAAAAATTAATGTCCCATATTGCAGGGAAAACAGACAAAAGATAAATAAATTGTTGTAATGCTTTCCATTAAATATAATGTGAAGAATCAACACTCTACTTACAAAGAAGATAAAACACACAAAGCATCTGATGATGTCCTTTCATGATTCCAGACAACTTCTTTCACTAAGCTTTGAGGCCATGAATAATTCCAATCATTTATGAATGAGTAATTTTGACCATTTCAATCTACCTTCAAGTTATGAAAAGTATCTACGCAGCAACTGTTCAGTTGTGCAGTGTTGACATACTGCTGGCAGTAGGAACATTTGCTGACTTCTTGATTTTTTAAATGTGATGGGTGAGGATGTATAAACTTTGAGAAACAAAGGTTCTGCTTTATACTTCTTACTATTTCTGGAACTTCAGAAAAAAAGAACACAGAGAGTTACATTATTGTTTTCGTAATTTTCCACATACCAACAGATGACGTAATTCAAATCAGGTTACTTGATGTTTTATTCTGATTCTGTGCTCAAGTGAAGCATCATTTTATGCTTCAAAATAAAAAATTCTTGATTTAACTTCATAAAGTAACTTCTATTAGCAAAATCAGTTGTAGTAAATTGTGATTCACACCCAAAAAAAGCAATTATTGCAAAACAATATGTAACTCTACAGATGAGCAAGAAAAAGGGATGATTTATTACGGTAGGTGGGATATTCAGAACTTTCAGCAATGTCTTTTAGGAGTTATTTTTTATTAGGGTAAGTATTAAGAGAGTTATTATTTATTATCTAATGTAAGAGCTATTTTCCTTTCTTGTTCATGACATAATAATCTGAAAGCAGATTATTGACTAAATTTCATTCTTGCAAGCCGGTATATACTCACCCATGGTGGCCTTCTAACTTACCAAATACACTTTGGCTTTACTCTTGGGATTTAATTGAAATTTTCATCTCCATGGGCTAGTCTTTTTCGATTTTGTGCAGTGTTAGCAGAGTTGGGATTTTATAACTGCTGGAACTGGACTGAGTATATTAAAAGCAATGTCAGGCCATTAGACAAGATAATGATCTCAGTAAAGGGACTAACAGCAAGATGAGACTTTGGATTTTGTAGCTTTAAAAATGCAAGATCATCCACTTGTAGTTTTTTGAATAGGATTTAATTTCTGATTTTTCATGTAGCAGTGTTTGAATTCCAAGGATATTCATCTAATGTGCTTCAGGTGTTAGCCTTTAACTAGGATTTATCATGGTCATGTGTTCATCATAAGAACATTAGGGATCATTAAACAGTTGAAGTCAAAGAACAGATTCAAGAATGAACTAAATAAAAATTTGTGATTTAGAGAGGTAATGTCTATTTTCTACACATTCAAAAAAACCCTGAAAAAATGGCATGTTTCACATTTTTAATCATTCCTTTGAAGTTATAAACGTTCAAAGTTTTCTCACTTGGGTTCATTTTCTCTCTTATTTCAGGCTGGTGTTTTCCCAGCACAATATAGAGGTGGCATGGCACCACTGCAGAATATTGGTTTCCAAGGAATTTTATTAGGAGGACTCTGAAACTCTAAGGCAGTTGTGTTACTATTAAAGAAGTTACATGGTGTTTTATGGAGAGTCAGCATTTCCTCCTCCATGAAGAGAAAAGCTTCTGGGAAGAAGATATTCCTTGGGTGTTCTGTGTTCTTATGAGCCTGAGAAAGCAACCATATTACAATAATCTCATTAAATATAGAATAAGACTAAACACATTTTCCTATTAGCATATTATTCTCTTTTCTTCCAAAGCCAGCTGGTAACCTTTCATTGCCTGACATCTACTATAGGGCAAACTGTAGAGAGTTGCTCTCTAATTGACACTGAATCCCAAGCTCTGTGTATTCTGTGTATTCTTTCAGTAGGTAAGGATCAGAAGAGAAGATATTTTCCTGATACCACAAGCTGCTTTGTGAAAGTGACTATTAGTAGAGGTTCTGATTTTAACCTGTACTGAAGACAGTCATGTTATAAATGCAAGTTGCAATAATTTATGCTCGTTTTCTTTCCATTCCTAAATCCATAACCATTTTTCTCAACCTGAGAAGCAGTCTTTGCAGTTGTTGTGGCAGATCTTTTGTGTGTTAGTTCTTTTATAAGAACTTGACTAGAATTGCAGATGAAACTTCTAGTTTACGCAGGACTTGTGCTGGATGAAATGTGTAACATTCTGTAAAATTATCTAAATTTATGTATGTGCATATTTATGTGTGTATGCATGGATTCAAATGTACTACAATTTCCTGACTACAAAGTATTTTTTCAGGGAACTAAGTCTACAACTTTATATAAACTTTTTTTCAAACATTGGAAAAACACACAGTAAGTTGAAAAAAAAATTAAAGACAGGAAGTAACTGATGTAGAAACAATTTGAAGTATTTATTGCTTTTCTGCCTACAACTTATTCTTGCATTTTCCTCTTTTTCTATTCTTTGAGTAAAAAACAAATCATCAGGATACTCTGAAAATTCCTCTTAAATATAAAATATCCTATCGCAAAATAAAAATGTAATAGAAACTGTTACTGTTTTGTATACATTGACATGAATTTTTTGAGCAAATAGCAGAAGGATGATTGTTTGGGCTTGGGCAGCCTACCACTGATGTAGAGTTCTTGTGGTGCCACTTGATCACCAGCTCTTCATAAATCCAGAGAGCAAGGATAAAACAAGGCTGGGCATAGCAGGGCTGATCTTCAGTCTACTGGTCTTTGCATTATGCAAGTTATTCAGTAATAAGCCTAGAAGAGCCTAACAAAAGGTAGTGTCTATTTTTCCATTTGTAATGTAAGAATCAGGAAATGAAAACATGAGGCTAGTTATCCTACCTGGAATATCCTGCTTGTAAGACAGCATTGGTTTGTCCCATCCAAAGGAGGATGTGGCTAGAAAATAAGTAAATCTTTTTGTCTTTCTCTCATCTGTCAATTTCTATACCACCAGATGAAGGCCACTTGAATTTTGGGATAATCAGCAAACCAAAAGAGTTAGCTGAATTTAGCATGATTAAACACATGCACAGACGTTGTAAAAGTATTCTACATCAGCCTAGCAGCTGATCTTTGCCTCCTTTACACACCTCTGAGAGGTGTGTAAAACAGGCACTGACAGAATGGTGTAGATGCTGTGAGTCATCCATTCTGATGATTTTGGGCTTGCATCAGTCATTGCTTGTCATGCCCTCTAGCCCCCCTACACCCTCAGTCCCTGGAGTCACCTCAAGGCTACTAATATTCCTGAGGTGACCAGGATACAAGGTTTTAGGTACATGTTGGCCAGTCTTCTTGTGCTTGCATGTAGTAGGACACGCAGGTGCATCCATTAAGCCAGAAAAGTGTTAAAGTTCATTTTCGTATTTTCTTTTCTTTTTTTTTATTTAAAATATTCATGCCAGCATAAACATCCTAAAGATTTTTGAAACCGTTGTCAAGATTCTGGTTTATTAATTTCTGTTTTCTGAGAAACAAAGATAAATTTTGATGTTTTATTCCTTATAAAATAACAGCTTTGGTGATTTTTTTCTTTTCTTTATTAAGAACTACTTCTTAATTAAAAGTTATCAATCACTGAATATTATTTTTTCCCGTAAAATTTCTGGTTTTCAGTAAATGACTTTTTTTTTCTCTGTAAAACAGTGTGAGTGACACTGGAAGAGGGTATTAAATTATTTTATGGACTGACAATGTATACATTGCAAGTCAATTAACAAAAGTCCAGTATTTTTAATTATTTCTTACAACTGCACTTTCACTTTTTGGATCAGTTCCACTACTGTTTGGTTTTCCAGGTGGTTTGGCAAAGACATAGAGACATTTTTCAGTGGAGAAGGCTGCTACATTAAAAAAAAAAAAATTACAATGCCTTTGGCAAGAAAAAAAATGTTATTAAGATGATAAAATTATCACTACTTCTCAAATTAATTTATGGGGAAAAAACCTAGACATGAAAGTTTTAAGCTATGTACAGGAATTAATATCCATCACCTACACTCTAGAAATTATTCAATTTAACTTACAGTGAAAAAGAGTCACATAAAAGTCAATGTGATTGCTCTTCTGCAGGCTTTTGAAAACAAGTGTAGTGCAATTCCTTCATAATATATTTTTAATGAGCAATTTGACCATTAGAAGATTTTATTTGTCTATTCAATTGCTGTTGTCTCCATAACTCCCTGTTACTGCTTGAAAGCATAATGACAATGTAATCTATGAAAACTTGCCTGCATGAAAAAAAACCACAGGAATCATACCTACAATAATGTGGTGGTCTGTTGCAATATATTTTTTTTATGAATCCCATGTATTTCTTCTTTCTGTTTCCCATTTAAACTTTTAGTATTATGTATTACTGATGTTATCAGTTCCTTGGGAGGGAGGTTGTATTTTGTTGTATCTTTATACAGTAGGAAGCACAACAGGCTATTTGTCTAAGGCTCCTAGACACAATAGTAGTGGGAAATAATACTTGTCATTGCCTGCTGTCCCATTGAAATACAAGAAAATTTATATATACAATTTTATTTCATTTTTTTCTTCCTAAATAGAAGTTCAATACCACTCTAAGTCTATAGTGAATTCTATATGCCTGGCAAACACCCTAAATTTACAGTAAAGTTATTATTGTAATATCAAAATTACCAAGAGATTTTATGTCAGTGATATTTAAAGATCATTGTCTTGAAGCAATAATGTAGAATGAGATGCAACAGACTGTATGGATTGCAAATGCAACTGTATATAAATGTTTTATGTCATGCATAGACATAGCTATTTGATCAGTGAGTACCTGCCATTAAAACTCAAATACAATTATTGATGCTGGTGTCTGCAGGCTTGTCATGTAGATCAGGCATTCTGCCAGCATTTTGTTAATAACTTTATACATAATTGGTAGGGGTTTAGGTTTATGGCTTTTCTTTTTGCTTAATATAGGATTATATGGTCAGATATTCAAAATAAATGAGATTCAAGGAGCTGTTGTTGAATATCAACAGTTCTTTCCAAAAGTGAAAACTGTAGTCTTAATATTTTACTCAGAACTAAAAAACTATATTTTTTCTGAATAAAATTTTCTGATTTTTAAAAGAACTCCTGTCATACTCTGTTTTCTATATGACCATTGCTTACATATAATCAGACACATATGCAATTCTTTTCAAAATCTGCATTTACATAAAAATTATGGATTTGTTTCACTTAGTGTTAAATTTCTAAAGATATTTTATCAAGCATAGCCATTAGTACATTATTGTGAAGACAGAAAAATGTAAATGGTGTTTCCAGAAAGCAAATTTCAAGTGGGAACTTTGCACGTAAGAGATCAAAATGAAAACATAAAATTGAAGTTCATATAGCTGAGTTGGCCACTTGTAACCGATTGAGTTTTGATGCATAATATCACTCAATGTTTTATCAGCTTTGCCCATCTTTTCTGCTTAGTAAAAATATGCCTTGTTAGGGCTATTCACTTTAAAGTATTTTTTAATATGTCTATTTTTCTTAGATTTATGTAAAAAATATATTTTTACTTTGCATTTCTTTCTCCCCAAACACTGTTTTTACAAGGATATCTGGAGACATATTTCCCAGAAGAGTTTTTCCTCCAGCTGACTTTGTCAGAAGAGGTATTTCTCAAAAGAGTTGGATTTTTTTGTCTGATTCAGTGGTAAACTGAATGTCATCACAGGATTTTTTCCCCCTGCTGCTCCAATCCTCCAACAATTCTCTGGTGATAAATCCATTCTAACACTGGCTCACTGGTACAACCAGTACTTGCTTAAGTAACACTAGGAGAAAGGTGGGTTTTGCACAGGTTGCAAGTGGGTTTAATCTGCAAAAAGATAACTACTCAGTTTTTACTTGGCAAGGATCTTTTTCCAGATCTTCCATCACCTGGTCCAAAGGTTATTGCCAGAAACCATCTGCACTTGCGAGGTACAAACCAAATGGTTCATTGAAGCTTCACCCTATGTGGCATCCCGGAAATTTTTAACAGATTGAACCTTTCCAGAAATATGAAATGATATAATTTGGGGGGAATATCATGTTCTTTCTGAGTGCTCTGCCATGCAGTCCTGACACAGGACTTTTTTTAACTTTGCAGGATGATTTCATATAAATTTCTAGCATATGCTCAAATTGAGATATTTTTGGTTGATACAGCTATTAACCTTCATTGCATACAGTCCCATTGTTTCTAATGGGAAGTGGAAATACCTACCCATTCTAACTTTGCAGTCTGTCTTCCAGGATTCTTTTCTTCCAAGAAAAATATCTGTAAGCCAGGCAGATTGTGCTACCTTCTGCTAAACACCTGCTGTTGGCTCAACAGCAAGCACAGCCACAGACCCAGAGCAGACACTTCACAGCAGACACCTTAACGCAGCAAATATCCTTTGGCACTGATGTCACATGTTCATTGGTTCCCATGGTGAAACCTCTGTGATTTACCAGCCTAGAGATCCTTGAGGGAGTTGTGGTGCCTACTACAGGACACGGCAGCACCATGTGAAGGGTGCTGGCAGCGAGACATGGAAACCAGGCATGTTGCTGACACAGGTTTGTGCCACGCATCTGCTACCTAGCAGCAAAAATAACCCTCCTCTCTTCTGCCTTTTTGCTTTTGACATGGAATCATAGAATCAGAGACTCATTTATGTTGGAAAAGACCTTTGAGGTGCTTGAGCCTAACTGTTAACCCAGCACTGCCAAGACCGTGACTATACCATGTCCCTAAGCATAGCATCTACACATATTTTAAATACCTCCAGGTGTGGTGACTCCACCACTTTCCTGGGAAGCCTATTCCAATGCTTGACAACCTTTTTGGTAAAGATATTTTCCCTAATATCACAGAATTGTTTAGGTTGGAAAAGACCTTTATGGTCATCAAGTCCAACCTTTGACCCATCACCACCTTGTCAGCTAGACCATAACACTAACACCCAGTCATTTCTTGACCAATTCCAGGAGTGGCGACTCCACTACCTCCTTGGGCAGTCCATTCCAATGTTTATCAACCAAGAGATTCTTCCTGATCTCTAGACCTTTCACCAGTTTCCTTGTCTTTTGCTGGACATGCTCCAACACCTCAATGTCTTTCTTGATGTGAGGGACCCAGAACTGGACACAGGACTCGAGGTGCAGCATCATCAGTTCCCAGGACAGAGGAAAAAACCTCCTTAGTCCTGCTGGCCACACTACATCTGACACAAGCCAGGATGCCATTGGCATCCAATCAAAGCATCCCCTGGTGCAACTGGAGGCTGTTTCCTCTTGTTCTATTGCTTGCTACTACCTTGACACCTACCTTGTTACAGCCTCCTTTCAGGCAGTTGTAGAGACCTATGAGGTTTCCCCTGAGCCTTTTCTCCAGGCTAAACAACCCCAGCTCCCTCAGATGCTCCTCATAAGTCTTATACTCCAGTTCCTTCACCAACTTCATTGCCCTGGGAGACACAAATGTTTCTTTATTCCCTCTTCCCGTACTAAAAATTCCCTCTTTCCTCATACCCAAAGATTTGTGGGGATTTGTCCATCTGTATGACTACATCTGAACTCTCTATTCAGCCTCTCATGGTAGCTGCGGGGGAAAAGCAAACATTTCTAGAGACAAATGTTTTACCCAAGGGCTGATGTCTGGAATGGGTTAGATGTATCATGCTTACAAGAGCTTCCTCTCTGTTGATTAAAAGCACATTTGGACACTGTGCTCTAAGCAAAGATGTCTCCATTGTAGATAAATCTAAATTTCCATTCTACTGTGTAACCCTGAATTCTTATTGAACTAGAAAACTTGGATATTTCCTAATATCCCGCTTTTTGTACTTCCCAGTCTCCATAAACACTACCCAAGTAGTAAGAATATGTTAGCACTCTTGTTTCATGAACACTGATTTCACAGATGTCTTTAAAAGTTGTGTTTGAGGAGGTATGGGATACTGAAATAAAGATGCAGTCCCTTCTCACCCTGCATGTAGACCTTATGTTGAGTAGCAATTATTTGTCAGCTGTAGGAACAATAACCCTAAATGGCAGAAAACTCATAGCTTTGGTAAAATATTTGAACTTAAGTGTAAGACCAGGTTTCAGCTTGATTTGAATGTAGATTAGATTTTTGGCCTCTGATGCCTTTTGTTTGCACATAAAATATTTGTGCTGCAGAAGAAATATCTCTTTTATTCAGTAATACTTTTAGTCACTAAATCACAGCAAGACTTGACTCATTAAATACTTACATGCTCTATTTATTATACATTGTGTTTTCTGCTGTTAATGCCTCTTTATATTTCTGCATATTTGTAAATGTTCTCAGTTGTGTAATGGCTGCACATATTTTTTAGTTTCCAAAACAGAACATCAGTGGAAATGGCTATCGTTTGCATAATTGGAAAGGAAAATTTTATTTTAATGAAATAAATTATAAATAAGGGCCTTTGAATGAGAACTTAATTGTTTAGTGGTACCACCTGGTATGATGATCTGTTACAGTAGTGTTAATGAGGATTTTTCAGGCTTTTGTGGCAGAATAAGTGCTAAAGCCAGGATTCAGTGGATGAATCAGCTACTAAAATACCAGCTTGACAGTCTTTCAAAACACTAAAAGAAATTGATATTTATCTAAGAAAAAAAGAAACCGTGACACTTTTCTGATCTTTGCTTCCCACCATTATGTTTTGTATTCAGTCACTGAATTCTTCTCTATTACTTAAGTGGGAAGCTTTAGAGCAGCCTTTAGGTTGAGTAGACAGAAAATAACAATTGCAGTATTAGGGGAATATAATTATTTAGTCTTCTGTAAAAAACAGAGCTGAAAACCACTTATCTCTTCATATATTCTAGACAAGCAGATGACTCAGGGATAGAATTTTTTAAAAATGTATATATTGTAGAAAGCTAGTCTGAATTTTTGGTATTTTGAAGTCATTGATTATGGGTATTCTTCTTGAAACATCAAGTCTGTTTCAAAACAGATTGCAGATTCTTAAGCTTCGACTCTTAAGAGGTGAGAGATACCTCTGCAGGTAAATTAGGAACCAAGAAATTATCAGAACTTCTAACTACCTTCCTCTGTCTCCATAAAGCAACTCTAGCTTTGTGGGCCAGCGTAAATAATATCATGTAATGACTCATACATCTTTATATTCGACATCTATTAACATTCATAACTTTTGAGTACAAACTGGAGTTTTTTTCCTGGTGTCTTGTGTTTGCACGTAAAGCATTGGCATCGCAGAAGAAATGTCCATTTTATTCTCTAATTCACTTTGGTGCCACACCTGTATATTGAGCGAGACCAGATGTTTCTGAGTTGCTTTGAGTACAGTTCTGTCACGATTTGAGACATTCCAAAGCATTAGAGTGTGCTTTGGATGCCAGAAATACCCTGAAATCTGCATGTAAATTCAGGAGCTGTAATCTACCTCTCACCTGACATCCAGAGTATCTGCTTCCTCAAGGTTTTGAAAATCCTGGTTCTGAGGTTTAATCTCTCTTCAAAACCATCCTCCACGACTGTTTGAATCCTACTGAACATGAAATTTATGTTTCACAAAGTTCCACCTGGTAAAACTGAACAAAATGACCTGAAACAGAAATAGTGTTTAGGGAGGTTATCTTTTAGGAGATTTTTTTTTAATCTTTATCTTGCAAAGATACATACCTTTTCATCCCTCAGTCTTCTTTTTGTAACATTCTGTATTGAAAATATCAAGTTATGCAGTGATAAAATAAAACTGATAATAAAGAATGTATTTGTTGCTTCTAATGAGTGGGTTTTTTTAGACATTGCTTCTATTGATGTAAATTTAGCTTTTTAAAATAAAATTGTTAAAATACATGTCAATACTACTTTTTGATGAAAAGATAGGATAATTTAAAAAAATGTTTTCCCTCTTGGAATAATTTTGCTTAAATTTTGCGCTATACTCATTTTGTTACGCTGAAACAGTAGCTCAGCTATGAGATATCTTCTTACTTTACACTCTCAGGACACTCAAGGACTCAGTCCTTGGATTGCAAAGCTTTCTTCACTGCTTTTAATGCAAAACTTGCACCTTAGAGGATGAATTCAGTAGACTTTCAAAGCCAAATCATCTGTTAGGATTTTTCATCTGCCCATAGTTTGTCTTAATCTTGCCTTTTGTGTTTAATAAAGTGTTCTGAGGTGCCCACATAAAAATATTAATAAAATAATTAAATTTTCTAATTTTCTCATTATGTGATCACAGGTATAATATAAGTAAATAAGACTTAAAGTAAGTAAGTAAGACCTTGTAAGTAAATTCTCTGTGGAGATAATACGGATCTTAGATACTTTTCTGCTTATTGATATTGCATATGCTGCCACAGAATACCTTATCAATAGAAAAATATTAAACGTATAAATCATATCAGCCTATTCCTTTCTGTCTCTGGGGCTGCCTGACAGCACTGGATTGAAGCACTTCATTTTGTTTGCTTGCTCTAGTTTCCATCTCATTTTATTCCTTTTTTGTTTTTTAAATAATTTCTTCTATTCTTGGAAACTTAAGCCAAATGCCTAGTTTCACGCAGACTCCTGCTGGAAATATCTGAACATTTTTGTTTATTTTTTGTCATTTATTGTGAACATCCTGTGTTTATTTTTTACAGGCAGTTTCACATCTTCAGGAGACTGCAGATGTGATAAGAGGGTGTTGATTTAAAAGCCTGAGCATGTGTGAGTAAAAGTTCCAATAATTTATTTTTTTTACCATTTCCAAGGATAACCAAATATATGTCAGTATTCCATAAGAATTTTGTTCTATAACACCCAGACATGATGATAACTGTATCATAAAATCATATTGCTGCAACCCCTGTTTTTAACATTCTCCCTCTGGCAGGAGAGTTAAATTTGCTACTTTATGTGTGAGAAGGTTATCAAAGACAAGAGCATCTGCCTAATTCACAAGAGCATCCATCCTTCTAAGGAGAATACAAAGGCTAAAGTTTTTGTTCCAGCCATAGCAAGAAGCATTTTCTCCATCTGTTATTGCATGGTTATCCATGAGCTGAGCAAAGTGGGATTGCAAGGCTACACAAGTCATACTGTCAAGTTACCTCCATGCTTACAGGATAGTGAAGAAAAAATAGATTTAACCATCCTTACTACACTATATCACTCGTATTTAGATTGAAATCCTTTACAGTGGTGAAAAAGTTAAGTCAAAGATTTCTGAAAAGTAGTATTTCTTGTTTTGCTCAATTACTAATTTGAACTAAGTTCTGCCTTGTAGTTTTTGTAGTTTATGAAATGGTTGCTGCAGATATTAATATTGAATAGGAATATATTAGTATGTATTCACAGTTATTACCTCACATAATGATTTTTAACACTACAAAACCTCCCATTCATCACATGAATTAGGAGATCATGTAGAATAAAAGAATATTATGAAAATTACTGTGTTTGTTCAAGGCTCATTTTTCAAAAGTACTGTTTAGCTCACAGAAAGGATAGTCAGAAATACTTTAAATGAAGACTGCATACCTAAATAATTAATAGAAGATGAACTTAAATTGCTTCTATTCCTTATGAATTATTGACATTTATTTATTTTGAAATATGTAAAATACCACTATCCAGAAATCTAGGCATATTCAAAGGTCGTTTTGTTTGCAAAATTTATATACAGGGTATCTTGTGCCATTCCTTACATGATCCTGAACGGAAACTTTTCTGATCTCCAGAGTAAGCTCCTTTTCTTATTACCTCAATTTCCAATTCCTTTCATTGACATTTCATTCCACAGGAAGAAATGAGAAATTTGAATGGAAGGACATTGAAATCAGAACCTAAGAGAGCAAGTTCAAAGTGAAAAATTGAAAATGGTTTGCTTCATTTCTACATTAATGTTAAACTTCCAAGAGTCTTAGCTCACGTGTTTCAGTTGGTGTGTATTAAGCTGAGATAAAATGCAAAATTATGGAAGACACTTTTCCTTTAGAGCTATGTAGAGTACTATATGACATATTGCTAACAGCGTTACTTCTGCAGATTTTATTCCCCATGATTGTATTGGTGATCCTGAGATTTTCTGTCCCTTACCCTACTCTACATTGACTACTGGAGGGGTCATCTTTGCTGAATAAAGCAGATCTTGTGGTGTTTGCAGAACATAGGCTACTCTACTCACAGGAAATATGGTACACTCTCATGGGGTATTTCTGGTGTGAACAGACCATGAATCAACAGGAATTGATCTAGTGGGCATTTTTTCAGTCATGAAAATGATTTATATGAGCTGCTTGGAAAAGTCTGAGAGAAAAGACAATGAAAACAAACAAAAATTCAGCATTTCCTCTCCCAGTCTTCCTTACATTTTATCATGGGTTTATCAGATAAAGTGATACATTCAGTGTCCTGGTACTGTCCTGGAATGTCTCTTGGTACTGTCCTGGAATTTGGGTTTTACTTCTTCCTCTGTCAGTAAATATCACTCTTTGATCTTGGGCAACTTGTTCTTTGGGTATGTGACTTCATTTCCAGTTCTGCTCTGTGTATGATATGCTCCTATAGAGACCATATATTATCTTAGAGATGTACACTGCTTAACATAAGAGAAAACTGAATAATGAAGTGTCTGTGGGATGATAAGTTTCTGGCTTTTCTGACCTAGAACAGGAGGAGACTTTAAAAATCAAACAAAAAAAAAAATAGCAGTTTTGACCCATTCAGAGGGACATTAGATTGAAGAAATTTAAGACATTAGAGGAAAACAAGTAAGCTTATGGCATTTTTGTCCCGTTAAAAGCTTTCTTTCCTGCCCTCTTTTGCACACACACACACAGGGAATTGTACATGAACCCAAGATATAAAAATAGCCAGTTTCTGTCTTTGATTGAGGGAGAAAGACACAAGCCAGATTTATTGGCTGTCTAGAGACCTTATGTTCAGTTTTCTCTTGTCACATTCACACCAATTAAATGTGAGAGTTTATATGTTGTCCTATCTGTAAAAATGACAGCCAGATCCTTGTCTGGCTCATTTAATTGTCTCTGTGGAATAAGTTCCCCCACCCTGGTATAGAAAAGAGTATTTCATATAGCTAGTATAAAACATCTCTTGTCTTAATATTTTCAAGACAAAAAAGTTAATCAGAAAAAGTGATGTGTAAGGGATGATTGTATTCCTTTCTCTCAAGTTAGCACAAGTTTTAAAAATGGAATTGAGGAACACACTAGTAACTTGAAAGTGAAACACCATATATAATGCCTGCTGTACCTATAAAGACATATATCACAACTTAGTGTTCGGGCTAGGTGGTGTTGCCAGCATACAAAATTAAGTGCCCGTTGCTACCTGGAATGTACAATCAGAAACAGAAGGTCCAGTGAAGTCATCGTGCTTCAAAATCAAGTGTAAAAAAAGGAGGCAAAATGTTCCAGGTGAAGCAGCTGATCCTATCTTCTATATATTTTTACCCCAGTCTCATTGCAAGGCTTCACTCTTCTATTGCACCTACTTTAAATACCCCTTTTAGAGTATTCGCCAACTACACCACAAGTTCAGGTAACACAAATATCTAGTACATTTCCATATACATGAAAGCCTACAGTGTCTTTTCAGTCGTTTTAGCAAGATTTTGTAAAATTAGGAAAATCAGCTGACGAATTTTAAGTATGGACATTGTTAAGTAATTTTTCAGATTTTTTCTGACCAGAAAGACTGATGAAGCTCAGAAACTGTTCTTTGCTATAAAACTGGAATAGGAATCTAGGGGATATGAAAACTAGAATACTCTTTAGAAGTCAGAGTAAATATTAAAATATTTGGAAAATTATATAAAATGTGATCTTTGCATGAAACATTTTCTACATAATCTTGTCATTTTAGTTTCTCTACAGAGTATTAGTTCCATTTTTTGAAGCTGAAAATAGTGTCTTTTCATCATAAGTACCCCTTATCAAACTCAGTGTTGGACTTCTAATATTCTGATTTTTTCTAATGATTCCATCTTTGTCATTTTTCTAATGATTCCATCTTTGATGCTGATTTTCCCCTTCGTAATTGTAAATCCAGTCCTTTGTTATTCTGTGACTCCTACTGTGAAGAAAACTGACCTGGCAGTCTGTTACTTGGTTACAAGCTACTGTAAAATGAAAAGATCTAGATTTGATAATATGCCATAGAGAGATTTTTAAGAAACACTGTGATAGTATGTGCTAATGGTGTCAATGAAATTAATTGCATTTCCAATATAATTGGAGTCACATGCAGTAGCTGTTGAAAGTGGTATATTTTCACTAGGACGGATGATTTGTGAGATTCATGATGATGTCTTTATATACATTAACCAGTATTATATTCAGTTACTGTTTCTACCAGTCTCATAAGTACAGATGAAAACAGGTAAAGGTATCAGAATCTATGTTAAAATGCAAACACAATGTGATTATTTCATTATTGTTCTGTTAATTGGAAAAAGCCTGCATTTCATCTCTTTTGTTGTTGTTGTTTGAAGGGAAGAATAATGAAATGCTACACTTTAAAATCACATCTGTGTTTAAAAATGTAGGGTATTTTTTAGTATTAACCAGAAAATTTTTATTGCAAGTCATTGTTTTTAAGATTTCATCTAGGTTAAAACTTTTCCCATCATTTCTATTTACATAGCTGATACATAGATAAGGGTCTACTTCTATTTTACAAATCCTTTCTGCTTTACTGAAGCAGAGAAAGAGGATGTCATCTCCAACTGCTAAGAATCATCTCTCTGCCAGTTGCAGCCATTGAGATCTGCTTGAAGTTAAAACAGATCTGTTCATTTTCTGACTAATTCTCAGTACAGTTCAGTGAACTGCCAAACTGAGAAACAATTATAAGGCTCCTGGAGCAATGCATTGCATTTGCATCTTAGATTACTTTGAACATTTTAGCTCATTCTTTGAAGCAGTTTTCCACCAAATCAGCAGCATTCCAGCAGGCAACTTATACCTTTTTGGCACTTTCCAGTTGTGTTTATAAAGCAAGTTTTTATTCAGATCATGGACCATTTTAGGAGTAGACGTTACCTTACAGTTTTATCCTAGGTTTTATTGGCAGCTTTGATACTGTATAATGTTCAATAATTTTTTTTTTTTTTAACTGTAGGCATCCTGTTACCAGTAACTTCCTCCTCGTATGGGTGGGATGAGTTACGAAATGACCATATTAAATTTATTGCTTTTTCACTGGCTTCCCTACACTATTGATACTAATCCTTAGGTTCTCTGAAGAGCAATGTTAGGCTTCTGTGATTTCACTGATGGAAAATATTTTAAAGCATAGTGCCTGCCACAAGGCAGTGCAGGTTTTTAATGGTCATTATCTAGTAATAAATGGTTATCTGAACAAAGGGAAAAGTGTTGAGTGACCTGCCCCCTATAATGACTTTGCCTTTAGGTCCTGAAAATATTCCTCTGAGTTTTGAGGGGGTTATTTTTTTTCTACACTAGAAATATACAGGACTCCACCAGCAAGACAAAATACATTGCAATAGGTATTTATGTTAGTGGCTGTATTGTCATAGTTAATGATGCATTCCTGATTTATTCCCTTACTGCAGTGAACAGCCATCTCCTTTTTGAAAGTGGTGACTACAGATGTACAAAACCTATTTATAAAACATAAAATACAGGAGGAATTGTCCAATTTTCAATTTCTAGGACCAAAGAAAATGCTGTGTCTTATTCAGTGTAAAATACTTGGAAAGTGAAGAGCTTGTCCTAATTTCAGCTGTCTTAGGTATATATTCTGAATTGCTCAAGGTAAAAAAATTCAAATGCATTCTTTCTCATTGTAGTTTCTTTTTTTGAAAAACAAATATTTTTGGTATCCATAAAACACTGAATTAATCTGATAGCCCACAGTTCCATGGATAATTAATATTGTCCAGTATTAGTAAATGAAGATGACAAAACCAGACAGTCTAGAGCTTAAACTTTATCAATAACAAAGCAATGTAGGAGATTGAGCTATTCTGTAAAATCTTTGATAACCCACAATTTGACCAATTAGCAGATAATTAATGTATAGGAAGAGGTGGGCTGTGCCACTATGCCAGCTACATGCTAGTACCTTCCTGCCATCCCCACCTGGCATGGCAGCAGTTCTCCCCAAACATTATGAGCCTCCACCATCCTGATATTGAGAAATAAGTTGAAAGGGAACCAAAGGATTCTGAAACCTCTACTTGTCTTGGTTAAGCCCTCAGTACTATCCTGGACATTTGGACTGGAATTATTACTTCAATCTTTTTTTATAATTTTTCTAATTTACATCCATTATAATTTCTTTTTTCTCTTCTGCATTTAGTTGTTTCTTTCTTATCTAAATCCTTCTTTCTGTTTGAAAACAGCCTGACTTTGCCAGCCAAGACAGATTTTTGGCAGTACTGCTGTGAGCCTGTGACCAGAAAGGAATTTGAAAGCAGTACCTTAAATGCTTTGACATTGACATATTTTTGCCAAATCTTGAAGCAGACGATAAAACCACATGCTATGTCTTTTATTTTTTTTTTTTTTTTTTTTTTTTTTTCCTTCACCAAT